>CM069134.1:123554140-124065740 GCA_035221665.1 Okamejei kenojei | reverse complement strand
CCCAACTCGGGCTATAGGTACAGTGTATAAGTAGAGAAAATAGAGGACCATAGTCGTGGATCACAGTTATTGAGGTTGTATTTGTGGCGGTTAAGGACTGTCCCACTTGCCGATTTTTTTTTTTTTTGGCGACTGCCATGCGTCATGATCAGGGTCGCCAAAAGAGTTTGAACGTTTTAAAAATCAGCGGAGAAAAAGAAATGTTGCGACACTTGAAAAAGACCGCGCGTCAACGCGTCATCATGCCGCCTCCACGCCGCAAATTTTTCGGTGATCTGATATCGTCGTGTCAATGCTGTGCCGGCAGTCTCTGAAAAGTGGGGGGGGTTGCCAAGTGGTGCAGGCCCTTTCCGAGGTTAAATCATGGGTGGGTTAGGATGAGTGGAAGTTAGGATACGAGTGTTTAGCATTTGTTAGACTGAATCAACCAGTAGTTTCCTTGTTTTTGGTAGATCCCGTTAGACAGGTGGGAAGATCAGGTATTGAGGGGATTGCTGAGGGGAACCAACTGTTGATCCTTCCCGATGGTGTCGTGAGCCTAACTCAACGGAACTCCGTGAGGGGAGGTGCCCACTGTGACCACCAATAATATGCTTGCATCTACACAATCGGTTTTTTTAAAAATCAAATGCAATGTAAGATAATGATTCTAGAAACATAGAAATTAGGTTGCAGGAGTAGGCCATTCAGCCTTCGACCTGCACCGCCATTCATATGTTCATGGCTGCTCATAAATCAGTATCCCGTACTGCCTTCTCTCCATACCCTGATCCCTTTAGCCACAAGGGCCACATCCAACCTCACTCTTACATATAGCCAAAGAACTGGCCTCAACTACCCTTGTGGCAGAGGAGTTCCAGAGGACTCACCACTCTCTGTGTGAAAAAAGTCTTTCTCTCACGGTCTTAAAGGATTTCCCCCCTACCTTAAGCTGTGACCCCTTGTTCCGGACTTCCCCAACATCGGAGAACAATCTTCCTGCATCTAGGCCTAACTCATAAAAAAAGCATTATTGCTTATGGAGTTAGATATTGTCCGTGGCATTAAGTTGAGTAGAATCAGTTTAGATAGTATTTTGCTTTGAACTTGGTTTTCTTGGTTGATCCTGGTGTTACAGCACGAGTACTTTGTGTTTTAATTGTAATTTTAAATGGAGTGCCAGTGGGTCAAAGTACAGAAGGAAGGCATTCAAATAATTTTATCAATTTTTGCTAATCTCTCCCCTGAATTCACAGTCACTCAATCACTGCTGAGAGAAATAGATGTTTCCTATTCATCCACGTGACACCATGAAATTTATACACCGCCATTCAGTCTCTCGTCAACCTGCTTTCTAAAGATCAGAAAACTATTAGGTCTGGTATAGGAGCAGATATTAGGCCATTCGGCCATCAAGTTACTTGCCATTCATCATGGTTGATCTATCTTGTCCCTCTCAACCCATTCTCCGCTTCTCCCCATAAAACACTTGACACCCACACTAATCTGTGATTTAACAGTATTTTAAGAGGCGTAAGGTCCCATCTAATATTCCTTAAAAAATAACAAAAATAAGTGAAAGGTATCCCATCTGCTTGCTTAAACTATCTTACCTTCCCTGGAACAGGAATGCCGATGCTGGGTTACAAAAAGACATTTCATGCAGACATCTTTCCTTTCACAGTTAGAAAATTTGTAATCTGTTGTGATAGAGTAAATAGAACTTTACAGTAGGAAACAGGGCCTTGGCAGGATGGGTACTGAATGTGGATGGTCAGCCATCAGCCATGATCACAGTGAATGGAGGTCTGGTTTTGTAGGGCCGAATGGCCACCTACTCTTGCACCTATTGTCTATTGCCCACCACTTCTATGGTGTTCAAGACGGGCATTCTGGGCTAGTCCATTACTTGGATTTGGCACATATCCCTTATATGACCAAAGATAGACACAAAAGTTTGTATATCTCAGCAGGGACAGTGAGATGTGACCCATGTCACCCATCCTTCCCTCCCTCCCAGAAATGCTGCCTGTTTCACTGAGTTACTCCAGCTTTTTGTGTCTATCTTCGGTTTTAAACCAGCATCTGCAGTTCCTCTCTACTATATATGACCAAATCCCTTATAAAAGTGTAATCCATTAGTACCTCTGATTGCACATTGAATTGAAAAGGCTCCCTGAAGTGGCCTTTAATTCTCTATCCTCTCATCTTAAGCTATTACCCTCTCTCCTTTTTTGAATCCTCTACCCTGGGGGGAAAAAGAACTATGAGCACATACACTTGATCATGCCCCTATGATCTTGGACACCTGTCAAGTGATGATTTCTTCAGATTCCACGCTTTCCAGAGATGAAAGAAAAAATGTCCAAAGCCTCACACTGTAATGAAGACTCATTCACTTTTGCCCCTTCCAAATTGAGGAGATTAGTTTATTTCATGATATTATCCCCATAGTGGTATGACCTGAAACTGCAAGTGTGGTACAAACCAACACTGTACAGCTACATCGCGCTTTGACACTATTGAACTCAAATATTTCACAATGCTAACCTGCCATGCAAAAAACCATATGGCTTTCTTCCACCACTCTGTCTACCAGATTGGTATTTTCAGGGGCCCATGCCCTTTTATTCCCATTCTCTTCTTCAACACTTCTGAGGGCCTCTACCATTCATGGTGCAAATCCTACCCTGGATTGAATACCAAAGTTTAATAATGTACATTTCGATATACTTCCAATTTTGGTGTCTGTCTGCAAATTTACGACAATTGTTAGGACATTGATCCAAATTTACTTTAGTTTAGTTTAGAGATACAGCGCTGAACAGCCCTTCGGCCCACAGAGTCTGCACCAACTGCGATCCCCGCACACCAACACTATCCTACACACACATTAGAGCATTTAGTTACAATACAAACCAATTAACTGTGCAAACCTTTAGTTCTTTGGAGTGTGGGAGGGAGGAAACGAAGGTCTTAGAGAATCCACACGGGCACGGAGGAGAGACTGTACAAACTTCCGTACAGACAGCACCCATTTGTCAGGATTGAAAACCTGGGTCTCTGGCGTACTGTAAGGCAGCAACTCTATCGCTGCATAACGGTGTGCCATAACATGTAATTTGAGTTAATGTATATAACAAATATACAGTGGACACAGCACGGAACCCATGCGGCACCGACGATCATAGGCTTCCAATCAAAGAAAAACTCTCGCCCACAAACACACTTTGAGCCCTTCCTCCAAGCCAATGTTAATCCAGTTGATAAAACCACAAAATTGCTGCAGTAACTCAGGTGGCCAGGCAGCATCTCTGGAGGAAAAGGAATAGCTGATGTTTCGGGTCGGACCCTTCTTCAGACTGAGAGTCAGGGAAGGGGACACTAGAGGGAAGAATAGCTATCTGGTCCATATCCCCTCCAAACCTGACCTAATCAGTACCTCTCTAACTGTTTCTTAAATGTTGGGATAGTCCCAGCATCAACTACCTCCTTCTGGCAGATCGTTCCCGACTAGCCTTCCAGACTAGCCTACCATGCCGAACCTTGTCAAAGCCTTACTAAGTTCATACAGATGTTATTCCACTGTCCCTGCCCTCTTTAATCTTGTATAGAGCTTCATAGCATGGGAACTGGCCTTCAGCCCAACTTGTCATTTGAAATCCTTCTGGTAGCCTCGTCAAAAACTCTTATCAGTATTAGTGAACCGGTTTCCCCGCCATGCTGGGTGGGAGCCAGGCTGACTATCCCAAATTCAGCCTATGCCTATCCAAATGCAATCACAAGTGGATGGTAGCCCATCAATGACCTACTTCCACATAAGTTGGATGCGATTCAGCATGTTGTTGTGTTTCAGCAGTTACAGAGAGAACACCAACTTTAATTATTTGTTTTATCTATAATGATAACTTTGCATTCTCTAGTTCTCTTACTAGTTATAGCAAATTCTGCTTTACTATGTTTAAGAAGGAACTGCAGATGCTGTGGAAAATCGAAGGTAGACAAAAATGCTGAGAGAAACTCAGCGGGTGTGAGGCAGTATCTGTGGAGCAAAGGAAATAGGCAATGTTTCAGGTCGAAAACCCCCTTCTTCAGACTGATGTGAGGTTGGGGGGGGGGAAGAAGAAAGAGGAGTGGAGCCAGTGGGCTGAGGGAGAGCTGAGATGGGGAGAGAGAGAAAGTAAGGACTACCTGAAATTAGAGAAGTCAATGTTCATAACCGCTGGGGTGCAAACTGCCCAAGCGAAATATGAGGTGCTGCTCCTCCAATTTACAGTGGTCCTCACTCTAGCCCTGGGAGGCGCAGGACAGAAAAGGGCGGATTCGGAATGGGAGGGGGAGGTTGAAGTGCTGAGATCCACCGGGAGATCAGGTTGGTTATTGCGAACTCAGCGGAGGTGTTGGGCGAGAAGCGATCGCCAAGCCTACGCTTGGTCTCACCGATGTAGAGCACGGATGCAATAGAAAGAGGGTTGGAGAGGTGCAGGTGATCCTCTGCCGCACCTGGAAGAACTGCTTGGGTCCTAGGATGGGAGTCAAGGGGGGAGTTAAAGCGACAAGTGTAGCATTTCCTGCGGTTTGCAAGGAAAGTGCCCGTGAGAGGGGGTGGTTCGTAGTGGGAAGGGACGAATTGACCAGGGAGTTCCGGAGGGAGCGGTCTTTGCGGACGGCAGATGGGAGAAGATGGGAAGATGTGGCAAGTGGTGGGATCATGTTAGGTGGCGAAATGTCGGAGGATTATTTGTTGTATGTGACGGCTGGTAGGGGTGGAAGGTTGAGGGACTGGGGGCCCTTGTTACGAGTGGGGGGGGATGGGGAGTGAGAGCAGAGTCACGGGGTATAGAAGAAACCCTGGTGAGAGCCTCATCTGTAGATGTCCCCCTTGACCTGAAACGTTGCCTATTTCCTTCGCTCCATAGATGCTGCCTCACCCACTGAGTTTCTCCAGCATTTTTGTCTACCTATATAATCATATAACCATATAACAATTACAGCACGGAAACAGGCCCTCTCGGCCCTTCCAGTCCGTGCCGACCATTTGTTTTTCCCCTAGTTCCCATCTACCTGCACTCGACCATACCCCTCCATTCCCTTCACGTCCCATATACCTATCCACTTTACTCTTAAATGTTAAAATCAATCCTGCCTCCACCACTTCTGCTGGAAGCTGATTCCACACAGCCACCACCCTCTTGAGTAAAGATGTTCCCCCATCACGTTACCCCTAAACGTCTGTCCCTTAATTCTCATGTCATGCCCTCTTGTTTGTGATGGGGGGGTTCCCTACCCTCATGGGAAAAACGTATCCACGTCAACTCTCTGTCTATCCCTTTCTCATTTTAAAGACCTCAATCAGTCCCCCCTCAACCTTCTGCGCTCCAAAGAAAAGGTTCTTTTTTACCTTCTTTTTTTATTATTCTTCCTTGAAAGTGGTTGACCTCACTTGGTCAAGGGTGTGTTTTCTGCTCCTGTCTGTCTTGCTTCTCTTAAGATAGACACAAAATGTTGGAGTAACTCAGCGGGAACCGCAGCGTCTTCTGGAGGGAAGAAGAAATGGGTGTGACGTTTCGGTCGAGACCCCTTCTTCAGACTGAGAGTCAGGGGAGAGGGAATCTAGAGATATGGAAGGGTAAAGGTGTGAAAACGAGAAATCAAAGGCGGACGAAGCTCAAGGAATATGTAGACTAGATTAGGGGAAGGTGACAATGAGGCATACAATTGTATAAATTTTAATCAGGAGGACACAGACTGATCGGAGAATTAGGATGGGGGAGGATGCTTCTCGTAAACTGTCTGGGATGCACCTCATTTAAAATCACACGTCATTACCTTGAGAGTTAGATTTAGCTCTTAGGGCTAATGGAATCGTGGGATATGGGGAGAAAACAGGAACGCGGTACTGTTTTTGGATGATCAGCTGTGATCATATTGAATGGCTGTGCGGGCTCGAAGGGCCGAATGGCCTACTCCTGCGCTTATTTTGCTATGTTTCTTCCGTAGAGTGATGGTCGCTGCTAGTAACGGCAAGCAGCCTCCTGCATTATGATAATTTCCAGGAGTGGCTGAAGGCAAAAACAAAAGTGCCAGAAATGCTTAGTGGGTCAGGCATCATGTGTGGAAAGAGAAAAAGAGTCAATGTGATAACACTTCACCAGTTCTGAACAATTCTCGCATTTTATGTTCTGATTTTTCAGATTTTAGCATCTCAGTTTTTATTTGATTTTTAGTGGCTGGATAGAAATTCTTAAGAGATAGCAGCAAGAATTAGGCCATTCGGCCCATCCAAGTCTAGAAACATAGAAACATAGAAAATAGGTGCAGGAGTAGGCCATTCGGTCCTTCGAGCCTGCACCGCCATTCAATATGATCATGGCTGATCATCCAACTCAGTATCTTGTACCTGCCTTCTCTCCATACACCCTGATCCTTTAGCCACAAGGGCCACATCTAACTCCCTCTTAAATATAGCCAATGAACTGGCCTCAACTACCTCTGTGGCAGAGAATTCCAGAGAGATTCACCACTGTGTGAAAAATGTTTTCCTCATCTCGGTCCTAAAAGACTTTCCCCCTTATCCTTAGACCGTGACCCCTTGTTCTGGACTTCCCCAACATCGGGAACAATCTTCCTGCATCCAGCCTGTCCAACCCCTTAAGAATTTTGTAAGTTTCTATAAGATCCCCCCTCAATCTTCTAAATTCTAGCGAGTACAAGCCGAGTCTATCCAGTCTTTCTTCATATGGAAGTCCTGCCATCCCCAGGAATCAGTCTGGTGAACCTTCTCTTTACTCCCTCTATGGCAAGAATGTCTTTCCTCAGATTAGGAAATGTCTACGCCGCCATTCAATCATGACTAATTTATCTTTACCTCTCAACCCCATTCTCCTGCCTTCTCCCCATAGACCCCTAACACCCATAATAATCAAATAGGTTTTGATTATTTTCTAATCCTTAAATCTTATATATGTTTTTTGCACGGCAATTTCTTGGCTTGTTGAATCCAAGTCTATAATCGAGGCTATATTCAGTAAAGGAAATATTGCGAAATGTATTTCTTGCTTAACCTAGTTACTGAAGGATCAGGATTTACCATTAATAAGCAAAACTTTTTTTCCTCTTTAATAGGGACATGGTTTGGTTTTATTTTATTGTATGCGCATTGGCTGCTGGGTTTCCTCTTATATTAATGTGACTGCAAGTTGTAAAGTACTTAATGGGCAGACAACTGATTGGAGGAAAATTGACGGAACAGCACCTCACATTTTGCTTTGGCAACTTACAACCCAGTGATATGAACATTTGGTTTCTTTAACTTCAAGTAACCCTTGTTTTCCCCTCTCTCCCATCCCAACTCCAATCCTAGTTCTCCGACTAGTTCTACTGTCCTGATTATTTATTATTGATTGTATACTGCGTTGTCACCTTCCCCTCAGCTAATGATGAACCATTCTATATTTCCTTATCATCCGCTTTGACCTGTCGTTTTCACACCTTACCCATCTATATCTCTAGACTTTCCCCTGACTCTCAGTCTGAAGAAGGGTCTCTTTGCAAAAGTATTTTATTGTCATGTGTCCAGAAAAGGAACAACTAAATTCTTACTTACAGCAGCATATGCAAAGATAGTACTGTAACCTGCGGGGGTTTTCTCTGAGATCTTCGGTTTCCTCCCACACTCCAAAGACTTACAGGTATGTAGGATAATTGGCTTGGTAAATGTAAAATTTGTCCCTAGTGTGTGTAGGATAGTGTTAATGTGCGGGGGTCGGTGCAGACCCGGTGGGCAGAAGGGCCTGTTTCCCCGCTGTATCTCTAAACTAAAGTACTCTGTAAACACCATGATAAACAACAAAATCAAATTCTCTCTCCCCCTCCCCCTCCCCCTCCCCCTCCTTCGCTACCTCTCACATGTTTTAGATAATACAATGGAAAAAACCCCAACAGTGCAAAGCCAAAAACAATGCCTCTATGTCTGTGTAGTTTGGAGGTTGTAGTGTTTAATAGCCATAGGGAAGAAGCTGCTCCTGAACTTAGACATTAGTTTTCAGGCTCCTGTACTTTCTTTGTAATGGCAGGAGTGAAATGAGAGACAGGGAAAAATGTAGTTTTCCATGCTATCCGATCAGATTATACTATACATACAAACAAGGCAAGCATCGGTGGAGGGAATGGATAGGCAACATCGAGTCTGGGCCCTTCTTCAGACTGGTGCCGTCTGAACCTGCAGAAGGGTCCCGACCCAAAACGTCACCTATCCAATTTCTCCACAGATGCCGCCTGACCCCGCTGAGTTACTGCAGCACTTTGTATTTTACTCAAGATTCCAGCAACTGCAGTTCCTTGTGTCTCCATGTTTTTTCTGGTAACTTGCTAAATTTAATACGAGGCTTGACTGTGAAAATGTTTTGTGTAATGGCTGCTTCCAGCTGGCAATTGCGACTCACGAAAAAGTGTCACGCTGTGTGAAAACCATCCCTGTATCATCATTATTGTTGAATTTCAATAAATACTTGACATGAGAAACATAATTAAAATGAAGCATTTAAACGAAAACAAGATACATTTTTTGAATAAATTATTTGATGTATTCAACATTCTATGTTGTTCATAGAGGTATTAAAATTGAATGCTGAACTGTTGAGTTGAGTTGAGTTGAGCTGATGGTAAGAGAATTGTTAAGAGAGGGGGAAATATTAAAGGAGACTTCAGAGGCAAGTTTTATTTTCACATTAAGAAAGTTTCATTTGAGGAAGTGAGAGAGAGTGCGAGGAAATTTCAGAAGCTGGCTGGTAAATTTAACTATCTTCTCTCGCAGACAGACACGAAATGCTGGAGTAAATCAGCGGGTCAGGCAGCATCGCCGGAGAAAAGGAATACGTGACGTCTCGGGTCGGAACCCTTCTTCGGACGACCGGCGATAGAAAAGTCAGACACAGTCTGAAGAAGGATTCCGACCCAAAACGCCACCTATTCCTTCTCTCCAGAGATGCTGCCTGACCCGCTGAGTTACTCCAGTATTTTGTGCTTACGGTATAAACCAGCATCTGCAGTTCCTTCCAACCCATTTGATATGCTCTCGCACGTTTGAGTCATTCCCATGATGATCCAATTTAAACTGTATATATGCCTGCACAAGGTCCATATCCTTCCACTCCATGCCTGTTCATATGTCTGTGTAAATGTCTCTTAATTGTGGTAATCACATCTGCTTCCACTACGGTGGAGCAGCAGTAGAGTTGGTTCCTGATAGCACCAGAGACCCGGGTTCGATCCTGACTATGGTATGTGTGTTCGAGCTACAGTGTCTGTAGGATAGCATTAGTGTGCGGGGATCGCTGGTCGGCATTGACACGGCGGGCCGAAGTTATCATCCTGCAAATGCCACAATTGATTATCTTGTATATCAGCTTGAAGCACAGCTGTCGTTGGCATCTCCGGTGTATAAATATCCATAGTTTGTGGAGTGCTCTGTTAAAGAGGTAACTCAGTCATTTCAAGATGAAAATCTATCTTGAGATTCATTTTGCTGCTACAAAGTTAATTCTACTTGTGATATTATAGCCTATTAAATCTTTTGTAATCATTCTTCCCCATTCTACATAGATGACCCCTATGTTACCGGTGGGTGGCAGGTTCTGAATTTTGTTTTTCACATCATCTGTGCATGCAGGTTTGGGGGAGAAAAAATGCTTTTTTTTTTTTTTCCCTTTCACTTAACTTCAACGAGAGCAAATTGTTATTCCATATATGTCTTTTTGGAACTGATTTGTGAATTCTGCAAGGCGGAATTTCTGTTACCTGAACTGCGGTAACATAGAGGTGTGTAGGAAAGGAGTGCAGATGCTGGTTTAAACCGAGGATAGACACAAAAAGCTGGAGTAACTCAGGGGGCCATCTCTGGAGAAAAATAAATGGGTGACGTTTCAGGTCGGGGCCCTTCAAAACATAGAGGTTGTCTGTTATATGTTTTATGATGCTTCTTATCTTCCCATCTAAATTAAATTGCAGGTACCCCAAATCATCTCCGTTGTCTACCTTAACACTCTTTCAGGCATTTTACAATTATTTCAATGAATAGGTAACCAGAACCGCAAATTATGTTCAATTTTAAGGGCTGAGTCTTTTTAAAACTTCTTGAATCAATGTCTCTGATCAAGCTTTTCTTATTTACCTTTGAGGCTGTGGGGGGTATAAGTCCTGAGAGCTTTGTCTTGATTAACTGTGTTGTAAGATTGCTACATTGACGAGCAGAGCCCTTTGTCCGCATGTATTTGTTTTGATCCAAATTGAATAGGAGTTTCTGCCTCTTGAATGTAATTATCTCTTAGTTCACTCTGAGTACTTAGTTACTTGGCTGACTTTGTCCGATAGCTTACATCACATGGAAGGAGGAGAATGCTGTAAAAGCTGAACAACTTTATCTGTGATTTAATTTAATTAATGGCAAAGCATGCACGGGCTTTAATTCTATCGCGATATATTGTGCATTGAATTTTTTTTGTTTAGTTTAGAGATACAGCGCAGAAAAGGGCCCTTCGGCCCACCGAGTCCGCACCGACCAGCGATCCCCGCACATTCAAACCATCCTACGCACGCTAGGGACAATTTACATTTATACCAAGCCAATTAACCTACAAACCTGTACGCCTTTGGAGTGTGGGATGAAACAGATCTCAGAGAAAACACACGCGGTCACAGGAAGAATGTACAAACTCTGTACATTCAGCACACGTAGTCAGGATTGAACCTGGGTCTCTGGCGCTGTGAGGCAGCATAGACTATATGTGTAGGAAGCAACTGCGGATGCTTGTGTACACTGAAGATAGACACAAAAAGCTGGAGTTACTCAGCGAGTCAGGCAGCATCTTTGGAGAAAAGAAGTAGGTGACGCTTTGAGTTTGAACATGGGTCTTAACCCAAAGCGTTATCTTTTCCTTTTCTTTAAAGATGCTGCCTGACCTGCCGAGTAACTCCAGCATTGTGTGTCTATGCCCAGACTACAGCTCATAGAACAAGATTAGTGCATGGTTTTTCCTTATCCATTCCGCTAAGCTTCAGAAGACATGATTTTCCCTTTTTTTTTGATGAATATTTTTTTATTATAGAAACATATGTATGAAAATTGCAATATTTTACATAAACGAAAATACATCATTAAATACTTTCATAATATTAATATTATTACTAATATTGAGATTTAGGACTATATGCTTCTATACGCTTTTTTAATTATTTTTTATAAAGTAAGAAAAGATAGAGATAAATAATGAAAAAAATATGAAAACGAATGGAGTATTAATCGTTATTCCGTCATTGGAAATATAGGCATGATTTATTATATTTCTTTCTTCATCCATTCTAATATTCAGGCCTCTGTCAAGCCCTCGTACCGATCCATTACGACTCTGTAAATGTTCAATATATGGAGACCATCATGAAAGAGATTTTCCCTTTCATGAACCCATGTTGACTCAGACCAGTCCCATTATTATTTCTCAGGGACTTGGTTAATAATAGATTCAAGCACTTTCCCTACTGCTGATGTCTGGCCAATTCGTCTGCAGTTTCACTTATTTTCCTTTCTCTCTCTCGCTCTCTCTCTCTCTCCTCTCTCTCTCTCTCTCTCTCTCTCTCCCCCTCCCTCTCCCTCTCCCCCCTCCCCCTCCCCCCCCCCTCCCCCCTCCCCCTCCCCCCTCCCCCTCCCCCCCTCCCCCTCCCCCTCCCCCTCTCCCTCATCTTAAATGCAACTACTTTCCAATTTATGGGAACCCTAGTAGAAACTGAGGAATTTTTTGTTACGTTTAAAGATGCAGCGCCGAAACAGGCCCTTCGGCCCACCGAGTCTGCACTGACCAGTGTGCCCCGCACATAAACATTGTCCTACACAAGGGTCAATTTTTACATTTTTATACCAAGCCAATAAACCTACAAACCTGTACGTCTTTGGAGTGTGGGAGGGAACCGAAGACCTTGGAGAAACCCCACGCAGGTCACGGGGAGAACGTACAAACTCCGTACAGACAGCACCCATAGCCAGAATTGAACCCGGGTCTCTGGTGCTGTAAGGCAGCAACTCTACCGCCGCTGGTTTAAACTAAAGATAGACACTAAATGCTGGAGTAACTCAACGGGACAGGTAGCATCTCTGGATAGAAGGAATGAGTGACATTTTGGGTCGAGACCCTTCTTCAGACTCAAGGGTTATAAAAATGTCGGTCTGTTAAAGTCTTACTACTGTAACGTATGGTTTTGCTTTGTTATTCATATTGATCTGAAGTCAATATGAATAACAAACCTGATCACAGGAGCCACAGTGTCGCAGCTGGTAGCTTTGCTGCCCCACAGCGTCAGAAACCTTGGTTCCATCCTGACCTGGGTTCCATCCTGTCTGTGTGGAGTTCACATGTTCTCCCTGTAACCACATGGGTTTCTGCTGGGTGCTTGCGTTTCCTCCCATGTTCCAAAGATGTGCTGGTTTGTCCATTAATTGACTTCTGTAAATTGCCCCTGGTGTGTAGGGAGCGGATGAGAAAGTGGGATAACATAGAACTAGTGTGATCGATGGTCGGCATGGACTCGGTGGACCGAAGGGCCTGTTTCCATGCTGTGTATTTCAATCAATCAATCGATGATTTAAAACATCATGTGAAATCATGTAGAAAGGGTACTGAGAGGATTTACGAGGATGCTGCCGGGGCTGGAGGGTCTGAGCTATGGGGAGAGGTTGAGTAGGCTGGGACTATTACTTGGAGTGCAGGAGGGTGATAGGAGATCTTACCGAGGTGTACTGTATAAAATCATGAGAGGAATAGATCGGGTAGATGCACAGAGTCTCTTGCCCAGAGTAGGGGATCGAGGACCAACGGACAAAGGTTTAAGGTGAAGGGGGAAAGATTTAATAGGAATCTGAGGGGTGACTTTTTCACACAACGGGCGGTGGGTGCATGGATCGAGCTGCCAGAGGAGGGAGTTGAGGCTGGGACTATCACAATGTTTAAGAAACCGTTAGACAGGTACATGGATAGGATATCTTTGGAGGGATATGGACAGGCAGGTGGGGCTAGTTTAGCTGGGACATGTTGGCCGGTGTGGGTAAGTTGGGCCGAAGAGCCTGTTTCATCCATGTCTCTACAACTCTCGTCAAAGATGGTTCAATTCCTTGTCTGTGATAAGCAATTGTTGAGATTCTCGAATATTAGGCCATAAGGAGTGAAGGCTTCTTTATCATATCGGCCAAGCCGGTCTCAGATTTAAGCACATAATCCAGGCCAACACTTGTGCAGTGCCACTGACATATTTGCATTGTCGCTACTGCTGTATTTTGGGTTCGGTTTCAAACTCCTGCATGCCAGTTCAGTTTGGCATAAAAATATCCTGTGTCAGTGTTCATGGAGCAGCTGGGAATTCTCCCAATGTACAGGCCAATATTTCCTCCTTAACTAATACCATTTAAAAGAAGAAGAGAAAAAAAAAAGTTCCAAGCCACTTAATATTGACTCTGGATTGTTGCTGCGATATTTTAACGATGGCAGTTACTTAAAAAAAAAGATACAGCGCAGAAACAGGCCCCATTACCCACTGCGTCCACGCCGACCTTCGATCACCTGTTCACACTAGATCGGTTACCCCACTTTCATAGAAACATAGAAAATAGGTGCAGGAGTAGGCCGTTCGGCCCTCCGAGCCAGCACCGCCATTCAATATGATCATGGCTGATCATCCAAAATCAGTGCCCCGTTCCTGTTTTCTCCCCATATCCCTTGATTCCATTAGCTCCAAGAACTATATCTAACTCTCTCTTGAAAACATTCAGTGAATTGGCCTTCACTGCCTTCTGTGGCAGAGAATTCCACACACACACACACACACACACACACACACACACACACACACACACACACACACACACACACACACACACACACACACACACACACACACACACACACACACACACACACACACACACACACACACACACACACACACACACACACACACACACACACACACACACACACACACACACACCCCCCCCCCCCCCCCCCCCCCCCCCCCCCCCCCCCCCCCTGCGGCTCTAGCGCTGTGAGGCAGCTGCTCTACCAACCGCCCTGCATTGAAGTATGGTGGCGCAGTGGTAGAGATGCTGTCTTGCAGCGCCGCACACCCTGGTTCAATCCCGACTGCGGGTGCTGTCTGTACGGAGTTGGTACGTTTTCCCCGTGACTGTGTACAGACCTCCCAACTATCCCGCTTTTGGCGGGATATTCCCGCTTTTTAGGTTCCCTTCCCGCCATCCCGATTTGTACCCTAATTATCCCGCTAAATTCTTCCTCCCGTGGTGAACGCCGGCGCCATGTGTCCCCGGTTTGCCGGCCCCGCGCGATCAGCGGCACTTTGCCGGGCCCTAGTGGCCGCGCGTGCGCAGTGGGGGAGGGTTGCCGGGCCCCAGAGGGCCGCGCGTGCGCAGTGGGTGAGGGTTGCCGGGCCCCAGTGGCCGCGCGTGCGCAGTGGGTGAGGGTTGCCGGGCCCCAGTGGACGCGCGTGCGCAGTGGGGGAGGGTTGCCGGGCCCCAGTGGCCGCGCGTGCGCAGTGGGGGAGGGTTGCCGGGCCTGGCGCCATTTCGAGCCACGCCACGCCCGGCCCAGAGCCCGGGCGGCGCCGGCCCGCGCGATCAGCGGCACTTTCTTGCCGGCAGCCGGCCGCTCGCGGCCGCCCCCCCCCCCGGCCCCCCCCCCCCCCCCCCCCACCCCCACCCAGTGCGCAGGCGCAGACCCGCCGGCAACCTGGCCAAGTGCGCATGTGCCGCACCCGCCCGCCGGCAGCCCGCTGATCTGCACCAGTGCGCAGGCGCATAGCCGCCGGCAACAACCCCAAGTGAGAGAAATTAAGGTGAGTCTAGTGCCAAGTTTATCAAAGTTTAACAAAGAATTATAAATGTTTCAGCATACATGTACCTTTTTCACATTTTGGCATTTAAAATACTTCTTCACAATTTAGAATTTGTGACATGGGACCCCGAATTAGGGCGCCGTGACATATTATGAAATTTTCATTTAAAAATATGAATTTTGAGGGGAAATATTATGAATTTTGACAATCAAATGTTGGGAGGTCTGTGTGTAGGTTTTCTCCGACACATTTGGCTTCCTTCCACACTCTAAAGATGTACAACTATGTAGGATCATTGGCTTGGTAAAATGTAAACATTGTCTTTAGTGTGTTGTGTGTAGGATAGTGTTTAATGTGTGGGGATCGCTGGTCGGCGCGGACCCAATGGGCCAAAAGGCTTGTTTGCGCGCTGTATCTCTAAACCAAACTAAACAATAGTTTCTGTACCTGTATTTCCTTTTGCAGCTTTTACCAAAGGCTATTAAATGCGAAACCATGCCAGGAAGCTGCTCTTTGGAAATGCAAGATGATATGGTGATTGTGTAGGAAAGAACTGCAGATGCTGAATGACCTAATTCTGCTTCTGTCACTTATGACGTGTGTAGGATGCTGGTTTAAATGGAAGATAGACACATAATGCTGGAGTAACTCAGTGGGCCAGGCAGCATCTCTGGAGAGAAGGAATGGTTGATGTTTCGGGTCGAGACACTTCTTCAAAACGTCGCCCATTCCTTCTCTCCAGAGATGCTGCCTGTCCCACTGAGTTACTCCAACATTTTGTGTCTACCTATGATATGGTCATCTACAGTTTGCCTCTGCTTTACGCTGGGTATTTGTGAGAAAATCCCAGTTTAGCAGGGTCATTTCTTGTGTAGGAAGGAGCTGCAGATGCTGGTTTACACTGAAGATAGACACAAAATGCCGGAGTAACTCAGCGGGGCTGGCAAAATCTCTGGAGAAGGGTCTTGAACCGAAACGTCACCCATTCCTTCTTTCGAGAGATGTTGCCGTTTCCGCTGAGTTACTCCAGCGTTTTGTGTCTACTTTTCTTGAATTGGCTACACTGGTCGAACAATTTATGCTTTATCGCGCATGCCTGTTAAATAGATAAATGGGTTTGTTTTATATTTATGTTTCTTCCAAAGGAACAAATTATGAAACCTAGATTTCAATAAGACGTTTCTTAACTTGCAGATCGAATGGAATGTGCTGGTTCAATTGGTTCACAGTGAGACAATGCAGAAAAACACTTGAGAAAAAGGGTGATTGCCATCTAACTGACTATTGCACAGCAGATTAAACAAAGTTACAAACAACTTGCAGAAACTGTCCTGCACTAAGCTATATAAATGTAATTCAGATAAATATTTGTTAAAAGCAGAATAGGCTGTTGGAAGACACTTGTGAAATTGCTAAAGATTCATTTTTGGACTTAATGTGTAATTAAAGTTTTTGGTTAGCATGGATGGGTTGGGCCGAAGGGCTTGTTTCCTGCTGTATGACTCTGATTCTATGTATGTTACTGAAACTCGGATTCTGTTCTAATCTTTCAGAACCGTCTGGCACTTTTACACAACCTTCCTTTTGCCATTTTTATTGACGTCAGTTATTATACTTCATGTAGCCTGAATTATGATTCAACCTATAGATTCCTTTTGTTCCTAGTATCCGGGTACCACAGTGGCGCAGCGGTAGAGTTGCTGCCTTACAACGCCAGTGACCTGGGTTCGATCCTGACTATGGATGGACAGTCTGCACGGAGTTTGCCAGTTCTCCCTGTTAACTCTTGGATTTTCTCCGGGTGCCCCGGTTTTCTCCCACACTCCGAAAACGTGCGGTTTGTAGGCTTCTGTAAAAATTGTTCCTAGTGTGCAGGACAGAACTAGTGTGCGGGTGATCGCTTGTTGGTGCGGACTCAGTGGGCCAAAGGTCCTGTTTCCACACTGCATCTCAGTTAAATTTAAAGTTAAATTTCAGCCTTATTTTGGTATAGGTCCACGTAGCTAGTAGTGTTCCTTTTAATATCTGGGACGTTGTGACCTAAAGTATGATTCCACGCCAAGTTCATGGGAAATGCCTCTATCTAAACAGAATGCATAGCAATGATTCTAGGGAAGACTGTAGAAGCTGCATTTTATGGTAGTAGTTTAACTTTGGCCTTATAATGAGATCCCTCATGAGTTGCATTGTTTGATCAACTGACGTCAATCAACGTATCTTAAATTACAAGTGCCCCGAGGGCAAAATGTGGATCATGTCATTTGATCAATTCTCAGTTGCCAGCAGAATCGGAAATCTGAAGTCCGTTCAGTTTAGTTTATTGTCACGTGTACCGAGGTACAGTGAAAAGCATTTGTTGCGTGCTATCCAGTCAGCAGAAAGACAATAAAGAAAGTCCAGAACCAGGGGCCACAGTTTAAGAATAAGGGGTAAGCCATTTAGAACAGAGACGAGGAAACACTTTTTCACACAGTTGTGAAATTCTCTGCCCCAGAGGGCGGTGGAGGCTGGTTCTCTGGATCCTTTCAAGAGAGTGCTAGATAGGGCTCTTAAAGATAGCGGAGTCAGGGGATATGGGACAAGACAGGAACGGGGTACTGATCGTGGATGATCAGCCATGATCACATTGAATGGCGGTGCTGGCTCGAAGGGCCGAATTGCCTACTCCTGCACCTATTGTCTATTGCCTATTGCCTAATACACGATTGCAATCGAGCCATTTACAGTGTATAGATACATGAAAAGGGAATAACATTTAGTGCAAGGCAAAGCCATAGATTCATAAAGTCATAGAGTGATACAACGGAAATAGACCTTGCACACAGCAGCCAACATATTCCATCTACACTAGTCCCACCTACCAGCGTTTGGTCCACATCCCTCCAAACCTGTCCTATCCATGTACTTGTCTAACTGTTTGTTGAACATTGGGATAGTTCCAGCCTCAGCTAAGGAAGGGAGATCAAGTTGAACAAACCAAAATAAGGAACGTACCAAGCCAGTTTCCGAAGGAGTCGGTAAACCTCTCATGGACTCCTATCCTTTATCAGCAGAAAAGGACAATTCTTCATTGCACTTCTGCAGCCGGCATCCGGGGACTTTGTAGCCAGAATGCCTCACATGATCATCTTTATTTTTTACCCTTTAAAAATGACAATTTATTGGAAAAAGTTGTGGGGGTCAGTCAGAAATCTATAGTAATGGAGATGATCTTCCTCAAAGACAGACGTGGAGTAACTCAGCGGGTCGGGCAGCGTCACTGGACAACATGGGTAGGTGACATTTTGGTTCTGGACCCTACTTCAGACTTATCCATGTTCTCCAGAGATGCTGCCTGACCACTGAATTGCTCTAGCACTTTGTCTGTTTTTGTCAACCAGCATCTGCAGTCCCTTGTCTCTGCTTAATGAAAGACAGGGCAGGCCCGAGTGATTGTGTGTCCTATTACCAGTCGGACTTCTCATGTGCTTCGGATAAAGTTTTGGAAATTAGAGTCCTCCAGAGGTATACCTAGTCCTTGGAACCTCGCTTTTGGTTATGTTGTTTATTTTGTCTTGATCTTGTTCAACTTGATTTTCCTTCATTATATACCAGTATACACCAGGATGGAACGTGGTGAATCTGTGGAATTCTTTGCCAGAAAAGACAAGGGAGGCCAAGTCAACGGATGCAGCCCTGGTGGAGTGAGATTTGTAAACATTAGTGTTGACTCCCGCAGACTTAAGCACCTGCTTGAGCCACCTTGAAATGGTTTGGCTCGTCACCTGATCATGGGGCTTCTTGTGGCTTATCCATAAGGCTTTTTCTTTCCCTCTTAAGTTGTATGTTTTGTCTATGTAAATGGCGAGATGGGTATTGGCACACAGCCGTGGGTCAGATGAATATGCCCGGAACTCCATGACTGGAGGCGTGGTTCCTGGTCTAGTTTGTTTGACCAGTCCCTGAATATGGAATGTGATACAGTCCAATGACTCTGTCATGCTGTCCAGCCTCAGAAGGTGGAGGGACTGTACCCTTTGAGCTGACACTAGTGCCATGAGCATGACTGATTTCAGGGTAAGTTGTTCCAGCGTGAGTGACCTGGGTGGTGGCCATCCCCTAAGGTATGTCAGAACAATGCTGACATCCCAGATCTGAGTGTACCTTGGCCTGGGGGAATTAGTGTTAAAGATACCCCTCATGATTTTGACCACCAGTGGCTGGAACCAAATAAGCTGACAACGCACTCCTGGCTGTATTGATGGCGCTGTGGCTGAGTCCATCCCGTTGTAATCCAACCAGGAACTCCACAACACAGGTAGCTGTTGCTGTTGTGTAGGTAGTTCCTGTTTTGGAGCAATACCGTTCCCATTTCCTTATGTTGGTCAGGTATTGCCTCCTGGTGGACTCCCGGTGGGATGCGGTCATCATGTTGATGGCCTTCGCAGACAGTCCCAGGCCCAGTAGAGGTCTTTTTAGAATCTGCAAGCCAGGAGATTGACTCTGTCATGGCACAGGTGACTAATGCCTGACACTGGGTGGATTAATAATACTGGACTGCTCGGTGTTTCGACAGCCATGTCGAGGGCCACTGGGAACCATGGCTGTGTAGGCCAGTCGGGTATTATCAAGATTCCTGAAGCGGAATCCAATTGAATCTTGCGTAATACCCGACTGATGAGGCAGAAGGGAGGAAAAGCATAAAAGAACATTTCCCCCCAATGCAGCGTGAATGCATCAACTGCTGCTGCCTCAGGGTCTGGTTCCCAAGCGACATACGTTGGTACCTGGTGATTCAGCCTAGATGCAAATAGATCGATATCTGGCGTGCCATATTGCTTAGTAATTTCAGCAAATACTTTGGGATTTAACATCCATTCGATGTTATCTTTAAATTTGCGTGACCTGGTGTCTGCCACTGTATTTTGCTTACCTGGTAGGTAAGTTGCTGATAACCAAATATGTCTCGACACACCATTGCCAGATTAGGTTGACCAAATTGTCACATGATATCGACTTTACACCACTCATGTGGTGGATATAAGCCATCACCATGGTATTATCTAATTGCAACCGGACATGTGCATGATGCGTATTAGATGAATATGCTTTTAAACCATAAAATGCACCCAACATTTCTAAGTAGTTAATACCCCATGTCTGTAGGCAATATGATTCAAAATTAGTCCATCTGCCCCCTGTGCTGGATTGCATGTTAGTTGCTCCCCAGCCCAAAGCACTGGCATCCTTTTGAATGGTTAATACTGGGTTGGTGATTATTATGGGACTGGAACTAAGCCTAATGTTCCTTGTCCACCATTGTAACTCTGGAATGGATTCAGCAGTTAAATTCATAGCTCGGTCAAAGTGACCTGCGTTTTTTTTAGTGCGTGCACTTTTGCTCTTTGTAAATTTTGATAGTGCAAAGGCTCAAATAGTACAGCTGGAAAGGCAGCTACCTTTTTCCCAATGACACTAGCTACCTGCCGTATGGTTGGCTGATGATTAACCATTAGATCGTTGCATGATTGTGCCAACTCTGATGCTTTCCCCTTCGGCAGAGTTACAATCATGCGAATAGTATCAATCGTAAATCCAAGATAGTCAAATTGAATTTATCTGGATGTGTGACAAACCCCAAAGTTTCAAACAAACGTTTGGTGGCTGCTACTGCCAAAATGGCTGTTTCCAAGGTTTTCCCTACTATTAAAATGTCGTCTAAGTACGCCATGACTATATGCTTTTGTTTCCTCAATAATGCCAAGGCAGGTTTTAAGATGTTTGTGAACAACCTTGGAGCTGAGGTTAGCCCATTTGGTAAGGCTTTAGATTGCCATAGCTGTTTCATCCAGATATTTAGGTATTTACGATGCTCCTTGTGTATGGGTACTGAGTAGTAGGCATCTTTTAAATCAATGCTTGCCAGAAAGTACCCTCTAAAAATCAATTGTCTGGCTGTTTCAAAAGTTTCCATCTTGAAATGTATATACTTAACAGACTCGTTTAAAGAAGTTACGTCAATGATGATGCGACATCCACCATCTTTTTTAGTTTTAGTGAAAATATTAGACACAAATTCCAAAGGTTCATGTTTTCTTTCAATGACACCTTTTGCTAGTAGCCTCATCAGTTTAGCTTGACCTTCTTGTTTCTCTTTGACTGAGAGGGTGAATACCCTTTGGGGTATATGCTGAACTGGCGGCATGTTTTCATGAACAAAGTCAATTTTATAGCCATGAATGCTGCTGAGTATATATTTGTCATTAGTGATAGACTCCCATGCATCCAAAAACAAGTGCAATCTTCCCCCTGTTGGTATAGAGCCCCTACTGCTCATATGCTGAGAGGAACCAGACCCACCTACCTCCATGGTTACTGGTGCTTCTTCTGCCTCTTCGCTGGACGATGAGGTGTCTGCTGGGCTGTAGAGGGCTGCTGTTGATGTTGCTGTTGATGTTGATGTTGGGGGTGGTGCATTTTCCATGGGGTCCGCTCTGGGCCCTGGCCTAAAAAAGGCTTACGGGGAATGGTTGCGGACCCAGAGCTTTCACCAGTCCCATATGGTAGTCGACGACTGGTGGACGCCGTGGGGTACTGCCGCCTGGGTTTGTTAGGTCTGCTCGGTCCCAAACCTGCCCTCATGAGACCAAAGGTCTTGGACTCTTCCTCCAGGTCTTTCACCTTTTTTGGAAGGTCCTTTCCAAAGAGCAGAATTGGAGGTTCTGAACCCGGTGTTTTGCAAAGTCCTGCAAACTTAGGGTTGAGGGCAGGCTTGATGATTTCCTTCCGTAAATTGTTAATCTCATATTGAGTGGTGCACAGCAGAGCTAATGTATCTTGCTGATTTGTGGTGATGTCCCCACCATCTATGGACCGAGCATATGATGTTATTCCTGCTGTCAGGAGTTTTAGGGTTTTCTGGAGCTTCAACTCCAGGTTCCTGATGTTCTGCCCCAAATGTCCCCAGAATTGGCTGTTTACAGTTGGTACATTCAATAATGTACAATTTTCTGGGGCTGTATATAATTCAAGAGCCTCATTGACCACCCGTTCTTGTAGGGGTTTTGAGGACAGGTGGTCAATGCTGGCTGCACGTTTTGGCTCTAAAGGCCGACCCGCTTGTGGAATGGCCACGTAGCGGTTGACCACACCCAGCAGCTCTTCCTGATCCTGTACACCCTGCGTACTCCGGACATCTTCAGCTAGCGACCCCTCTTCTTGACCAGCCCAGACCTGGTCGCCAATGCTGCCTTCAATAGAAGGTGAAGCAATGGTCAGTGCCATAAAGTGCACTGCGGGAGTGCCTGAGCTCCCTTGGCGAGTCTGCTGCTGCTCTCTCCGCAGATCTTGCTGGAGGAATTGCTCCATAAGCCGTTCCATTCGGCTTAGGAGGCTGCCTTTGCCGCTCTCGAGCGGTGAGGCATCTTCATCCGAATTGTCGGATACTACCGCCCGGTTCTGGCTGCAGGTACCTCCAGCCCGCTGCTCAGGCTGCACTAGCGGGTGCTGGGCTCGGCTCGGTAGTCAATCCTGCAGCCTCTTGCCCCCCCCTCCAAGAACGCTCCTCAACGGGAGACGAACGGGGGCGAGCTACAAATTTCTTTCGTCTGGTCTTGCTCTTCTTCCTGGAACACAAAGCAGACCACAGAGAAAATACACACGGCCACGGTAAAACACTTACCTGTCGGCCCGACTTTCAAATTGTAGCGGGAACGCCTTGAACTCCCGTTCGTCGCGGGTGCACTGCATGAACGCTAATGTCGCGCATGCGTGCTGGACGGGGTCTTCACGTAGTCACTCACGTGACTCCGAAATAAAATCACATTGTTACTATACATGACATTGTGACTGAGAGGTGGCATGCAATATAGATGGGGTGTCTTGGTCAGCAGAGGCAAGTTGGGCAAGAGAGCCTGTTCCATGGTGTTTGTCTCTAAAGGTTCAGGCGTTCAATATCAGCGCAGTTGCCGTACTAGGCTGAGACTCATTCTGTCAGAATACTTTCCACGGTGCAACTGTGGGGGGGTTGGGAGAATCAATGTGGATTAAGTTGTGCTCGTACAACCATGAGCCATTTACCCGAAACGTCGCCCATTCCTTCTCTCCAGAGATGCTGCCTGTCCTGCTGAGTTACTCCAGCTTTTTGTGGCCATCCACACAAGCGTCTTCTCAGTACCTGCGGTGCATCTGGCCTCTCCCTCAGAGAGACTGCTTTCGTCCCTTGTCAATTTTATAACAACAAATAACTCAAATTGATTACCAGTGGTCAATCCAGTGGAGGTACTCATTGTGTGGATGGTACAATGGCACAGTGGCAGAGCTGCTGCCTTACAGCTCCAGACACCCGGGCTCGATCCTGACTAAGGGTGCTGACTGTACAGAGTTTGTTCATTCTCCCTGTGACCGTGTGGGTTTGCTCCGGGTGCTCTGGTTTCCTCACACGTTGCAGGCTTCTCGGTTAATTGGCTTCTATAAATTGTCCCGAGTGACTTGGTGGGCCGAAGGGCCTGTTTCCAAATATATTTCTAAACTAAACTAAATTCATTGTTGAATCAAAATGATTCAATGTTTTGATCTTTCTGTTGTATTGGTTTGTGCAATCAAGATTGAGCAGACGTTGATGCATTATTTAGTTATAGCAATTGAACAGATAGCGAGAAGCCTATTTCATTTTTTAAAAATTCAGTTTAGTTTAAAGCTACAGCGTGGAAACAGGCCATTCGGCCCACCAAGTCCATGCCAACCAGTGATCCCCTTGCACTAGTTCCAACCTACAGATTAGGAGCAATCCGCACCTGGAGAAAACTCACACGGTCACGGGGAGAACGTACAAACTGTGTACAGACAGTACCCGTAGTCAGGATTGAACCCGAGTCTTTTGCGCTGTAAGGCAGCAACTTTACCACTGCACCACTGTGCCGTCCCTTATCGAAGCATTGAAACATATGAGGAAGTGTTATCCTTTAGACACTAGACAACAGGTACAGGAGTAGGCCATTCGGCCCTTCGAGCCAGCACCGCCATTCAATGTGATCATGGCTGATCATCCACATTCTGTACCACGTTCCTGCCTTCTCCCCATATCCTCTGATTCCGCCATCTTTAAGAGCTCTATCTAACTCTTTTTTTTGAAAGCATCCAGAGAACCGGCCTCCAATGCCTTTGGGGCAGAGAATTCCACAGACTCACAACTCTCTGTGTGAAAATGTTTTTCCTCATCTCCGTTCTAAATGGCTTACCCCTTATTCTTAAAATGTGGACCCTGGTTCTGGATTCCCCCAACATCGGGAACACGTTTCCTGCCTCTAGCGTGTCCAAACCCTTAACAATCGTATATGTTTCAATAAGATGCCCTCTCATCCTTCTAAATTCCAGAGTATACAGACCCTGCCGCTCCATTCTAACAACATATGACAGTCCCGCCAATCTGGGAATTAACCTGGTGAACCTACGCTGCACTCCCTCAATAGCAGGAATGTCCTTCCTCAAATTTGGAGACCAAAACTATAATAGACATATATAACTGCACACAATACTTCAGGTGTTGTCTCGCTAGGGCCCTGTACAACTGCAGAAGGACCTCTTTGCTCCTACAGTCAACTACTCTTGTTATGAAGGCCAACATGCCATTCGCTTTCTTCACTGCCTGCTGTACCTGCATGCTTACATTCAGTGAGTGATGAACAAGGACCCCCCAGATCCCTTTGTACTTCCCCTTTCCCCAACTTGACACTGGACAACAAAAACTCACATGTCAGGCTGTTATTCATTGACTACAGCTTGGCATTTAACACAATCATCCCCTCCAAGCTGGTTACCAAACTCGCAGAACTGGGTCTCTGCGCATCCCTCTGCAATTGGATCCTCGACTTCCTCATTCACAGACCACAGTCTGTTCGTATTGGTGGAAATGTGTCAGACCCGATAACAATCAGCACGGGAGCACCTCAAGGCTGCGTGCTCAGCCCCCTGCTGTACTCACTCTATACTCATGACTGCAGTCATAGTGCGAACTTCATCATCAAGTTCGCTGACGACACCACTGTAGTGGGACGTATCACTGACGGGGATGAGTCGGAGTACAGAAGAGAGATTGAGCGACTGTCCGTATGGTGCCAGCACAATAACCTGGCCCTCAACACCAGCAAAACCAAGGAACTGATTGTGGACTTTGGAAGGAGTAGGATGGGGACCCACAGTCCTGTTTATATCAACGGGTCGATGGTTGAAAGGGTCAAGAGCTTCAAATTCCTAGGCTTGCACATCTGTGAAGATCTTTCCTGGTCCGAGAACACGGATGCAATTATTAAGAAAGCTCATCAGCGCCTCTACTTCCTGAGAAGATTACGGAGAGTCGGTCTGTCAAGGAGGACTCTCTCTAACTTCTACAGGTGCACAGTAGAGAGCTTGCTGACCAGTTGCATCGTGGCTTGGTTCGGCAACTTGAGTGCCCTGGAGAGGAAAAGACTACAAAAAGTAGTAAACACTGCCCAGTCCATCATCAGCTCTGACCTTCCTTCCATCGAGGGGATCTACCACAGTCGCAGGCTCAAAAAGGCTGGCACTATCATCAAGGACCCACACCACCCTGGCCACACACTCATCTCCCTGCTACCTTTGGGTAGAAGGTACAGGAGCCTGAGAACTGCAACGACCCGGTTCAGGAATAGCTACTTCCCCACCGCCATCAGGCTATTAAACCTGGCTCGGACAAAACTCTGAACATTAATACCCCTCCATCTGTTATTTGCACTTTATTAATTTATTAATTAATGTGTGTATTTACGTATATAATTGTAGTCAATGCCTACTATGTTCTGCTGTGCTATGCAAAGAAAGAATTTCATTGTCCTGTCAGGGACACATGACAATAAACTCTTTTGACTTTGATATAGATAATAATCTGCCTTTCTGTTTTTGCCACCAAAATGGATAACCTCACATTTATCCACATTAAACTGCATCTGCCCACTCGCCCAACCTGTCCGAGTCACCTTGCATCCTCTTCGCAGTTCATACTGCCACCCAGCTTTGTGTCATCTACAAATTTGCTTTCCCACCAATAACGACCAGGCGATCTGGAGTATGAGATTGAGAGGGAAAAATAGATCAGCCATGATTAAATGACTGAGTAGACTCAATGGGCTGAATGGCTAATTCTGCTCCTGTGTCTTACAAGTCTAAAAAGCAAAAGATAATGGGCTCAGTATCATGTCCTTGTATCCTTGTGGAATAAGGGTGCTTTTGCCAAGAATATTGGCTGGCTACTTGGCTGTATGGGATGCTGATCTGAATTTGCTTCTCTGCTTAGCTGGCACAAAGTATGTGTTTTGAAGACTTGGTATGATGAGCAAAAGTCCAGGAGCCCTTTCCAAACTCCAGTTGGCTGAGGCCCAATTGTGGTGTGTGGCAATATTTCCTGCACGTCGATGCAATCATAGGGACACCTCTACCTCCGCAGAAGATTGAGGAGGTTCGGTACATCGATGAATACTCTCTCAACTTCTGCCCGTGTACGGTGGAGAGCATGTTGACTGGTTGTGTCACGGCCTGGTTTGGCCACTCGAACGCCCAGGAACAAAGGAGATTGCAAGAAGTGGTGAAGACTGCCTGGTCCATCATGGGTACTGACTCCCCCCTACCATTTGAGGGATATGTAGGAGGCTCTTCCTCAAAAAGGCAGCCAGTACCATTAAGGTACCACCCTGGCCACACTCTCATTTCACTCTATCCTTCGGGAAGAAGGTATAAGCGTCTTGATAACTATAATGTCCAGGTTTGGGGATAGCTTCTTCCAAACAACCATCAGGCTATTTACTCCAACTAAACTCTGAAATCTGAACTATCTTGGTTTTTGGCGGGCATAGCTATAAGGTGAGAGGGGATAAGTTTAATGGAGGTGTGCGGGGCTGGCTTTTTACACAGATGGTGGCGGAGGCCTGGAACGCATTGCCGGGGGTGGTGGTGGAGGCAGATACGAGAGACTTTGGCCGAAGATAGACACAAAATGCTGGAGTCGCTCAGCGGGACAGGCAGCATCTCTGGAGAGAAGGAACGGATTGAAGGACTTTGTTCTGTTGATAGGGATTTTTATTTATTGAAGTTAGTTTGTAATTTGTTTATGATGCCATCTCTGGAGTATTGAGTTCACAAACCTGTGGTGCTGCTGCAAGTTAAGAGGTTCATTGTTCCAAGTTTGGTACATATGACAATTAAACGTTCTTGAATCTCTTGCCTCTTGTTATAATTATGTTTTTTAAAACGCGTTTAATGTTTGTGACTTGTCTTCTTTTAAACAGGAGAGCTTCCACCTCCTTACAGTCCAGTGGCCAGTCCAGATGTTGGAGGAGTCCCAGTAATAAACTGCCGTGTTTGCCAGTCCCTGATCAATTTGGAGAGCAAGCTTCATCAGCATGTTGTTAAATGCACAGTTTGTAATGAAGCCACGGTAGGAATATCTTAATACTATATAACATTGTGACTGAGAGCAGCATGCAATAAAGTATAGATTGCCTGAGGCAAAGTGACATTTAAAACAAAAATATATATATTCTGATTTCAAGCTTAAAAATAGTTTTTATGCCATGTCTAGCCCTTCGGCCTATCGAGCCCACTACGACCTATTATCACCCATACATCATACCTTGTTATCCCAGTTTTGCATCCTACACACTCAGGAAAATATGCAGAAGCCAATTAACCCACAAACCTGCACATCTCTGCGATGTTGGAGAAAAAAAACACACGGTCACAGGGAGAACGTGCAAACTCGACACAGACAGCACCTGAGGTCAGGATTGAACCTGGGTCTCTGGAGCTGTAAGGCAGCAGCTCTACCAGCTGTGCCACTGTACCACCCCTTGCATTTGAAGGTTTTTATAATGTATTATAAAATACAACATGAATATTTATAGAATTGTGGAATACCTTAAAGATTTTCCCAAAGTTATACATTTTGTGTGGATCTGTAGGACTTTGGCTGGGCTGCATTTGGAACATCGTCCCATTACAGCAACGATGTGGACACTTTGGAGAGGGTGCAGAGGAGGTTTAGCAGAATGCTGCCTGGATCCGAGGGTTTCAGCTACTGGGAGAGGTTGGATAGATTCAGATTGTTTTCTCTGCATCATTGGATATTGAGGGGAGTCTTGATAGATGTATATAAAATTATGAGAGAAATTGTTTGGGTAAACTGTCAGAATCTTTTTCCCAGGGTGGAAAGTTCCAACACTGGAGGGGACAACTATGAGGTGAGCGGGGCAAAGTTTTATTGCGGATGTAGGGGGCAGATTTTTTTTACAGAGTGGCCTGGAACGTATTGCCTGTGCTGATAGTGGAGGCAGATGAGATAGTGTCGTTTAAGAGGCTTTTAGATAAGCACGTGAGGGTGCAGGGAATAGAGGGATATGGATCATGTACACGCAAATGAGATCAGTTTAACTCGGCTAGATGTTCGGCACAAACATTGTGGGCTGATGGGCCCGTTACAATACAATACAATACAATTATTTATTGTCATTTGAACCTCAAATGAAGTTCAAATGAAATTTGGTTTCTGCAGTCATACAATAAGAAAAGAACCAAGACACACAACCAACACAATTTACACAAACATCCATCACAGTGAATCTCCTTCTCACTGTGATGGAAGGCAAAGTCTTGTCTCTCCCCTGTGTTCCACTCTTCTCCCGATGTTAAAGTCCCCGGCGGGCGATGGCAAGTCCCGCGGCCGTTAAGGCCACTGGGCGATGTAAGGCCCCGCTCCAGGTCTTGATGTTGGAGCCCCCGGCGGGCGATAGCAAGTCACGCGCCGGGCGATGTTCCTGTTCTCTGTTCTATGTTAGCGTTGAAAACAAAGCAATCCTGAAATACTTCTGTGCAATACTAGGCAAAATAATATTTTTATGTTCCATCTTTGCCACTCTTTAGACTTTACTTTAAACTTTAGAGGTACAGCGCGGAAACCTTCGGCCCACCGAGTCTGCAGCGACCAGCAATCACCCCGTACGCTAGCACTATCCTACACACTCGGGACAATTTACAATTTTACCAAAGCCAAGTAACCTACAGGCCTGCATGCCTTCACTTATTGTGTAACTATTTTTTGTGATCGTATTCTAGTCCATCTGCCTTTGCTTAGTTTTTCTAAATCCCTTGAATACAAATCACTTTTCATGACAGGACCTATTTTCTCCATGTGAAAAAATTGTTGCTGAATTTCCCTAAGGATTAGATCTGCGATGAATGCATAATTTACTATTATTTGTCGACTGTCCAGGAAAAATATTTATTCTGGATGCGAGGTAGATTCAGTCAAAACTTCAGTTTATTTGGAGATGTCTTAATAGCTGGTTTATTGCGCAGTTTATAACCAAGGACATAACTTCAGTGTGCAGCTTGGGGGATCAGGAATGCAAGGAGATATTGTGGGTACACTGCTGTTCCGCATCATTAATTCAAGATGCATTCAAGAGAGAGTTAAACCCGTCCCACGGTACAAGTTCATTCCAAGAGTTCTCCCGAGTTTGCCCTGATTCGAACTCGGAGATTTACGGTAATGGCCACTCATCGGTACTCGGGGCTCTCACAGGCATTTTTCATCGTGAATTTCTTCACAAGCCTTCCCGTGAATACCTGCCGTTAGCGCTAAGAGACGTCCCCGAGCTCCGACGTACCCACTGCGTTCATTCTCCGTGCTTACCACGAGTTTGATTTTTTTTTAAACTCGGGAGAGCTCTTGGAATGAACTCGCACTGTGGGACAGGGCTATAATATATAGCTCTTACAGCTAACGGAATTAAGGGATATGGGGAGAAAGCAGGAACGGGGTATTGATTTTGAATGATCAGCCGTGATCACATTGAATGGCTCGAAGGGCAGAATGGCCTACTGCTACACTGCTAAGGGACAGAGGTTTCGGGGTAACGTGAGGGGGAACTTCTTTACTCAGAGGGTGGTGGCTGTGTGGAATCAGCTTCCAGCAGAAGTGGTGGAGGCAGGATCAATTTTAACATTTAAGAGTAAAGTGGATAGGTATATGGACGTGAAGGGAATGGGGGGGTATGGTCTGAGTGCAGGTAGATGGGACTAGGGGAAAACAAATGGTCGGCACGGACTGGAAGGGCCGAGAGGGCCTGTTTCTGTGCTGTAATTGTTATATGGTTATATGGTTACACCTATTTTCTGTGCTTCTATTCCAAAACACTTCCCTTTGACAAAGTTGTAAGCCTTGGGCAAGTACATGGGGTTTAGAGGGATGTGGTTCAAACACGGGCAGATCATGTATTGTCTTTCTGCTGACTGGATAGCACGCAACAAAAGCTATTCACTGTTCCTCGGTGCACGTGACAATAAATTAAACTGAACTGAGATGGGACGAGTGTAGATGGGACATCTTGGTCATCATGGGCAAGTTGGGTCGAAGTGCCTGTTTCATGCTGTATGACAGACTCTAACTCTGAAATCCATTTACCAGATGTAAGACAAGGGAGTTGAAATAAGAAATGGTAATTACGTACAAGTGTAATATGTAAAATGATGTTGTCTCAATAGTTCAATAGTGATTTATTTGTCACATATGCAACTGCACAGTGAAATTTGTTTTGCATATATTACACATGCGGGCGCTGCTATTTTTGGTGCCATTATTTTTTTTGTCCGGTCGGCCCGCACACTCGATGTACTGGAGCAGTTCCCGCGAACCGACATCCCTCAATAGGTTTAAGAAGGAACTGCAGATGCTGGAAAATCGAAGGGAGACAAAATGCTGGAGAAACTAAGCGGGTGAGGCAGCATCTATGGAGCGAAAGAAATAGGCAACATTTCGGGCCGCAACCCTTCTTCAGAAGGGTTTCGTCCCTCAATAGGTGTTCATTTTACTCTCTATCACTTTCCCAACTAAGGAAGGCAGATGTGATAGGCAGGAGTGTTAACGAAGAAACTGCAGATGCTGGAGAATCGAGGGTTACACAAAAAGCTGGAGAAACTCAGCGGGTGCAGCAGCATCTAAGAGGCGAAGGAGATAGGGAACAACATTCATTGTTCTTTATCTCTCCACATCACTGTCTATATCTCTCGTTTCCCTGATCCCTGACCTGAAGAAGGGTCTCGACCCGAAACGTCGCCTATCTCCTTCGCCTCTTAGATGCTGCTGCACCCGCTGAGTTTCTCCAGCTTTTTGTGTAACCCTGTGATAGGCAGGAGCAAAGTTTAGGTTTACTATTGACGCATGTGCAGAGGTACAGTGAAAAACTTTGTTTTGCATGCTATTCAAATAGTTCAGATAATGCCACGTTACCAAAATTGTAAACTATCCCTAGTGTGCAGTATAGTGTTAGAGGCCGAGTCAATGGATATTTTTAAGGCAGAGATAGGTAGATTTTTGATTAGTACGGGTGTCAGAGGTTATGGGGAGAAGGCAGGAGAATGGGGTTGAGAAGGAGAGATAGATCAGCCTTGATTGAATGGCGGCGTAGACTTGATGGGCCAAATTGCCTAATTCTGCTCCTATCTCTTATGAACAATAATTTAAGTACAATCAAGACAAACTCGCGTATAATAGGTATAGCAAAGGGGAAGATGCAGAGTGCAGAATATAGTTCTCAGCATTGTAGCACATCAGCAATAATTTAACAGATCAAACATTTATTTCAAACTGACATTGGCATGCCTGAACCTTCAATTACCCTTGAGCACTTTAAGGACGCGTGTGAACTTGCATGTGTGCATAATGTGCAACTGGTTAAAGTGTCCATTTCTAAATCAATCACATTTAAATTCTTGGACACGCCTCTTGTCTGTAGTCATTTTAATTAATTTTTAACTTTTCCAATATCAAAATAATAAATGCATAGCTTACCTCAGTTGGCGTAATATGTTAATTATAGCCTCTTGTGTGACTCTGAAAAGATTGCATTTAATTTTTTTTAAAGCACTTGCATTATAGCACAAGTATGAATTGGCATTTCTGTCTGTATACGATTATTTCTGCATACGACTTCTTCATCTCCCTTCCTGGTTTTTCTCTCTCTAACTACGCATTTCTTGGGCATGATACTCATGTTCCTTGTTAGTATTCCGTGCTAGAAATGATCTTGGAAAGGAGTCAAGAGCCAAGTTTGCTGATGACAGCAAGTTCTGTCACAACAAGTAATGTAAATTCACATTGTCAGATTATGGGGAAGAATGAGGTCATCTGTGTTTTATAGTTTTGGAGATACAGCACGGGAACAGGCCCTTTGGCCAATCGAGTCCGCAGAGACCAGCGATCCCCACACATTAATGCTATCCTACACACACTCGGGATAATTTACACATTTACCAAGCCGATTAACCTACATACCTGTACATCCTTGGAGTGTGGGAGGAAACCGAAGATCTTGGAGAAAACCCACGCAGGTCACGGGGAGAACGTACAAACTCCATACAGACAGCTCCCGTAGCCGGGATCGAACCCGGGTCTCTGGTGCTGCAAGCACTGTAAGGCAACATCTCTACCACTGTGCCACCGCTGAAAAAAAAAAGGCCATCTGTGTTTGGCATCATCCTTTTCACAAAATAGTTATAAGTTATACGAGTAGAGTTAGGCCATTCGGTCCATCAGGTCGACTCTGCCATTCTGTCAAGGATGATCTATCTTCCCCTCTGAAAACTCTTCTTCCCATATCACCTGCCACCTTTATTAATCGAGAATCTGTCAATCTCCGCCTTACAAACATAAATTTGCTTGGCCTCCGCAGCCGTATGAATTTTGGTGAATGGTGAGATTTAGACATTGCTGCACATAATTAAGAAAAATCAAAAAAAACTAGTGGGTAGCCAAATTAACTTTTGAAGACCGTGGCCATAGACTGTACGTTTATTTCTTGATTAGCAACGACTAATATGTCACTTAATTTAAATGTTAGTCTGACGACATACAGAGAATATCCAGGAATTCCCACTGTTCTCGCCCTCTGTGTGGAAAAGGTTGGCCTCTCGGGTTCCTATTATACATTTCTACTTAAAGCTGTATCCTCTGGTTCTTGATTTCGCCCACTCTAGTTAAAAGACTCTTTCACTCAGGGCAGCACAGTGGCGCAGGAGTGCAATTGCTGCATTACAGTGGCAGAGACCCGTGTTCAATCCTGACTGGGTGCTGTCTGTTTGTATGTTCTCTCTGTGACCATGTGAGTTTTCTCCTCGTGCTCCTGTTTCCCACACACTCCAAAAAGAAAGGAAGTTTGTAGGTTAATTGGCTTTAGTAAAAACCGTAAATTGTCCCCAGTGTGTGTAGGATAGAGCTAGTGCACAGGGACCGCTGGTCTGCACGGACTCTATGGGCCGAAGGGCCTGTTTCTGCGCTGTATTTCTAAACTAAACTTAAAAAAAAAAAACTGCTGAACTGGCCATCTGATAGAAAACTGCGGGCTGGATTAAATGGATTCTCTTCCAACTGGAAGGAGGTAACAGTTGGAATACAGCTGGGATTATTTCTGGCAGACAGTTCTTCACTATTTATATCAGTGACCTGGAAGAAGGAACAGAATGCAAGGTTACATTTGGCGAGGGTACAAAAATAGGCATAAAGATACACTATAAAAAGAATACTGTACTTCCGCAACATGATATAGATGGAGTGGGGAAAAAAGACTGGGCAACAGAGTTTAATGAGGGTAAATGAGGTCATGAACTTTGGTATGAGAAATCAAAAGGCAGATTATTATCTAAAAGGGGAGAGTCTGCATTTGGGCGATGTACAGAGAGATCTAGGTGTTCTTGTGCTTTTTGGGTAATGAATGGGTGACCAGTCAAGTGGGCTCCGTTGTTCTAGATAGACACAAAAAACTGTCGTAACTCAGCAGGACAGGCAGCATCTATGGAGAGAAGGAATGGGTGACGTTTCGGGTCGAGACCCTTCTTCAGACTAGTCAGGGAAAAGGGAAACGAGATATAGATGATGATGCAGTAAGATAAAGAACAATGAATGAAAGATATGCAAAAGGGTAACGATGATAAAGGAAACAGGAACTGCAGATGCTGGAAAATCGAAGGTAGACAAAAGTGCTGGAGAAACTCAGCGGGTGCTGCTGCATCTATGGAGCGAAGGAAATAGGCAACATTTCGGGTCGAGACCCTGTTGAGTTGCTTTGGTACTATAGTTCCCTTTCCCCACCGCCGGCCCACACAGCTTCCTCGGCCAATCCCAGGCCACACCTGCCGCCGGCCGCCTCCTCCGCCCCTTACCTGCACTCCAACGGGTCGCGATCATCGATTATTTTCCCCCCCGCCCCCACCCCCTCGGTCAACTCGCCTGGATTCCAGGCCCAGTTCCGGACCGACAGTCTGAAGATGGGTCCTGACCAGAAACGTCATCCATCCATGTTCTCCAGAGATGCTGTCTGACCTGCTGAATCACTACAGCACTTTTGATTCCTTTTGTGTATTAACCAGCAACTGCAGCCGTTTGTTTTTACGACTTCATAAGTTTATCGGTTCTAGGAGCAGAATTAGGCCATGCGGTCCATCAAGACCACTCCGCCATTCAATCACAGCTGATCTATCTTTCCCTCTTAACCCCTGCCTTCTCCCCATAACCCCTGATACTTGGACTACTTATACAATTATCATAATCATAATCATACTTTATTAGCCAAGTATGTTTTGGAACATACGAGGAATTTAATTTGCCAGTCATACAAATAAAAAGCAACAGAACACACAAAATACATTTTAACATAAACATCCACCACAGTTACCCCTCCGCATTCCTCACTATGATGGAAGGCGAAAAAAATTTTAATCTTTCCATTCTTTGTCCTCCAGCGGGGGGCCTCCTCCTCGGGGCGATCAAGCTCCTGCATCGGGGGGGAATCTCAACTCCCCCGCGCCGGGCGATCTACCCCGGGTCGGGGCTAGTCGAGCGTCGTGCGGCTTTTGGACCTTCCCCATGTCGGTCTCTTACCCGAGACTATGTTAAAGTCCACAGACCGCGGTTGGAGTGTCGATCCCAGGCAAGGAATCGGCTCAGATGGTAGGTTCAAGCCCCGCGGTGGGGTTCAAAGTCAGTCCCGAGCAAGGCCTCCAGCTCCACAATGTTAGTCCGCAGAGCGACCGGAGATACGATCTGGAAAACAATCGCATCTCCGGCAAGGTGAGAGATTGAAAAAAAGTTTCCCCAGATCACCCCCCCACCCCCCCACACACATAAAACGAACCAGGGAACATTAACACATACTTTTTAAACACACTAAAAATAACAAACAAAAGACGAAAAGGACAGACAGACTGTTGGCGAGGCTGCCATCGAAGCACCATCCGGTGAATAATACTTTACTTGGTTATAGCGGACAATCCTCAATAACGGACACCATCCCTCTCTCTATGGTCCGTTATAAGGAGCATTTAATGTATAGTAACATGAACAAACATATTTGAACGTTTGATTTGTAGCATTATATTTGAAATACTTGTAGAAGAAACATTTATTGTTCTCAGTTAAATGCTTAATATATTTTCCAGCCGATCAAAAACCCTCCTGCTGGAAAGAAGTATGTACGATGTCCTTGTAATTGTCTGCTCATCTGTAAGGACACATCACGGCGCATTGAATGTCCAAGGCCTAACTGGTTGGTATTGAGTTGCTACACTCTAGGTGTTAAGTTGCCATTGTTAAATGAAGAACTGGCTGAAACCATAAAATGCAGGTCCGCCACCGATTTTCCCGGCAATCCTTTAATCCGGACAAAATTCAGTGAGCGAACTTGAAATCAGTCCCCGGAAAGTGTGGCGCCTAGGCTGGATGAAGCGGCCGATCGGCGGGTCGAATTTGCTGCCTGCGGCCAGGCCTCTGGAACTCTGGATCGGCCAGAGCCAGCAGATCTGTTCCCGGAGCTGACGTCCGATGCAGATTTTGTGGGTGGGTATCTCACCCCCCCCCCCCCCCCGCCATTCCAGTACTGCTGGACTCCTCCCGTGACCTCTGTTGGTCCGGCAACACGGATAATCTGACAAGCCTCTGGAACCAAGGGGGCCGGAAAATCAGTGGTGGACCTGTATTATGTGTTGATTGACAGAAAGGGATATTTGCGATGTTTTACTGAACTTGAGGTAATGAGATAAATATTCTTAAATAAATCAATGATAAGATCGTTATGACAAAATTGCTATTAACTTATCATTTGATGTAATTGAAAATTACCAACTATCTGATCAAAGTAGCTGGAAAAGTTTCAGATTTCTGTGTTTAGCAGCTGGGCCGTACCATTTACGGTACAAGTCCTGCCCTGGTATGTCTTACCAAAATGCAACAACTCAACTTATCGGAATCACACTCCATCCTGTAATTCCAGAAGTGTAAAACCTAAGGTGGTTAGTCGAGCTTATTTGCTTTTCTTTTAAAGAGAAGTTTTACCAGTTTAGTTTAAAGATACAGCGCGGAAACAGGCCCTTCGGCCGACCGAGCCTGCACCGACCAGCGATCCCCGTGCATTAACACTACCCTGCGCACACACTTGGGACAATCTTTCTTTTAAATTTACACCAAGTCAATTCACCTACAAACCTGTACTTCTTTGGAGTGTGGGAGGAATCCGAAGATCTTGGAGAAAACCCACGCAGGTCACGGGGAGAACGTACAAAATCCGTGCAGGTAAGCACCCGTAGTCGGGATCGAACCCAGGTCTCTGGCGCTGTGGGGCAGTGACTCTACCACTGCGCCACCATGCCGGCCTTTGAACACTCATTGTGAACATTTAATTTGTCATTGAACTATGTAACATTGAGTTTCATATCTATCTACAGTGGACGAGCTCTGCAATGTCATCATGTCTGCTGTACAAGGAACTAACTTTAGTTGCATGATTGCAAGTCCCAGAGGACATAGGTTTCAGGTGAAGGGGAAAAGATTTAATAGGAATCTGAGTGGTAATTTATTCACACCAAGGGTGGTGGGTGTACGGAACAAGCTGCCAGAGGAGGTATTTGAGGCTGGGACTATCGCAATGTTTAAGAAACAGTTAGACAGGTACATGGATAGGACAGACTTGGAGGTATATGGGCAAAATGCAGGCAAGTAGGACTAGTGTAGCTGAGACATGGTGGCCGGTGTGGGCAAGTTAGGCCGAATGGCCTGTTTCCAAGCTATATGGCTCTAATGAATGTAAAGAATTCTGAGATTGCTATCAAAAATTGTCCACGGATAACTAATGTAGCACTTGTTCCATGCAGCAGACGGATAATAAATTTGGGCCCAGTGATGCTGATCCCAGAGGAACAGCCGGCTCAACCTGCCATGCCAGTACAACCTGAAGGTACACGTGTAGTATGTGGGCATTGTGGCAACACCTTCCTGGTATGTATGTCGATGCTATATTTAATTTACTTTATTATTGTAGCAAATACAGTGCTTTTTTTCGTGTGCTATCCACTCAGCGGAAAGACTGTACATCATTACAACCAAGCCGCCCACAGTGCACTCGTTTTTTTTAAAGTGACGTAAGGACCTGTCCCACTGTACGAGCTAATTCAAGAGTTCTCCCGAGTTTCCCCTGATTCGAACTCGGAGAATTAAGGTAATAGCCGCTCGTAGGTACTCGGGGCTCTCGTGGCCATTTTTCAACATGTTGAAAAATCTTCACGAGCTTACCGCGTTTCCCGAGTACCCGCCGTTAGCGTAATGAGCCGCTAAGAGACGTCCCCGAGCTCCGACATAGCTGCTACGTACATTCTACGTGCTTACCACGAGTTTGATTTTTTTTTAAACTCGGGAGGCTCTTGAATTACCTCGTACGGTGGGACAGGCCCTTTAAGATTTTGTTATTACCTCATTGGAAATATTATGGTCCTCCCAAATCAACTATAGGTGGTGCTGCGGTAGAATTGCTGTCTTACAGCGCCAGAGACCTGGGTTCGATCCTGACTGCGGGTGCTGTCTGTATGGAGTTTTTACGGTCTCCCCATGACCTGTGTGGATTTCTTCTCTGGGAAGCTCCGATTTCCCACACTTCAAAGACGTACCCGTTTGCAGGTTAATTGGCTCGGTACAATTGTAAATTGCCCTTAGTGTGTGTGTAGGATAGTTTACAGTTTAGTTTATTGTCATATGTAATGAGGTACAGTGAAAAGCTTTTGTTGCCTGCTATCCAGTCAGCGGAAAGACAATATATGATTACAATTGAAATAGTGTATAGATACATGATAAGGGAATGGGCAGTGGGCAGGTACTATAGGCCTGCACGGGAAGGTAGATGCTCCCGCCCCCATGAGTCTCGGGCAGATGGGGCGCATCAGCCTGGGTAGGCAGTCCATCTAGGAGAGGGAAAACTCTCCACTGCCTTGTGGCCATATCCAGTCATGGAAAAGGCTTCAGGAGTAAACCTCAAGAAAATCCGGCGTCGGAGCCCCTAAGGCAGTTCGTCGTTGTCTACAACCTCGCTCTGGCAGCTCCTGCGATGGCGCTGATGCCAGACTGTAACGGCCCTGCTGTTCCTTTGGATCGATCAGCGACGTGGAGAGGGGGGACGTGCTGCATGGGCAACAGCCTGTCCTCCATGACATCGCCCAGGCTTGCATCCGACCACACATCCGACCTGCAATCTTGGATGTATCACCCATGGTCAGTCATAACCGAGGGGGGGCCTACTATAAGGGAATAACATTTAGTGCAAGGCAAAGCCAGCAAAGTCTGATCAAGGATACTCCAAGGGTAACCAATGAGGTAAATAGTAGTCCAGGACTGCTCTCTGGTTGTGATAGAATGATTCAGTTGCCTGATAACAGCTGGGAAGAAACTGTTTGGGTGTGAGGATCGCTGGTCGGCGCGGACTCAGTGGGCCAAAGGGCCTGTTTCCGCGCCGTATCTCTAAACTAAATATATAATGTTGTACTTGAAAGATATCTTGAAGTTCTATCAATGTTTAAGAAATTGAATGGTCTTTTTGAGCATTAAAAACATTTAGAATAAATCCTCTTTTTTTTGGTTTATTTACAGTGGATGGAAGTTAGATTCAACACACTGGCAAAATGCCCACACTGCAAAAGAATGTAAGTTCAGTTCATCTCTGTAAGGCCTTATTCTGATGTTGTCCTATCAACTGTGTTGGCTTGCTTTTGAAGCCCATGACTTGGAATTAACTCATTGGGACCTGCCATTCTGTCTGGAATGCACAATCTGGGTGGTTAGGCAAGATTGGATAGCTGGCTGAGAACATCCGAGACCTGATTGAATAGGTCTCAGCCAAACCCATGTTTGGGTCATGTTGGTGGGGGGAGGTCAGAAAAAGGCCAGTCCATGATTCAGCTGCCATCTGTTACTTACAAAATTATTAAGGGGTTGGACAGGCTAGATGCAGGAAGATTGTTCCCGATGTTGGGGAAGTCCAGGACAAGGGGCCACAGCTTAAGGATAAGGGGGAAAACCTTTAAGACCGAGATGAGAAAGACTTTTTTCACACAGAGAGTTTTCCAGAGTCTCTGGAACTCTCTGCCACAGAGGGTAGTTGAGGCCAGTTCATTGGCTTCTGTCGTCATCCAACATGTTGACAGAATTGGTCGTCCGATGCGTCACAGAGTGCAATGTGTCGTCGTTTCTGGGGATCGCCACGAGGAGGCTTCTGTCATGATCCCCAGAGGGTGGTGAATCTGTGGAATTCATTGCCACAGACGGCTGTGGAGGCCAAAATGGATATTTTTAAAGTGGATTGAGAGATTCTTGATTAGTACGGGCGTCGGGGGAGAAGACAGAAGAATGGGTTTGAGAGGAAAAGATAGATCAGCCATGATTAAATGGGGGAGTAGACTTGATGGGCCAAACGGGCTAATTCTGCTCCTATCACTTGCAAAATTATGACCAAAAGACGGCCAATGTTGGGTTGCAATGCAGGAAGGCACAGCTTTGGATAAGCTGCAACAACTTATTGGAACAGCTTGCCTGTTTATCTTGTGGTTTACTTGCATGAATTTGGTACAGGGAACTGTGGGAGCTTAACTGGCCACTTTGAAGGTATGCATTAATCTGCATCTGTTCCAACAATACAGGTACTATAGGTCTCCGGGATAAGCAAACTGCTCTGGAAATAGTGACCTTGAATAGCACTGCATGCAACTTATGCAGCTCCATTGTCACTTAACCAGCTATCAAATACTAATGAGGTGTGCTCATGAATTTAAATCAATAGTATGACCTCTGTATCACCAATGGCGTTTTCTTTGTGTAGTAGAGAACTGCAGATGCTAGTTTAGTTTAGTTTATTGTCACTTGTACTGAGGTACCATAAAAAGCTTTAGTTGCGTGCTAACCAGTCAGCGGGAAGAAAATATATGATTACAATCGAGCCATCCACAGTGTACAGATCAGGCACGTGCCGTGAGTAATTACTCAGGGTGGGCAGTCAGCCGGTTTTTAAAAAAAAATCTTAAACCGCGCATGCGCAGATTGTTCTCTTCGTAAAAAATAAAAAATAAGTAACAATTCAAATTTACCAAGGCTTCTCAATCTCCTTCATTTTCTAATCACTGAATGGGTGGGGGACGGAGGATGAAGGCAGGTGGAGAGATGGTGGGAAAAACGGGAGCACACCGGGATGTTGAATCAGTTGTCATCTTATTGAATGACAAAACTAATTCAAGGGTCCAATTGGAGGGAGAGTTCCTTTCACAGCGTGTGGAGAGTCTGTGCCAGGGGTTAAAGATGCGGGGAGGGCAGGAGTGTTGAAAAGGAGGGGGGTCAGAGATCATATCAGTAACTCACTCACCGCTGCCGCAGCGCTCCGGGCACGGACAGCAGAACTGCCCGCCACTTCCGAGGATAGAAGCAGCTCAGGTGCGTGCAGCCGCCGGGACCCGACAACAGAACCAGCTGCCATTTCAGCGCCTTCTGCCAGCCCGCTCACCTCTGGCAGTGCTCTCCGTCTGAACATCTCTCACCTGCCGCTCGCCGGCTTCGCTCATGTCAACCGCATCCCGCAAATCCTTAAATTCCCACAGCTGAGTAACCTCAACTGGTCCCGTGAACGCGCTGTCAGAATTTAAAGATTTGCGGGATGCCAGCCGGCGAGCGGCAGGTGAGAGATGTTCAGATGGAGAGCACAGCCAGAGGAGACGGGGACTAGCAGACGGGGCTGAAGTGGCTGAAGTGGCAGGGCCCCGGCGGCCGATCAAAGCCAGTCACCCGAGCTGCTTCCTTCCTCGGAAGTGGCGGCCAGTTCTGCTGTCTGTGCCCGGAGCGCTGCGACAGCCGCCCAAGCTAATTCACTCCCCGGCCACAATAAAACCATATAGCAATTACAGCACGGAAACAGGCTATCTCGGCCCTTTTACTCCGTGCCGAACACTTACTCTCACCTAGTCCCATCTACCTGCATTCAGCGTGGCAAGTGGGTTACTGACCCCGAACCTCTCCTTCACAACGCCAGACTCCCCAAACACTGTGAACGGAGCTCTCCCCCCACCCCGGGAAATACAGTATTTATAAAAATTAAGCACCAAGGAATGCACTTACCACGTTATTGGTACATTAAGTCCGTTCTTCACTCTTTGTTTCCTGAGAAACTATTAAAATAATGGCAATCCATATTCGAAAATCCCACCAAGAAACTCGCGCTGGGCATGCGCAGTGCTGCAAAGGCAGAATTTCTGCTGCCTTCAGCTCCCCTTGAAACTGACGGCTCAGGCAGCGCTGACGGCACAGCCCTTCCCGTGTTACAAGCGCTGCGGACGAAAGGCACGGAGAATTATGCCTACCTAAGAGATCCATCTCTCAGATAGGCATAATTCTCCCATGCCTTTACTATTTATATTTAGTAATTGCCATTTCATAATCTTAGTCAGGGTAGGCAGTGCCTACCTTGCCAATCCTGACGGCACGTGCCTGGTACAGATGCATGATAAAGCAAATAACGTTTAGTGCAAGACAAAGTCCAGTAAAGTTCGCACAAAGGTAGTCCAAGGGTCTCCAGGGAGGTAGATAGTAGCTCGGGACAGCTCCCTAGTGTGCGTGTCACCCTCTGTTGGACCTTCTACAGTTTGGTGACTTGTATTCAGGTATTCCACACTGTTCCTGACATACCCTTTTGTGGTCTTCATTGAAGTAACGATGATTGCAGGCTTGATTACAGATGTAATGAGGGATATGCTGCGTGACGAGGTGGTAGATCGGGATAGTGTGCATTTCTCCTGCTGTTGACAATCAAAGTTCTCATGTCTAGTATTTGATGGCAGAAGGCACAAAGTGCTGGAATAGCTCAGTGGATCTGGCAAAATCTCTGGAGAACATGCATGGGTGACGATCGGGTCGGGACCCTTCTTCAGACTGGTTTTGATGACATATCTGCTTTGTATTATTTAACAACTGTTCGTAATACTATCTGTGACCTTGGAGAGGTCATTTGTCTACTAATAGTGTGTGCATCTGAGCGAAAAAATAAAATGTATTCCCTCTTTTTAAACCTCATTAATATAAGCAGGAATTAAATATAATAATGTAATTATATGATCCTTTGAAATGTAATCCTGTGATATTGTTTTGTAAATTAAGATAGTAGAATCTTCAATTGACAAGTGTTTTTCGTAAATTAGTTTTGTGTGTCAGATTATGCAAGTATTCTTTAAAAAATATAGATCAAGGTTTCAAGGTCAGTTTATAGTCACATGTACCAGTTAAGGTACAGTGAAACTTAAGTTACCATACAGCCATACTAAGTGAAAACCAACAGGACACACAACCACATAAAATAAAAGTTAACATAAACATCTATCACATTGGATTCCACATTCCTCACTGTGATGGAAGGCAATAAAATTCCATCTTCTTCCTCTTTTTCTGCCGCGGTCGGGACAGTCAAACCACCCGCAGCCAGGGCGATCAAAGCCCAGTCGGGGTGATCGAAACTCCCGCATCGGGGCGTTGAAACGCTCTGCGCGGCATGGAGTACCCGAGTCGGCCTCTTCTTACCAGAGACCGCGGGCTTCGCGATGTTAAAGTCCACAGGCCCCGCGGTTGGAACGTTGATCCCCGGCAAAGGGATCGCAAGCTCCACGATGTTAAAGTCCCGCAGACTCATGTGGCTTGGAGTGCCGGGCTGGTCTCCATGAAAGGCTGCCAATTTCACGATGTTAGGCCGCAGTGGGGTCGGAGATACGATATGGAAAAAAAATTTGCTTCTCCATCGAGGTAAGAGATTGAGAAAAAAAAGTTTCCCCAACCCCCACCCCCCACATGAAAAAAACCAAGGATCACGAAAACATACTTTTAACATGCATTTAAAATAACATAAACAGAAGAAAGGACAGACAGACTATTGGCGAGACCTGTACAATTGCAACATAAATCACATTTTATTTTGGTTTCTCGTAGATCATCTGTTGGCAGTGCATTGCCGCGGAGGCGTTGCTGTGCGTATGTTACTGTTGGAATGATATGTGTTTTCATTGGAGTTGGTTTAACTGTAAGTAGAACTTAATCCTGTAAAGTTTACTGTGTATTATGTTGTTCCTGTTTTGCTCCTGTTTTGCTCGATGGTTTGTAAATGAATTCTCTATTATGACTACAGACCCACCACCGATTTTCCAGTAACTAGTGGTCCTTTAATCGGACAAAATTACAAGACCGCGCTTGAAACCCCCCCCCAAAGATGTGATAGGAGTTGAATTAAGCCATTCGGCCCATCAAGTCTCCTCCGCCATTTAATCATGGCTGATCTATCTCTCCTAACCCCATTCTCCTGCCTTCTCCCCATCACCTCTGACACCTGTACTAATCAAGAGTTCCCCTGAAAATGTGGCTCCTAGGATGGGTGAGGTGGCCGATCTCAACCCCAACGGGACTTCTGCGCCGATCGGAATTAGCCCCCTGCGGCCGGGCATTGGACCTCCAGCCCTGGGGGAGCCGGCAGATCTGTTACCATAACCGACTATGCGGCCATCCTTGTTGCCACCCCCCCCCCCCCCCCCCCCCCAAGGTTGTGACCTCGGTTAGTCCAGCAAACTGAATAATACAGCAAGGCTCTGGAACCAAGGGTGGCAGAAAATCAGTAGTGGACCTGTATTTCTGTTTGAAAGCATTCTTAATTTCATAATGACTGCAGAAAATATGTATCATATAAACAGGATTAAATAATTGCAAACATATGTGCTGTTCCAAATAGATATCCCTTGTGCGTTTATAGTTCTAAAACAAATAAGGGCCACGAAAATTAATATCTTGACCAATACTAAGCCCCGTTATATATGGTTTTATTTATTTTAATAGATTAACTAAAACTAGGAACTGTAACCATCATAACAGATGTGCAAACTGCTATATATATATATATATATATATATATATATGTGTGTGTGTGTGTGTATATATATATATATATATATATATATATATATATGTATGCATATATATATATGTATGTATATAATAGGAATGCCCCCGTGAACCTGGTTCTTAAACATTCCTATTTTCTCAAACAATATTGTTGTTTAATTTTGCTAAAATTAGTATGCAGAGGTATTTTTTAATGCTCGTTGACCATCTAACCCAGTTGTTTGTTTAGCAATATTACTCAATATGGGCAATATAATGTTAATTGTGTTACCCATTGGAATCAGCACACCGGATTGTAACTAGAGAAGTTTAATTATTTTTTATATTACTGCCTGAGTGATTATGGACCATGATATTTGCAGACAGATGGGTTGGTGCTCATCAGTGGGTGAAAATATTTAAGACCTGATTTAAGGTCAGAAACCTTGAGATATGTAATGGCAGCTATGGGTGGAGATTGTAACCGAGATGGTGACAATGGCCCACCGAGTCCGCGTCGACCAGCGATCCTCGCAAACTTACACTATTGTGCGCACTAGGGACAATTTACATTTATACCAAGCCAATTAACCAACAAGCCTGTACATCTTTGGAGTATGTGAGAAAACCTGAGCTCCCGGAGAAAGCCCATGCAGGTCACGGGGAGAACGTAAAAACTCGGTACAGACAGCACCCGTAGTCAGGATCGAACTGGGGTCTCTGGCGCTGTAAGGCAGCAACTCTACTGTGCTCTTGTAGAGAGTGCAAAAGATGCATTTGGAAACGTTCAGCCTCAAAGGTAATTTGAGGATGGAAAAGTATTGTTGGAAATCCTTCAATTTATTCTTGTGAATACATTTCTGGATTTCATAGGTTATTTGTTGCAGCGGCAAGATTCAAATTGAGGTCATTTTCTGAACTTAATGTTTAGGTTTTACTTTAGTTTAGTTTAGAAATACAGTGCGGAAACAGGCCCTTTGGCCCACCGGGTCTGTACTGACCAGCGATCACCGCACATTAACTCTATCCTACACACACTAGGGACAATTTTTACGTTTTACCAATCCAATGAATCTACATACCTGTACGTCTTTGGAGTGTGGGAGAAACCTGAAGATCTCGGAGAAAACCAACGCGGTCACGGGGAGAACGTACAAACTCTGTACAGCAGCACCCATAGTCGGGATCGAACCCGGGTCTCCGGCACTGCATTCGCTGTAAGGCAGCAACTCTACCGCTGCGCCACCGTGCCCCCCGTGTGTACTGATGGTACATTGAACAGCGCAGCACAGGAACGGGCCCTTTGGCTCACAATGTTTGCACCGAGCATGATGCCCAGTTAAACTGATCTCATCTTCCTTCACATGGTCCATATCCCTCTATTCCCTGCATTTCCATGTGCTTATCAGGGGGGGGGGGGGGGTTCTGACTGTCTACCCTATCTATTGCCTCGCATGATTTTATAGACTTCTATCGAGTCTCCTCTCAGCCTCCAATTCTCCAGAGATAACAATCCAAGTCTATCCAACCTCTCCCTGTAGCTGGAACGTTTTAATCCAGCCAGCATTCTGGTAAACTTCCTCTGCACCCTATCCAAAGCTTCCATATCTTTCCTGCAATGGGGCGACCAGAACTGCATGCAATATTCCGAATGCGGCCTAACCAAAGTCCGACAGAACTGCATCATGACTACCTGTGAAATGCTTTGTTTTTGTATGTTATCCAAACAGATCAGATGTAGCATGTGAACCACATTCAAGTCAAATTCAAATATAATAGATGGAGCAACGAGGAAGATACAAAGTGCAGAATTTTGTTCTCAGCATTCAAGCACATCAGTCCTGGAGAACCAGCCATCCAAGAAAGTTCATTTCTGCATAAGATAACTTGCAGCATGCTTGGTGTTTGATTTGCTTAGTTTGCTGGTGCACATTAAGTAGAATGTTTCCATCTGGCCTTCTTCAGTGATTATTGGGCAAGATCTGCTCGCCATTCCCCTGCCCACACTTGTCATTGGAACTTGATCTTGAAAGCAAGCACTAGGGTAGCACAGTGGCGCAGCGGTAGAGACTCTGGTTCAATCCTGACTGCGGGTGTTGTCTTTACGGAGTTTGGACGCTCTCCCTGTGACCGTGTGGGTGCTTTGGTTTCCTCCCACACTCCAAAGACGTACTGTCGGTTAATTGGCTTTCGTAAATTGTCCCTAATGTGTAGGATGGTGCTAGTACACTGGGTGGACTTGTTGGCTGAAGGGCCTGTTCCCACGCTGTATCTAATGTAAAAAAGTAAAGATTGGCAAATCTTTTGGAGTGCAGGACCTCTTTCATGTAGTTAAGCCAACCTGTCAACAGATCTAGAATGTTTGTAAATGTCTGACATCTTTTTGAAACATTGGAAAATACTCTGAATTAAAAAAATAAAATTCAAATGAATAACTACTTTCAGCTAATACTTGCCTTTCTCACTGAGCTGCTACTGTATTTGAAATGAATACATTCATTGATCATGTGGCTGATCTAACCTGGCAGTTTCCTTCAACTGATTTCCCACTGAAACTGCAATGAAATTGCAGAGTCACGCTCCACTGCAGGAGTGTGTGTGGAATGCAGGAAAGAAACACATTCAGAATGAGGTAATGCGAACATCTGAAGATCTTTGCACCATCTACCTTGTGCGTGATTCAGATTGTCAATCCAACAATTCCCCCAAATAGCAGTTGGTTTAGTTAACTTTGATCTCATCCAAATTTTGGAAACTAATTCCTTCACATTTACCCAGATTTGTCTTAAGGTTTATGGAATATGTTTGAAAAATGATCCTTTCTATTGATTAAAACAAAATGCTGGATTAAATTAAGCGGGTCCGGCAGCATCTCTGGAGGGAATGAATGGGTGACGTTTTGGGTTGAGACCCTTCTTCAGTCTGAAGAAGAGTCTCGACCCGAAAGGTCACCCATTCCTTTGGTCATTTGTGTCTACTGTTCCTTGGGTCATTTGTTCAAAATGTTGTCTTTAATTCATTTAAATGATTTAATAGTTTTTTTTCTGTTACTTGATTATACTTTTGTACATACTTCAGTCGACTTCTATAATTTTAACTGTGATGGGCCCTGTTAATGCCTTTCATCCTCTTGAGTTTTGTTACCTCTAAACCCAGTTTCCCAAAGAAGTCCAAGCCTCTTTTTCTATTCTCATAAACATTCCTGATGTGTAAAATTATCATTGCTAATCTGATGTTTCAAGCACAATTATCTTTTTCCGATATCCCAAATCAGACATATAACTGCTAAAGTAGAGGTGATCTGAACGCCTTCTATCGTAATGTCGCATCCTTTTTGTACCATTCCATAACCAAATAAATGTTTTTCCTTTTTAATTTTATAATAAGTAGCAAACTACTCTACCGACAGCTTAATTTCTCTTTTTTTACTTTCTCATCACATTGTGTATACTCAAAAGGCACACAACCATCTGGTAGGTAGATACTCTGACATGGAATCGGTATTAACATTTGAAACTAAGGGCCAATGCTCTTTTTTTCTTTTCTGTGTTTGCTATTTTGCATTTAATGCGAGGCTGATATTGCTTTGAGGCAATGCCAAGTGGTCTGCAGAAAGCCCTCGGCATTCCAAAAAAAGCATCTGATCAGTTTCCACACAGTAAAGAGCAAGGAATAAAATGGAATGCTAAAACATTGCATTAAAAATGGAAAACAATTCAGTGGTCATGGAGAGTGGTAGTAGTACGATTGCATGTTAAGTGCCTTAGGAATTATCATGGAAGAAGTTAATGCCTTTAGAGAAAAAAAAAGTACCAGAGTGTTAAAAATGTGCTCCCTCATTGATATTTATATTATGAGTGACTCCTTTTATTTTCCTCAGAAGTGTTTGTGGAAATATATTTAATTGATTTACAGGTGCTATGAATAGCTTTCTGTTTTGTGTGATAGATAGCTTTCTATTTGTTTACCCAGTTTATGAACTAATTTGTGACTGCTGACTAATAACTTTTTATAGATTAATCTGTTATGATTTTAGCTTTCCACCACATGATGGGGGATGATAGCTCATAATGGAGTAAGTACATGTCTTAACATTTGTTTTTATTAACTTAACTTTTATGTTTTTCTTGCAGGTTGGGACCCAAGAATTTGCGAGACGTTACCCTGCAACATACGTTTCCTGGGCTTTTGCCTATCTCATAGGCCTAATCTGCCTAATCCGAGCTTGTTATTGGGGAGCAATAAAAGTTAGCTATCCTGAGCACACCTTTGCATAGACTGATCAGTTATCCAGCACAGAACATCCGACGATCTACAAATCTTTCAGAATAAAAGACATTCTCAAGTTAATGCAAATCAACTTTATAGACTGGTTAGGTCCAAGGAGGATAATTATGTCAGAATGTGCATATTGCACATTGGTTTCAGCAAGCATACATGTTTTTGTTGCTGATAAATTGCCATATGCTTAAGACAAATGTTGCATATATGTTACTTGGAATGTATCCCAGTTTTGTTTTGGTTAAACCGTGTCATACAATCTCTAAAGTATGCGTTTTCTGGCAGCCAAAACGGAGGAATGTGATGCAACAAATTGCAAGCTTCACACATGCACCATTGAAATTTCTCTGTCCGGGCCTGATGTTTTCAAATTACTCCTGTGAAAATGAAGAAAAATGCATAATAATTAAGCAATAAAACCAAGTTCTGTATGTTAATTTTTCAATACTTTCATACTTTTACGTAATTGCTTTGTAAAAATACAGCATTTGAAATACCTACATTGAGATCTTCAGAGTATTATGGTGGCAATAGTAAATGACAATAGATGACAGGTGCTGGAGTAGGCCATTCAGCCCTTCGAGCTAGCACCGCCATTCACTGTGATCATGGCTGATCATCCACAATCAGTACCCAGTTCCTGCCTTCTCCCCATATCCCTTGACTCCGCTATCTTTAAGAGCTCTATCTAAGTCTCTTGAAAGCATCCAGAGTATTGGCCTTCACTGCCTTCTGAGGCAGGGAATTCCACAGATTCACAACTCTTTGGGTGAAAAAGTGTTCCCTCATCTCCGTTCTAAATGGCCTACCTCTTATTAAACTGTCTTATTAAGCCTAAACTGTGGCCCCTGGTTCTGGACTCCCCCAACACCGGGTACATGTTTCCTGCCTTCGGAGTGTCCAATCCCTTAATAATCATAAGTTTCAATAAGATCCCCTCTCATCCTTCTAAATTCCAGTCTATACAAGCCCAGTGAATGTATGACAGTCCCGCCATCCTAGAAATTAACCTTGTGAATCTACGCTGCACTCCCTCAATAGTAAGAATTTCCTTCCTCAAATTTGGAGACCAAAATTGCACACAATTCTCCAGGTGTGGTCTCACTACGGTCTTGTACAACTGCAGAAGGACATCTTTGTTCCTATTCTCAACTCTGCCATTAGCTTTCTTCACCAGCTTGTTGTACCTGCATGCTTACTTTCAGTGACTGATGAACAAAGACCCCCAGATGCCGTTGTACCTCCCCTTTTCCTAACTAGGCACCATTCAGATAATCTGCCTTCCTGTTTTTGCCACCAAAGTGGATAACCTCACATTTATCCGCATTAAACTTCATCTGCCATGCATCTGCCCACTCCCCCAACCTGTCGCTCTGCATCCTTATAGCACCCTCCTCACGGTTCATCTGCAAATTTGCGAATGTTACCTTTAGTCCCTTCATCTAAATCACTAATGTATATTGTAAATAACTGCAGTCCCAGCACGAGCCTTGCAGTACCCCACTAGTCACTGCCAACCATTCTGAAAGGGACCCATTAATCCCTACTCTTTGTTTTCTGTCTGTCAACCAGTTTTCTAGCCATGTCAGTATCCTACCCCTAATACCATGTGCTCTAATTTAGGCAAATAATTTCCTATGTGGGACCTTATCAAAGGCTTTCTGAAAGTCCAGGTACACTACATCCACTGGCTCTCCCATGTCCATTTTCCTAGTTCTATCCTCAAATTCCAGAAGATTAGTCAAGCTTGATTTCCCCTTCGTAAATCTATGCTGACTCGGACCAAACCTGTTACTGCTAACCAAATGTGCCGCCATTTCATCTTTTATAATTGACTCCAGCACCTTCCCCACCACTGATGTCAGGCTAATGGTCTATAATTCCATTTTCCCTCTCCCTCCTTTCTTAAAAAGTGGGATAACATTAGCTACCCCCCAATCCTGAACTGATCTTGAATCTATGGAACATTAGAAAATGATCACCAATGCGTCCACGATTTCTAGAGCCACTTCCTTAAGATGCAGACCATCAGGCCCTGGGGATTTATCAGCCTTCAGTCCCATCAGTCTACCCAACACAATTTCCTGCCTAATGTGAATTTCCTTCAGTTCGTCCTTTTTAAATGATGCTTAATTTATTCATCATTTTAAAAATCTTATCGTATAACATTGCATACCATCTTTTTGATTAAGCAAAATCATGTCAGGAAAAGATTTGGTTCTTGCTGTTGATATAGTATGATTACCTACATTAAAAAAATAAAAACATCAGCCATTGAATGTAATAAAATTTGTACCAAACTAATCATAAATCCATTAACTGTTGCTTTGCTGAAGTGCATGCAGTATTTTATAAATAAGGTAATAAAACACATAAACATTTGTTGACTACTGTTCCTAATTAATGCAAAACAATATAAGAAGAACATTTTTGTAGTAACAGAACGTGATATCCTTTAAGTTCGTGTTTTAAACTTTCTAAAATGGACATTGCATTCAGTGTTTGAGTGGAAATCTGTGAACTATGTATGTGTGTGATTATGCATATACTGTAATTCAGTCCCAATAGTCAAGATACGGTCAGGAAGAGTTTTCTGGCAATAAACAGGTGCAGGTGCAGCAGATAGAGCAAAATGCTAATGGCATGTTGGCCTTCATTGCGAGAGGATTTGAGTTTAGGAGCAATGAGGTCCTACTGCAGTTGTACAGGGCCCTGGTGAGACCTGGAGTATTGTGTGCAATTTTGGTCTCCTAATTTGAGGAAAAACATTATTGCTATTGAGAGAGTGCAGTGTAGGATCACCAAATTAATTCCCGGGATGGCGGGACTGAGATATGAAAGAATTGGTTCACTGGGCTTGTATTCATTGGAATTTGGAAGGATGAGAGATCTTATAGAAACATTACATTCTTAAAGGATTGCACAGGCTAGATGCAGAAAAACAAGTTCCCGATGTTGGGGGAGTCCAGAGCCAGGGATCAGTTTAGGAATAAGGGGTAGGCCATTTAAGACTGAGATGAGGAAACATTTCTTCACCCGGAGAGTTGTGAATATGGAATTCTCTTCCACAGAAGGCAGTGGAGGCTAATTCACTGGATGTTTTCAGGAGAGAGTTAGATTTAGGGCTAAAAGAATCAAGCTCTAAGGGCTAAAGGAATCAAGAGATATGGGGAAAAAGCAGGAACGGGGTACTGATTTTAGCTGTTCAGCCATCATCATATTGAATGGCAGTGCTGGCTCGAAGGGCCAAATGGCCTACTCCTACATCTATTTTTTCGATGTTTCTAATGTTTAAAGTTGGGCCCAAAGTAGGCATGAAGTCAATGAATAATGGAGATGTAAACTAGACATTAATTGAGTGACTCATTTGAGAGGTTCTATATAAGCTTTTAATGGCATCACAAAAACAAGTGAAACCTTTTACCTCACCACATCTCAGCGGCGTATTATATTCCACTTTTACTCTCTCTTCTAACTGCCATTTGTCAGTGTATAATTTCAAAGCAAACTGCTACACTTCACTCTCATTCAAAATAGTCCTTTACTGTCTTCACACCAAAAGCGTGTTATTTTCTCACATGTAGCATTAACGTATGACACATTCTTTCCTGACTTTACATATATCCGCATTTTATTATTTTATCCATTTCTCGGTGTATGTATAGGTCCTACATGAATTCACTTGATTAGGCACTATCAGCTTCCTTTCTGTGGAACCATGCAATGTACAGAGATGCCAAGTGTCCCGGATTCGCCGTATTTTATCCCGGCGAAATAAACTTTTTACGGTGTTCCGGCAGCCAAACATGCTGTTACGGAACACCGCCGCGCCGGTGTTCCTCCCGTGGTGAACACCGGCGCCATGTGTCCCCGGTTTGCCAGCCCGCGCGATCAGCGGCACTTTGCCGGGCCCTAGTGTCTGCGCCTGCGCAGTGGGGGAGGGTTGCCGGGCCCCAGTGGCCGCGCGTGCGCAGTGGGGGAGGGTTGCCGGGCCTGGCGCCATTTCGACCCACGCCACGCCCGGCCCAGAGCCCGGGCGGCGCCGGCCCGCGCGATCAGCGGCACTTTCTGCCACCATCGCGGCAGCCCCATCACCGGGCCTCCCCCCCCACCCCCACCCAGTGCGCAGGCGCAGACCCGCCGGCAACGTTGCCAAGTGCGCATGTGCCGCACCCGCCCGCCGGCAGCCCGCTGATCTGCACCAGTGCGCAGGCGCATAGCCGCCGGCAACAACCCCAGGTGAGTATGTTACGGAGAGAAATGCATTTAACCCCATTTGTTACGGACAAATGGGTTAAATGTTACTGTGAACTAAATTTAGGGTTGGCATCTCTGAATGTATAATCCAGGGTAGAAGATTAATACGAGAAGATTAACGCCCATTTAGTTGTCTTCTTCAAGTCCTGGAGTTTAACAAAAAGATTACTGCTGACAGGTATATATGCATTACTTGTATTCCATAAGTAAATTAAACAAATGTGAAGCAAGCTTCACATCTTTGAACCATGTTCTCAGTCATTCAAGCATTTCCATGTCCTCTCGTATTATCAAACATCATCTATCATGGTGAGAGAACAAAATTATAAAGACAGCAGGCACTGTGCGGCAGTGAACAGTTGGGGCCTGAGATGATTGAGCATGCACAATAATATGCTGCCCGTAAACTCCTCTCGCCTCTTAGGAGGATCATTGGCTTTTAGACAAAATCATGTCGATTTTCAGAATTTACCAAAACATGCCTGTTGCAGATTTTGCTTATGCACCTAGCTGACATCAAATAGACATGCTGACCACTGCAACATTACAGCTGAGTTGGAAAATGCATGTTGTCATCGCTTGTTCATCGCTCTGTCACCCTATATCCCTGTTTGGAAGAAACATTTCACAAATTAGATTTCCCACGGGGGGGCAAATTTCTGCTGCAAATCTTGAGCAGGTAATCTGCATATGACAGTCCCGCCATCCTAGGAATTAACTTTGTAAACCTACGCTGTACTCCCTCAATAGCAAGAATGTCCTTCCTCAAATTTGGATATCAAAACTGCACACAATACTCCAGGTGTGGTCTCACTAGGGCCCTGTACAACTGCAGAAGGACTTCTTTGCTCATATACTCAACTTCTCTTGTTATGAAGGCCAACAGCTTTCTTCACTGTTTGCAGAAGGACCACCTGAGCAAAGAGGTCCTACTGCAGCTGTACAGGGCCCTGGTGAGACCGCACCTGGAGTATTGTGTGCAATTTTGGTCTCCTAATTTGAGGCGGGATTGACATATTATGAAAGAATGGGTCGACTGGGCCTGTATTCACTGGAATTTAGAAGGATGAGAGGATATCTTATAAAAACATATAACATTCTTAAAGGATTGGACAGGCTAGATGCAGGAAAAAAATGTTTCCGATGTTGGGGGAGTGCTCAACCAGGGGTCACAGTTTAAGAATAAAGGGAAGGCCATTTAATACTGAGATGAGGAAAAATGTCTTCACCCAGAGAGTTGTGAATCTGTGGAATTCTCTGCCACAGAAGGCAGTGGAGACCAATTCACTGGATGTTTTCAAGAGAGAGTTAGATTTAAGGCTAAAGGAATCGAGCTCTTAGGTCTAATAGAATAAAGGGATATGGGGAACAAGCAGGAATGGGGCACTGATTTTAACTGATCAACCATGATCATAATGAATGGCAGTGCTTACTTGAAGGGCCAAATGGCCTACTCCTACATCTATTTTTTGATGTTTCTAATGTTTTATGTTGGGCCCCAAGTAGGTATAAAGTCAATGAATAAAGGAGATGTAAACTAGACTTTAATTGAGTGACTCATTTGAGAGGTTCTATACTTTTAATGGCATCACAAAAACAAGTGAAACCTTTAACCGTACCACATCTCAGCTGCGTATTATCTACTTTTACTCTCTTCTAACTGCCATTTGTCAGTATATAATCTCAAGGCAAGCAGCATGTGAGGCTGGGAAAGCACATCCCTCAGCATAGGAGCACCGCAAGGCTGCGTACTCTCCCCTCTCCACTACACCAATGACTGTACCTCCACTGACTCCTCTGTCAAGCTTCTCAAGTTTGCGGACGACACAACCCTGATTGAACTGCTCCAGGATGGGGAGGAATCTGCCTACAGACAGGAAGTGACACAGCTGGCGTCCTTTTGCCATCGCAACAACCTGGAGTTCAATGCTCTTAAGACAGTGGAATTGACAATAGGCAATAGACAATAGGTGCAGGAGTAAGCCATTGGCCGTTCGAGCCAGTATTGCCATTCAATGTGATCATGGCTGATCATCCCCAATCGGTACCCCGTTCCTGCCTTTTCACCATATCCCCTGACTTCGCTATCTTTAAAAGCCCTATCCAGCTCTCTCTTGAAAGCATCCAGAGAAACTGTCTCCACCGCCCTCTGAGGCAGAGAATTCCACAGACTCACAACTCTCTGTGAGAAAGTGATTCCTCATCCCCGTTCTAAATGGCTTACTCCTTATTCTTAAACTGTGGCCCCTGGTTCTGGACTCGCCCCAATATCGGGAACATGTTTCCTGCCTCTAGCGTGTCCAAACTATTAACAATCTTATATGTTTCAATAAGATATCCTCTCATCCTTCTAAACTCCAGCGTGTACAAGCCCAGCTGCTCCATTCTCTCAGCATATGACAGTCCCACCATCCCGGGAATTAACCTTGTAAACCTACGCTGCACTCCCTCAATAGCAAGAATGTCCTTCCTCAAATTAGAGGACCAGAACTGCACACAATACTCCAGGTGTGGTTTCACTAGGGCTCTGTACAATTGCAGAAGGACCTCTTTGCTCCTACATTCGACTCCTCTTGTTATAAAGGCCAACATGCCATTCGCTTTCTTCACTGCCTGCTGGACCTGCATGCTTACTTTCATAGACTGATAAACAAGGACCCCCAGATCTCGCTGTACATCCCATTTTCCCCAACTTGACGCCATTTACATAGTAATCTGCCTTCCTGTTTTTGCTACTAAAGTGGATAACCTCACATTTCTCCACATTAAATGTCATCTGCCATGCATCCGCCCACTCCCCCAACCTGTCCAAGTCACCCTGCATTCTCATAACATCCTCCTCACAGTTCACACTGCCACCCGTGTGAAAGATACATCTTCTCGATGCGCTGGGACGCATCCTCAGTGATGTGACCTGGGGTCATAGGGTGTTTCGGGTCTCACAACATCAGGACACCCTCGCCCAGGCGACCCAGCCGGGGTTGATCAAGCCCCGACTTGCGTCCCAGCAGCAATGCCCACGGAGTGACTGTGTAGAGGAGGCCCGTCCTTGTTTTTGGTTGAGGCTGAGGCTTATCTCCAGCTTTGACAAAAGTGATTGATTTATTTGGGGCGTGGTGGTGTTTGCTGTTACCGATGGCAGAGGCTATACTCTCAGCAACCACCTTCAGCACCTGGTCATGGCGCCACCGATAGCGACCTTCCCCAAGGGACTTTTGGCAGCTACTGAGGAGATGTTCTAATGATCCTCTTCCAGTGCAAAGTGGGCAGGAAGGCGTCTTGCTCTTGCCCCAGACGTGGAGGTTTGCTGGGCTTGGTAGGGCATCGTAGACAGCTTGGACAAGGAACCGAATGCGCTGGAAGTTTGTCTACATGATGTTTAACCAGCTAATCCTGCGCTGCAATCCCACCTTGTCAACACTCCCTGCTGCCTGAGTCCCACTGTCCTGCTCAAACGCTCTTCCTCCACACCTGCTCGGACCTCTTCCTGGATTAGATGGTGTCTCTCCTTGCCCCGCACCTTGCCAACCGGTGTCTTAGGGAAGTATCCCAAACCCGCTCTGCCAGTTGCCATGACTCCCACCAATGCCTTTTGCCTTACGCGTGACTATGCCACCTCCACTGCTTTCTCCGCCCTCCATTTCTTCCCTGTTCTCACCTCATTGCCAGCCGATGACACCTTCTGATCCCTGGAGTCCCTGTACTGCAGAGCTTCTCTTGTTCACGCCACCATAAACTCTTCCGAGAGGCCACTGAATGGGAGCTGCAAGATGTTACTGGTCCCATACAGTGCTGCACTGTTGAGGCTGCGGGGAAGGCCAAGCCACCTGTGGAGAAAGCCGCTGATCTTCCTTTCGAGGGACTCAACTGTGGTCAATGGAGCAGCGTAAACCAGCAGAGGCTTTGCCATTTGCTAATGGCAAATTTGCTAATGTTCCTTTGAATCCTTTCATCCAAATCATTGATATATATTGTAAATAGCTATGGTCCCAGCACCGAGCCTTGCGGTACCCCACTCGTCACTGCCTGCCATTCTGAAAGGGCCCCGTTAATCCCCACTCTTTTTCCTGTCTGCCAACCAATTCTCTATCCATGAAAGCACTCCACCCCCAATACAATGTGCTCTAATTTTGCCGAGTAATCTCCTATGTGGGACCTTATCAAATGCTTTCTGAAAGTCCAGGTACACTACATCCACTGGCTCTCCCTTGTCCATTTTCCTAGTTACATCTTCAAAAAATTCCAGATTAGGCAAGCATGATTTCCCCTTCGTAAAACCATGCTGATTCGGACCGATCCTGTCACTGCTATCCAAATGTGCGGCTATTTCATCTTTTATAATTGACTCCACCATCTTCCCCACCACCGATGTCAGGCTAACTGGTCTATAATTCTGTTTTCTCTCTCCCGCCTTTCTTAAAAAGTGGGATAACATTAGCTACCCTCCAATCCACAGGAACTGATCCTGAGTCTATTGAACATTGGAAAATTATCACCAATGCATCCACGATTTCTAGAGCCACTTCTTTAAGTACACTGAGATGCAGACCATCAGGCCCTGGGGATTTATCAGCCTACCCAACACCATTTCCTGCCTAATGTGGATTTCCTTTGGTTCCTCTGTCACCCCAGATCCTCTGGCCACTACTATATCAGGAAGATTGTTTTTGTCCTCCTTTATGAAGACGGATCCAAAGTACCTGGTCATCTGCCATTTCCTTGTTCCCCATAATAAATTCACCTTTTTCGTTCTTGAATGGTCTAACTTTGGTCTTAACTAATTTTTTTCTCTTCACATACCTAAAGGAGCTTTTACTATCCTACTTTATATTCTTGGCTAGCTTACCTTCGTACCTCATCTTTTCTCCCCAGCTTACTTTCGTACCTCATCTTTTTAGTTATCTTCTGTTGCTCTTTAAACATTACCCAATCATCTTGCTTCCCACTCATCTTTGCTACGTTGTACTTCTCTTTTATTTTTATACTGTCCCTAACGTCCCTTGTCAGCCATGGTCGCCCCTTGGAATCTTTCTTTCTCCTAGGAATGAACTGATCCTGCACCTTCTGTATTATTCCTAGACACACCTGCTATGTTTCTAAATACCTGCCATTTTTGTTCCACTGTCATCCCTGCTAGTGTATCTTTCCAGTCAACTTTGGCCAGCTCCTCCTTCATGGCCCCATAGTCCCCTTTATTCAACTGTAACACTGACACCTCTGATCTACCCTTCTCCCTCTCCAATTGTAGATTAAATTGTGGCGGGTAAGATCACCTCTGATCCCTCTCACCCTGGCCACACACACTTTGAATCACTTCCCTCTGGAAGGTGACTCTAGACTGTCAAAGCTGCCACAGCCAGACATAAAAACAGCTTTTTCCATGAGTAGTAGCTCTACTCAATAACCAGCAATCTGTAGCCTCCTTGTGCTCTGGTATTTTATTTAATTCACATGTTTAATCAATAATGTTTTATTATTAATGTTTAATGTTTTATGTATCATTCCTAACTCTCGCTGTATGTCATGTTGTCACTTGCGGGCAGAGCATCAAGGTAAATTCCTTGTATGTGAATACTTGGCCAATAAACGTATTCATTCATTCAAAATGGTCCTTCACTGTCTTCACATCAAAAGTGCGTTATTTTCTCACATGTAGCGTTAAAATATGGCATTCTTTCCTGATATATATCTGCATTTTATTGTTTTATCCATTTCTAAGTGTATGCATATGTCCTACATGAATTCACTTCTGATTAGGCACTATCTCTCAGCTTTCTTTCTGTGGAACCATGCAATGTATAATCCAGGGTAGAAGATTAACGGCCATTTAGTTGTCTTCTTTCTTCAAGAAGTCCCGGAGTTTAACGAAAGGATTACTGCTGACCGTTATCTATGCACTACTTCTATCCCATAATAAGGAAAAGTGAAGCAAGCTTCACATCTTTGAACCATGTTCTCAGGCATTCAAGCATTTCCCTGTCCTCTTGCATTTTCAAACATCAGCTATCGTGGTGGGAGAAAAATGATAAAGACAGCAGGCACAGCACTGTACGGCAGTGAACATTTGGGGCCTCAGAAGATTGAGCAAATACAATAACATGCTGCCTGTAAACTTGTCTCGCCTCTTAGGAGGAGGATCATTGGCTTTTGGAACAAAATCATGTTGATTTTCAGAATTTACCAAAACATGCCTATTGCAGATTTTGCTTATGCACCTAGCTGACATCAAATAGGCATTCTGACCACTACAACATTACAGCTGAGTTGGAAAATGCAAATTGTCATTGCTTGCTCATTGCTCAGTCACCCTATGTCCCTGTTTGGAAGAAACAGTTCACAAATTATATTTCCCATGGGGGCAAATTTATGCTGCAAATCTTCGGCAGGTAATCTGCAGGAAATTCTGCTTTGTAAGCACCTCACAATAATGTGCGTATAATTTAACTCTGGTGAAGCTCGGCAGAGCACTTGCCTTACAGTGATCTTTATCAGGTGGAGCACAACTGGAAAATGCAGCTAGATTAAAGTAATCTCTTGATAAATTTGATTACTGAGAAAAAGGTGATGTACAGGAACATGATGTCATTTGTCCATGAAGAGAAAATTGAGCATCCAGATGAAAATTTGAATGATAAAAACATTCAATTCATTCGTTCGTTGACTTGGTATTTTAACACTGCTTCTGATTTTAATTTAAAGGCATTTTTTGGTAGATCTAAGTGTATGGGTAAGAATTTCTCCTTTGTTCCAGAAAAAAAGATTAGGAATATATTAATTTCTGGACAGCATTTAAATATTGCCAGATGAATTCTGGTTCATTTCAAAATTACAAATGTTTACTTTTCTATGTAGAGTATTGATTAAATTGTGTGTGAAGTCACATGAAACACAACATGGAATATTTTTTCAGCAAGTACTGAGTAATTCTCCATTTAGTTACTTATACCTTCTCGTCTTTACACTTCCTTTAATTTTGTGCTCTGCTGAGAACACATGTTATCAATGTTTAAGTTAATTTGCCAGTAGGTGGCAGTGTTAACAGTTGTGATGGTCAAAACTATATAAGCGAGTCAAATGATGATTTCAATTCCAATTGTATTGAAATTATTTCACAATCACACAACCACAATAATACTTTATTCGCCAAGTATGTTTTGCAACATGCGAGGAATTTCATTTGCCAAGTCAGTCATACAAATAAAAAGCAACAGAACACACAAAACACATTTTAACATAAACATCCACCACAGGCTCCACATTCCTCACTGTGATGGAAGGCGAAAAAAAGTTCAATCTCTTGCCTTAGCTCTCCCGCGGTCGAGGGTGCCGAGCCCTCCGTTGATGGGACGATCTTCACTCCTGTAGCCGGCAGCGTTTTGGGCCCTCCGCGTCGGAGCGATCCAGCTCCTGCATCGGGGGATGTCAACTCCTCCGCGCCTCTGCGTTCTTTGGAGCTCCCGACTCGCCTCTCACGAGACTGCGAGCTCTTGATGGTAAGTCCGCAGGCAAGGGATCGGGTCCAATATTGTCAGTGCCCCGCGGTGGAGCCCAAGGTCAGTCCGAGGAGGCTATAGATGATAGGCCGCAAAGCTACCGGAGATGCGACCCGGAAACATCGTGTCTCCGGCAAGGTAAGAAACTGAAAAAAAAGTTTGTGAACTTTCGAGGAGATTGTCCAGTATGATACCATGACTGCTTGAGAATAGTCTATAGTACAGACTAACCAATCTTAGAGTCGGAGTTATACAGCACAAAAACAGGCTTTTTGGCCCCTCATCAATACCGACCAGGATGTCCGTTCTAAGCTACTGTCTGCGTTTGGCTCATATCCCACTTAACTTTTCCTCTTTTAAATGCTGTTATAGTACCTGTCTCAACTATAACCTCAGCTCATTCCATATACCCACAACCCTCTGAGTGAAAAAGATTACCCTTGGGTTCCTATTAAATCTTGCCTCCATAACCCTAAACCTCTTAGTTCTTGATTCTCCTACCCTGGGTAAAAGACTCATTCACCCTATCTATTCCACAAATTATTTTACACACATCTATAAAATCAGCCCTCAACCTCCTGCCAAGAAATAAGGTACTAGCCTTTCCAACCTTTCCCTATATCTCAGGCCCTCGGGTCCTGGCAATGTCTGTAAACCTCTGCACTTTTAGCAGCTTAATGACACCCCCCTTATAACAGGGTGATCAAAACTGAACAGTGATTTAAATATAATCACACCAATGGCTTGTACAACAGTTACATAAAATCCTAATTTCTAAGTGTAGTAAGGAACTGCAGATGCTGGTTTAAACCGAAGATAGACACAAAAGGCTTGAATAAATTCTTCAGACTGAAGGGTCTCGACCCAAAACGTCACCCATTCCTTCTCTCCAGAGATGCTGCCTGACCCGCTGAGTTACTCCAGCCTTTCGTGTCTATCCTAATTTCTATACTCAGTACCCTGATAAAGGCCAGCCTACTGAAAGCTTACTTTACCACCCTCGCTACCTGTGATATTGCTTTCTGAGAACTATGCACCTGTATTTCTAGATCACTCTGCTCTACAAGTCTTCCCAAGGTCCTACCATTCACAGTTAAGGTCCTGGCCTAGCTTAACTTGCCAAAATGCAACACCTTGCATTTATCTGCTTTCCAAATGAATGAAGTTGAAAATTGAGTTTCCTTCAATTCAGAGATTGTTAGTCTGGGAGAATAGGGTGTTGTAAGCATAATCGATAGAAATATTTGCCATGTGGGATCCTTATGATAGGTTTCTCAGAAATCAAGCAATTTTTTTCATTCATCTTATCAGTGAGTGCCACATCTGAAGAAAAATGGCATAAAGTAAGCTAGCCGAATTTCTTGATATGTTGGCAAGATCGTAAAATCTACATAAAAAGATAGCACAATGAAGAGACAGCAGTGGTTACATAAATGCAGAAATACTGAATATAACACTTTTGTTTGATCTTGAAACTAATATTTTGTATTCTCATAATATTACATTTATTTAGAAGATAAGCATCCTGGCTTGGTATTTTCCAATTATAATACCTGATAACAAAGTTTTATTGTCTACTTTTATCAGGAACAGGTTGATAAATTGTGGCATAGGGTTAAAGTTTGCTGAATCCCTGTGCCAGGAATAGAGGTTTGAGAATGCAGTATTTTGCGTTGATTGAAAAGACAAACGATGTTAAGATAATACATAGTATAGAAAAGCTGTGGGAAGCCTTGCATTAAATTGCCGTCTCCAAGTATTATTTCATGATCTCCCTAACTTTACACTTCAATGGCATTGCTTTTTATCTTGCAGGTGAAAGACAATGATAGCAGTCATGCATTTACTATTGCCTTGGAGTAACTATTATGATTTCATCATTTCAGATTTGAATGTGAGTGAGGTTCAAGATGAGAGGGGAAAGATTTAAGAGACCTGATGGGCAATTTCTTTATACAGAAGGTGGTACGTATACGGAATGAGGTACCAGAGGAAGCTGTATAGGTGGGTACAATACAATAGTAATGTTTAAAAGACAGTTAGACAGGTACATGGTGACAGGTACAACTCAATTATAAAAGTTGGTCTCCATGGATGAATTGGGTTAAAAGGCCTGTTTCTGTATTTTACTTCGGAGTCACGTGAGTGACTACGTGAAGAAGAGCCCGCCTCACGTGGTAACGGCATGACGTCGACGCTGACGGCAGAAGGTGGAGCTGCAGTAAGGAGCAGCTCCTCGCAGCGGTCGGAACGGCCCGCAGGTAAGTGAAGTTACATCGGCGCGGGTTTTAGGTTACGCTGGATGTTCCTTGCCAATTTGCACTTTGGGCAACATTTAAGTTACAGTGCCATTAACACTGCACGTTGTGCCTTGTCGTCCTATTTAGGACTTATGATTGGTGAGAAGTCAATTGGGTCGCATCATTAATATCACGATTCATGAAAGGAATTTTTCACATGAATCCGCCAAAACCTAGATATACAGAGATTTGGGATGTGAGCATAGTTCTTGCTCTACTTAGAGAATGGACGCCAATTGAAGGGTTGACATTGGATAGGTTAACATTGAAATTGGTCATGTTAATGGCACTGGTCTCAGCCCAAAGAGTGCAAACTTTACAAATGTTGCGTTTAGACTGTATGCATGTGACTACAGATAATGTTGTATTCTATGTTTACGATCTGATCAAACAAAGTGATCTGGAACAAAGGTAACCTTTCAAATGTGATGGTTAGACATTTGAACCAATATATTAAAATTACGGACACTTTTCGAGGAAACGAAAAGACATTGCTGCTTACGCCAAAAAGCCACACACAAAAGCTTCAGTTCAAACTATCTCAAAATGAAACAGGTGTTGGTTTTAGCGGGAGTAGACACTGATGTCTTCAAATCTCACTCCACCAGGGCGGCAGCTACGTCCGCGGCGAAGGGGCGGGACGTACCTCTCGAGCATATTTTAAAAATCGCAGGGTGGGAGTAAAGAAGAAACTTTTTCAAAGTTCTACAACAAACCTGTTCACACTATGACAAGCTTGGACACGCGGTGTGGGAGCACTATAATCACCTGCTTTGTTTGCTATTAATTGCTATAATCAGTTGTGTAGTCACTGATATCTTTTGTCACTTGTAGGGTATTATATGGTCTTTCAAACCATTAAAAAATTTAATTGTGAAAAAGATCTAACTTTTGTCTGCTTTCTCATGTATGTGTTTACTTAGCCGGACCGTACGGATTAATTCTACGACATGAAAAACACAGAAAGCTTTAAAACTCTTCACGTAGTCACTCACGTGACTCCGAAGTAAAATAGTAGATTAAACGAGAACTCACCTGTTCGAAGTTTGATCGTTATTTTACGAGGAGTTACGATGAGGGATTACGTGACCCTCGTAAAATAATGATCAAATGGTGGTTCTAAGTCTTTTTATGAGCCTTACTATGTTAGTGTTTTTCATGCGTTGCTTTGAAGTATGCCGTTACCAAGGCGGGCTCTTCTTCGTTCGTAAAATTCAAACTTCGAACAGGGTGAGTTCTCGTTTAATCATTATATGACTATCTCTCTATGTAAGGATTAAATTAATTGTAATTATAGCAAAAACTATAAATTTTTGTCATAAAATATAGTGATCAAGCAGATTACCCGAACATTGCCAAAACAACCCAATCAAAGAATAATCCTTATCTCAACAATAACACGAATTCTGAAAATGACCTGAAAGCAAGAGGTTGACTATCAACATTTTCCATATATCTGTTTGATACAAAATGGGATCTTTAACATGAAGTGGATGATATAAAACTTTCCCTGAAAACATGTGTACCAAGGACTTCTTTCATTGACTGTTCTGTAAGGATGAAAGATCAGAGCTTTACAATCCGTCTTTGTATTTCAGATTGAATCAGACATATTGCCATTTCTTGATACTGGAACTTCAATTAGACGTTAACATCTTTCTGTAGAATTAGACCAACTGTAAAATGCCCATGGCAGACTGAAGAGAGAAGTTAAATATACAGAAAAGCGACCACAGATTTAATCTCTTGTTTTGATAGTATAGCTCAGCATTCTCTTTCTTTGTTGCTTCCTGCTCTGCAATGGCTAAATTGTCATCAGTTGAATGTAAACATCCAGAGCGGCTTAATCATAACAATGTTTTATGCTTATTGCTGCTATTTTCCTGGAAATTGAATAAGCTTTTGGTATGGTTCAATGGTTCTATTTTATGAAGAGCTTATGTTTATAACCAGCATGATTATACTGTAATTCTCTCATCAAATTATTTACAAAGCGTTTGGGCAGAACAGTGGCGCAGCGGTAAAGTTGTTGCCTTACAGCTCCAGAGACAAGCGTGCTGTTTGTAAGGTGTTTGCACGTTCCCCGTGTGTCTGCCTGGGTTTTCTCTGGGTCCTTCAGTTTCCTCCCACATTCCAAAGACTTGCGGGCTTGTACGTAGTGTATGATACAACTAGTGTTTCACTTCACTTCGTTTCACTTGCACTTTATCTGCAAGTGACGAATAAAACTGATTGTGAATGTGATTGTGTACTAAATGATTGTTAGCATGGATGCGGTGGGCAAAGGGAACCGATTGCCTGCATTTGGCCCTTATCCCTCTAAACCATTCCTATACATGTATCTGTCCAATGCTTTTAAATGTTACTGCATTTGCCTTAACTATTTCATCTAGCAACCCATTCCATATATCTACCACTCTGTATGAAAATGTCCCCTCTCACTTTAAACCTATGCTTTAAACCTATAATTCTGATTCATCCACCCTGGGAAAAAGCCTGTCCATTCTCCCTATCTACCCCCATGATTTCAAACACCTCTATAAATTCACCCCTCAGCTCCAAGGGATGAACTCTTAGCCCGTCCAACCTCTTCCTAGCTCCAGTGCTTAAGTCCTGGCAATATCCTCGTAAAACTTCTCTGCATTCTTCCCAGCTTAATGGCATTTTTCTATAACAGGGTGACCAAAACTGAACATAATACTCCCAAGTTCATGCCTCACAAACATAAAATATCTCTGAATATGCTAACAAACTTCGATAGATGTACTGTAAAAAGTAGATACAAGGAGCTGTAGATGCTGATTACAAAAATATTCAGTGCTGGAGTAAATTGACGGGTCAGGCAGCATCTCTGGAAGGCATGGATAGGTAATGTTTCGGGTCAGGACCTTTCTTCATCTGAAGAATGGTCCTGAACTGAAACATCACCTATCCACGTCTTCCAAAAATGCTACCCGACTTGCTGAGTTATTCCAGTCTTTTATGGGGTTTTTTTAAATTGTGGAAAATATCTTGACTGATTATATTATGGACTGGTACGGCAATTCCAACACTGGAATTGCAGGAGACTGCAGAGAGTGTGGGACTCAGCCCCATCCATCGTGGGCACAGTCCTCGCCAAACGCATCTACATGAGGCACTGTCTCGACAAGACATCCGCTATCATCAAGGATCCCCTCCATCTGTGCCATGGCTTCTTCTCACTGCTACTTAAGCCTGATTCAGGAGCAACTACTTTCCTGCAACTATCAGGTTCTTGAACCAAATTTGCTCAACTCTAATCCTACATTGACAACAGAACACTGGAGTCTACCCCCTACTCTACAAATGGACCACTGTAATTTGTAGTTTATCATGTGAGACTCAAAGTTATTTTCCCTTGAAAAATATTTATTTAAGGTTCTAATTTGCTTTAGAATGCTGCACTTGTTGTTGCATGCTTAAAGCAAAATGTGGCAATTTGTAATATTAACTGGCTCAAAAATTCATTAGCTAATTAATTTTACAGGTTTAGCGTAACTGGTGTAGTTTTTCCTCCTGTAGCCAGGGGCTGAATGAATATCCCAACAGTCTTTGGGAAGATACTGCTAGCTAGGGAAAGAGACAGAGAGAAGTGCTGGGACCAGGAAAACAAAGAATCGCAGTGAAAACGGTCACGTGATTGACATCTGGTGCGAGCTGAAGATAACTTCATGGCTATGTAGTGTGTTCTTGAGAAGGTAAAGAGTCTGTGAACGGCCATTTTGCAAAGGGACTACATGATGGGAAAAAATGAGCCAGCAACACACTCTAGCCTGATAAGGAAGCAACAAAGACGCATTTTGTTTATTCAGCCTTGGATAAGTGACAACTTGAAATGATTGACTTCAGAGTCGCGAGAGCCTTGGATAAGAACAAAGGCTTCCTTAAGGAGATTGAAGGAAAAATGGTATAAAAACAACCATCGCAAGGAGGGGCCCGAGTTTGAAGCTCAGAAGACTATCCCCTATTGAGTGAATCAGGACAATTTATTCATACAGGTAATATGTGAGTCCAAGTCATGAATCTTGTGATTAGTGAAAGAAATGATAAACTGGTATAGTGAAGCAAATGAGAAGTTATTAGAAATCAATAGTTTGCATATTACTTAAGGAACTTGAATGCAAATAAAGATTAAGTTGTAATAAACCTTGGTTTAGATTCTTCTTTTCGACCCGTCAGTTGATACCCTTCGGGGGTAAAGGGAGTCTGAAGGGTCTTGACCCGAAATGTCACCCATTCCTTCTCTCCAGAATGAGTTATTCCAGCATTTTGTGTCTACCAAGATCCAGAAGTAGTTTGTTCGAGTTACTGTGCTTACTGTACTCATGGAAGGTAAATTACCAGTACTCTATGTTAAACTCTGGCAATACATCTCTTATTAGGGTTGTCTGTTTGTTGCGTATAAATTCTATGCATTAATTGCATCAAAATCCCTTGTGCAACCAAGACGTTTTGTAGTTTGGAGTTTAATTGGCATTTGGAATATTCAATCGCCTGATTGGTTGTTGAGGGAAAAAAAGCACTCCGTATCTTTACCTTCACTCTAGTGAGGGGGGAAGGGGAGGCGGGTTGTACTTACCTAAAATTGAATTCAATGTTCATACCGTTGGGTTGTAAGCTACACATGTGGAATTTATCCTTCCCCCTCCCCATATATCAGTCTGAACAAGGGTCCCGACCCAAATGTCACCTGTTCATGTTCTACACAGATGCTACCTGACCCGCCAAGTTACTCCAGCACTAAAGCCGCTGACCAACATGCCCCATCTACATTAGTCCTAACTGCCTGCTTTTGGCCCACATCCCTCGAAACCATGTACATGTCTAAATGTTTCTTAAATGTTGTGATGGTACCTGCGTCAAACTACCTCCTCCGGCAGCTCGTTCCATACACCCACCATCCCATGTGTAAAAAAAAGGGTTACCCCTCAGGTTTCCATTAAATCCCATTTGGGGTCTGATGAATATACGGATGAAATTTTCTACTTATTAAATTCCCTCCTTTGGGCAAAAGACTGTGTTTCTTTGCCTCTCATGATTTTGTACATCTCTATAAGATCTATTCCTCTCATGATTTTGTACACCTCTGTGAGATCTATTCGATTTGATTCTGTACACCTCTATAAGATCTAACGGTCTATGACAGGGGTCGGCAACTTACGGCCCCCGGGCCGAATGCGGCCAGTACCTGAAATCATCCAGCCCGCAGGCAAACTTTTTTTCCCATAATCATCCGGCCCACCGAGCGCTGAGCTCTGGCTGTACTGCATCCTGCGCAATGCCGCCAGCATGGCCGCGCACCTTCTGTGAACACGTGATTTGATGCCTGCCATCCGGGGCGGGATTCGTGTGTACATGTGATAGATGTGGCCCGCCATCCGCTCACATACATGCGTCCTGGCCCCTATGCAGAACAAGGTTGCCGACAGCTGGTCTATGATTACCCGAATGGAGTTCTGTCTTGGGGTCTGATGAATGCATGGAGATTTTCTGATTAAATATCAAATTAAATTATTAAAATCCCTACTCTGGGCAAAAGACTGTGTTTCTATTCCTCCCATGATTTGTACACTTCCATAAGATCTATTTCTCTCACGATTTTGCATTTTTCCATAAGATTTATTTCTCTCATGATTTTGTACACCTCTATAAGATTTATGATCACCCTGTGGAGTTCTGCTTTGGGGTCCGATGAATGTGGGGATGGGATTTTCTAATTAAATATCAAATTAAATTATTAGATTCCCTACTCTGGGCAAAATACTGCATTTCTGTTCATCTCATGAGTTTGTACACCTCTGAGAACTATTCCTCTCATGATTTTGTACACATCTCGTAAGATCTATCCCTCACATGATTTTGTACACCTCTATAAGGTCTATAGATTACTCCATAAGACACCTTGGGACTTTTAATGTTGGAAATCAGCATCTGCAGTTTGTTGCGTCTCTGCAGTTTAGATGTTGCCTTACCAGGGTCTTGTCGGGCTGTGACATGTCCCAAATCCTCTCCTCTTGCTGATGAAGGCAAATGTGCAATTGCTGACGAAGGCAAATTCTTCATGATCCGTCAGGTTCATGGATCATTGTACTTGCACCTCTGGGGTCTTTGTTCTGCCAGGTTCCCCAGGGCCCTACCATAGACTGTGGGAGGTAGCCGTGAGTCCCGCTGTGTGAGTGAGCAAGGGGAGAGGGCAGGAATGTCGTCCCCCCCAGCCGCTGACACACCGACGGACGACATGCCTCACGTCACTGCGGTACCTGTTGTTGTGGTCGCCGGGGGCAACCGTTCCAGGTGACGGCCCCGTCGGTTATCCAGTTTATAACCCCCTCCTCTCAATGCAACTTCTCTGTGAGTATTTCATTGTGGGAAAATATATATACTTCCCCTACAACCCCCAACCCGCCCCTTCCTCCTCCTCCACCTGCGTCTAACTGAACAAACTCAGCTCTCTTCGTCGTGATGGAAAACTGTCCTGATTCCTATCTTAAGAGGCACAAAAGAGGGTCTCGACCCGAAACGTCACCTATTTATTACCTTCTCCCCAGAGATCCCGCTGAGTTATTCCAGCATTTTTGTGTCTATCTTCGGTTTAAACCAGCATCTGCAGTTCCTTCCTACACATTTTGTCGATTCCTATTTAGTTTGTCGCTTGCATTGGTCTCAATATATCTCTCCCTCTTCCCCTCCATCTCCTGTCCAGATAACCTAAGACTGCGGCCCAGTTTGTTGTTTTCCACCCCTCCTCTCTACTACCCATCCCAGATAATCTAAAACTGTAGCCCAGAATGTTGTTTTTCGCCCCCTCCATCGACTCTCTTGCAGATAATCTGGACTGCAGCCCATCTTGCAGTTTTCCACCCTCTCCCCTCTACTCTCTTGCAGGCAATCTAGACTGCAGCCCACCTTGTTGCTTTTCCCCCCTTCCCCTCTACTCTCTTGCAGATAATCTAAACTGCAGCCCACCTTGTTTTTTTCACACCTCCCCTCTACTCTCTTGTACAGATAATCTAAACTGCAGCCCACTTTGTTTTCCACCCCTTCCCTTCTACTCTCTTGTACAGATAATCTAAACTGCAGCCCACTTTTTGTTTGCTTTCCACTCCTCCCCTCTACTCTCTTGCAGGTAATTTAGATTGCACCTCTTCTTGTTTTTTTTCACACCTCCCCTCTACTCTCTTGTACAGATAATCTAAATCTGCAGCCCAACTTCCCCGCCCTTCCCCAACCCAGATATTCAAAAGAGTGCAGCTCCAGATTGTTGTTTTTACACCCATCCTCTCTACTCCCCATTCCAGATCACCCCCCCCCCCAAAAAAAAACTGCAGGCCAAGCATGTTTGTTTTTTGTTTTTCGAAAAAAGAAATATTCGTTTCCCTCTCTCTGCGCTCTCCTTCAGCAGGTTGGTTTTCGTACATCCCAGACGGACGTTCTCCCTGTCGGTGAGCCCAGTGTGGACTGTGCCGCAGGACAACAACACCGACGGACGGCCGGACACCTCCTCCCCTCCCCGCCTCCAACCCGCGCTCTGCCCCGCTCCCTCTCTTCGCCCGCTCTCCCTTCCCTCCCCCCCCCCCTCGCCCCGCGGCCCGGAGGCGGAGCTCGCGACCAACGGTCGAAACCGCCCCCGCGCGAGCGAGCGAGGGAGGGAGGGAGGGGGGGGGGGGGGGGGGGGAGGAAGAGGGGCACGTGCCGGGGGGGGGAGGGGAGGGGGGTGGTTGACTCGAGCTCGAGCTCGAGCTCGGGCCGCCGCCCGCGCCTTTGACTGGGCAGGGAGAGGAGGGGACAGCAGCAGCAGCAGCAGGAGGCAGGAAGGAGGAAGAAGAAGGGCAGAGCGGCCGTCGCGCGGGAAGGCGGAGGCGAAGGCTCGAGCGAGCGAGCGAGGGAGGGACGGGCGGAGACGACGACGACGACGCCGACGATGGCGGAGGTGAAGGGCGTCGCGCAGACCGGGTGAGTCGAGGACCCCTCCCCATCCGATCGCTGTCGGGAACCGCGAAAACGAGCGAACTTGCAAAATGCTGCTTTACTTTACCCACACATTTAAACAAAAACACCCCCCCCCCCCCACACACACACACAACATCCTGGAATAACTCGTAATGTTACCGAGTTCAGAATGATCCCGATCTGAAATGTCTTATCCATCCGATCTCCTCCACAGATGCTGCCCGACCAGCTGAGTTACTTCAGCACTTTGTGTCCTTTTAAAAAAAACCTGGCGTATCTCAGGAGGTCGGACACACAAACTAGAGTAACTCGTCCTGTTACCACCAGTCATGATCCCGATCCGAAACGTCCTCTATCTATCCATCTTCTCCACAGATGCTGCCCGACCACGGCTGAGTTACTTCAAGGACTTTGCAGCAAATTTGTGTCCCTTCCCCCCGGAATAACCCAGCGGGTCGGGCAGCATCTGTGGAGAGGTTTTGAGTCAATACCTTTCTTTGAAAGATGCTGCTTTATAACCAAAAAGAATCGTCACAAAGTTCTGGCAGTAACTCAGCGGGTCAGGCAGACCAGTAGAGTCGACTCTTTGGACACTTTGTGTCCCTTTGATCGTTTTATTTCACCGGTGTTTTGTGGTAAGATCTTGGTGGGCAAAAGAAAAATCGGCTTTTTTTTTGTTTTATTTTCCGCAGTCGACGTTGTGTTTTGATTTGAAATGCTCTTGTGCCAGTTAACCCCGCATCTCGCCAGGGCGGTGATCTGCACACACCCCAGCTGTCGTTAAGTGCCGGGATGCTCTTGAATTTAAATGCTCCACTTACCGTTTAGAACCAGGGGGCCGGTTCTGTGACTCCCCGACTCCCAGTCTGATGAAGGGTCTCGATCCGAAACGTCACCTATTCCTTTTCTCCAGAGATGCTGCCTGACCCCGCTGAGTTACACCAGCATTTTGAGTCTTTCTTCTGCTATGCCCCTGTCCCACTTGGGAAACCGGAACGGAAACCTCTGGAGACTTTACGCCCCACCCAAGGTTTCCGTGAGGTTCCCAGAGGTTTTTGTCAGTCTCCCTAATGGTCGAAAGTGGTTTCCGCTTCATCTATGTTCCGGCGATTATTTCAAAAAATTGAAAAACCTCCGGGATCCTGACAAAAACCTCCGGGGACCTGACAAAAACCTCCGGGAACTACACGGAAACCTTGGGTGGGGCGCAAAGTCTCCAGAGGTTTGCGTTCAGGTTTCCTAAGTGGGACAGGGGCAATGCCCCTGTCCCACTTAGGAAACCTGAATGGAAACAAAGTCTGGAGACTTTGCGCCCCACCCAAGGTTTCTGTGTGGTTCCCGGAGGTTTTTGTCAGTCTCCCTGACAAAAATGGTCGAAAATGGTTTCCGTTTTAAAAATCAGTAATTTTTTTAGTCGAAGCCGGTTGCGATGCTAGTTGAAGGTGGTTGCCGGAGAACCGCACGGAAACCTTGGGTGGGGCACAAAGTCTCCAGAGGTTTCCGTTCAGGTTTCCTAAGTGGGACAGGGGCATAACTTACTGAAAAGAAGGGTCCCGACCCAAAATGTCATCTACCATGTTCTCCAGAGATCCTTAGGAAGAAACTGCAGATGCTGGTTTATACCGAAGATAGACGCAAAATGCTGGAGTAACTCGGCGGGTCAGGATTTCTCCCGAGACGCTGCCTGGACCCGCTGAGTTACTCCAGCACTTTGTGTCCTTTCCTGTATTAACCAGCACCTGTAGTTCCTTGTTTCTACCTCCCTAATTGGTCGGGCATAAGGCTAACCAGCCACCTGTACTCTTGATCAATCAATGTTTTCTGAGTTTACACGGCCAAAATAACCTTGGTCATACTTAAATGCATTTAAATTAATCCAGTGAATTTATGCCCAACTAGTTGGCAACCCTTACTTAATAAGAGAAGTAAAAGGACACAAAGTGCTGGAGTAATTCAGCAGATTAGGCAGCATCTCTGGTGAACATGAATAGGTGATGTTTTTGAGTGGAAACCCTTCTACAGATTGCTCTGGTCAACCTGCTTTAGACAGGTGTGAGTTTCTACATCACCGATCTTTGTTCTCCAGAAGTGCTGCCTGACCCACTGAGTTACTCCAGGACATTGTGTCTCTTTTTTTGTAAACCTGCATCTGCAATATCTTCATAATGCCAGAGTTTAACATAGTATACTATTAATTTCCCTTCCACCAGTACAGTTGAGACAATGGTTTGTATGTCTCTTGTAAAGGATTCTAGAAATGATGCATCTACATGAAGGAAAGGTATACAGTTGGTTTCTGTGAAACAGAATTCGTTAAATCAAACCAGAGTGGCAACTTTTTCACACAAAGGGTGGTGGGTATATGGAACAGGCTGTCAGATGAGGTAGTTGAGGGCAGGTACTATAACAGCTTTAAAAAAAATAACACACGGATATGCAAGGTTTAGACTTAGGGATATGGTCCAAACACAAGCAAATGGGACTAAGATGGTCAAAATTAAACAGCCATAAGTGACAGCGTTTTTTCTAAAATCAATATACAGAACAACAGGAAGTGGTCAAGATCAGACTTTTAGTAATATAGATAAATAGGCAAGGAATATAAATTATGCAGACCTAATGTGTGAAAATGGGATTAGTGTAAATGACCAAAAAGATAGCTTTTGACATAGTGTAAGACAATAGACAATAGGTGTAGGAGTGGGCCATTTGGCCCGTCAAGCCAGCACCGCCATTTAATGTGATCATGTCTGATCATCCCCAATCAGTACCCTGTTCCTGACTTCTCCCCATATCCCCTGACCGCTATTTTTTAGAGCCCTATCTAGCTCTCTCTTGAAAGCATTGAGAGAACCAGCATATGACAATCCAGCCATCCCTGGAATTAACCTTGTAAACCTACGCTGCACTCCCTCAATAGCAAGAATGTCCTTCCTCAAATTATGGGACAAAAACTGCACACAATACTCCAGATGTGGTCTCACTAGGAATCTTGTACCACTGCAGAAGGACCTCTTTGCTCCTGTTGTATGACTCTATGACATTTTAGATTGTTGCTGCCATTTTCTGGAAGTGGCGGCACTGCCTGGCAGCTGAGGCTCGCCTGCAGTCCGTCTGTTTTTTCTTTTCTTTTTGTTTCTTGTGTCTGTTTTAGTTAAATTTTAAGGAGGGGGGGAAAACTCTCTCCCTATGGGGGGATGCGACTTTTCTTGTCGTGTCCCCCGTCACCGTCTCCATCTGTGCTGAGGCTTAATGGCGGAGCTGGCGGCCTCGGAGCTGTGGTGGCGTTCCATCGGCGGCGGCGGCCCGGCTTCGGAGCTGTGGCAGTGTTCCGGCGGCGACCCGGCTTCAGAGCTTTGGTGTTCCAGCGTTCCAGCTGCGGCTTCGGAGCTGTGGCAGTGTTCCAGTGGCGACTCGGCTTCAGAGCTGTGGCGGCGTTCCAGCGGCAGCGGTGGACCCGGCTTCACAGCTGTGGGTGTGGCATTCCGGCAGCGGGCCCGGCTCCAGAGTTGTGGCGTTCCAGCATTCCAGCGGCGATCCAGTGTTCCAGCAGTGGACCCGGCTTCAGAGCTGTGGCGGGGTTCCAGCGTTCCGGCGACGGCGGTGGCGGCAGCGGGCCTAGTGGATGACAATATCAGAAGCCTGGTTTGCCTCAGCGCAGAGGAAGAACAAAGAGGGAAGAAGACAAAGACTTTAAGACTTTTGCCTTCCATCACAGTGAGGAAGTGCCTGGTGAACTCACTGTGGTGGATGTTAAATATGTGTTTATTGTGTGTTTTGTTTTTTATTATATGTATGACTGCAAGGCAACGAAATTTCGTTCAAACCGAAAGGTCTGAATGACAATAATGGATACTTAGACTTTGACTTGACATTGTTGAATACTGAAAGGCTTGAAGAACATCTCCAACAACAGCGGCAGGATAGTAATTCTAAATTGATCTATTTTAAATATCTTAATATTTTTGCCCTCCCTCGTTGCCACTCTGAGAAAGCACATTATAATTGGAGAAATATACAAAGATTATTAACAAAGAATAAAACAGCAGCATTTAATGTAATAAAATTCCACAAGGTTAGTTTGAGGCATAATAAAAATGCCAAATTTTAACAAAAAAGATACACTAGAATTAAATTAAAGATGTAATTTAAAGTTATTTTATTTTTGAAGAGTGACTGTGCATTGGCACGCAGGGAATAAATTCAGAGCATGGTGCCTGGATATCAAAAGATGCAAATGTCAACTGGCTCACCATCTATGTACTCTTGGTGCAGATAGTTACAGATTTCATTACCCTTTATGTGAATGAGTGTTTTCTGATTTCACTTTTAGATGACTTGGCTCATATTTAATAATTATGCTTCACTTTGCTGGATTTCCCTCATGGAGGAGCTTCCTTTGTTATCACTGTTTTATGCCATCTATCTTCATCGTGTTTTTAAAACTCTGATTTGATTCCGTTGAATCTGTGCTGTATCCCTAACTTTCATGAGGTTTGGTGTTTTAAAGTTGAATGCAGTACTCCAACAATGTCTTGCTTTGTACAATTAGTGCATTTGGCATTAAAGTCATTTGAGAAATGGCAATGATTATTATTATTATTATTATTATCATCATCATTTTGTTATTATGTGTAACTGTACACTGATGTTTAATGATTTTTGCTGATGGGCTTCCACATTCCTGCTTCTACTACAGATTAAGAATGTTCTGATTTTTCTTTTGAGGATACAAAGTGGATGAACTTGGACCTCCTGCATTGAACTCAGTTTCATATAATTTTGATGCTAACTCAGTCTGTCATAATCTTGGTGAGGTCCTACTTGAGCGCTTAGTGTCATTCAGTAGCTGATCCTTGGCTTTTCCACTTTTTCTCTATAGTTTTTAATATTAGTTGTTAATAACTACAAGGTAACAAAGGTAAAACAGATATAATGGGTGACTTCAATTTACATATAGATTGGGTGAATCAAATTAACAGGGGTGCTGAGGAAGAGGATTTCTTGGAATGTATGCGGAATAGTTTTCTAAACCAACATGTAGAGGAACCAACGAGAGAGCAGACTATTCTAGACTGGGTATTGAGTGATGAGGAAGGGTTAGTTAGCAGTCTTGTTGTGCGTGGCCCCTTGGGCAAGAGTGACTATAATATGGTTGAGTTCTTCATTAGGATGGAGAGTGACATCATTAATTCAGAAACAAGGGTTCTGAACTTAAAGAAAGGAAACTTTGAAGGTATGAGATGTGAATTGGCCAAGATAGACTGGCAATTGATTCTTAAAGGGTTGATAGTGGATGTGCAATGGACGGCATTTAAAGACTGCATGGATGAACTACAATTGTTTATCCCAGTTTGGCAAAAGAATAAATCAGGGAAGGTAGTGCATCCGTGGATAACAAGGGAAATCAGGGATAGTATCAAAACAAAAGATGAAGCATATAAATTAGCCAGAAAAAGCAACCTACCAGAGGACTGGGAGAAATTCAGAGTCCAGCAGAGGTGGACAAAGGGCTTAATTAGGAAAGGGAAAATAGATTATGAAAGAAACTGGCAGGGAACATAAAAACTGACTGCAAAGGTTTTTATAGATATGTGAAGAGAAAAAGATTAGTTAAAACAAATGTAGGTCCCTTGCAGTCAGAAACAGGTGAATTGATCATGGGGAACAAGGAAATGGCAGACCAATTGAATAACTACTTTGGTTCTGTCTTCACTAAGGAAGACATAAATAATCTGCCGGAAATAGCAGGAGACCGTGGATCAAATAAGATGGAGGAACTGAGTGAAATCCAGGTTACCCGGGAAGTGGTGTTGGGTAAATTGAATTGGTTAAAGGCCGATAAATCCCCAGGGCCAGATAGGCTGCATCCCAGAGTAGTCAAGGAAGTAGCCACAGAAATAGTCGATGCATTAGTGATAACTTTTCAAAACTCTTTAGATTCTGGAGTAGTTCCTGAGGATTGGAGGGTAGCTAATGTAACCCCACTTTAAAAAAAAGGAGGGAGAGAGAAAACGGGGAATTACAGACCAGTTAGTCTAACATCGGTAGTGGGGAAACTGCTAGAGTCAGTTATTAAAGATGGGATAGCAGCACATTTGGAAAGTCGTGAAATCATTGGACAAAGTCAGCATGGATTTACGAAAGGTAAATCATGTCTGACGAATCTTATAGAATTTTTCGAGGATGTAACTAGTAGAGTGGATAAGGGAGAACCAGTGGATGTGTTATATCTGGACTTTCAGAAGGCTTTCGATAAGGTCCCACGTAAGAGATTAATATACAAACTTAAAGCACACGGTATTGGAGGTTCAGTATTGATGTGGATAGAGAACTGGCTGGCAGACAGGAAGTAAAGGGTAGGATTAAACGGGTCCTTTTCAGAATGGCAGGCAGTGACTAGTGGGGTACCACAAGGCTCAGTGCTGGGATCCCAGCTATTTACAATATATATTAATGATTTGGACGAGGGAATTGAATGCAACATCTCCAAGTTTGCGGATGACATGAAGCTGGGGGGCCGTGTTAGCTGTGAGGAGGATGCTAGGAGGCTGCAAGGCGACTTGGATAGGCTGGGTGATTGGGCAAATGCATGGCAGCTGCAGTATAATGTGGATAAATGTGAGGTTATCCACTTTGGTGCCAAAAACAGGAGGGTAGACTATTATCTGAATGGTGGCCGAATAGGAAAAGGGGAGATGCAACGAGACCTGGGTGTCATGGTACACCAGTCATTGAAAGTAGGCATGCAGGTGCAGCAGGCAGTGAAGAAAGCGAATGGCATGTTAGCATTCATAGCAAAAGGATTTGAGCATAGCAGGGAGGTTCTACTGCAGTTGTACAGGGTTTTGGTGAGACCAAATCTGGAGTATTGCGTACAGTTTTTGTCTCCAAATCTGAGGGAAGACATTCTTGCCATAGAGGGGGTACAGAGAAGGTTCACCAGACTGATTCCTGGGATTTCAGGACTTTCATGTGAGGAAAGACTGGATAGACTTGTCTTGTACTCGCTAGAATTTAGAAGATTGAGGGGGGATCTTATAGAAACGTACAAAATTCTTAAGGGGTTGGACAGGCTAGGTGCAGGAAGATTGTTCCCGGTGTTGGGGAGGTCCAGAACAAGGGGGTCACAGTTTAAGGATAAGGGGGAATTCCTTTAGGACTGAGATGAGGAAAACATTTTTCACACATAGAGTGGCGAGTCTCTGGAATTCTCTGCCACAGAAGGTAGTTGAGGCCAGTTCAGTGGCTGTAAGAGGGAGTTAGATGTGACCCTTGTGGCTAAAGGGATCAGGGGGTATGGAGAGAAGGCAGGTACAGGATACTGAGTTGAATGATCAGCCATGATCATATTGAATGGCGGTGCAGGCTCGAAGGGCCGAATGGCCTGCTCCTACACCTATTTTCTATGTTTTTATAAACACCGGTGAATTGACTTAAAATTAACTATTATCCAATCACAGTTGCTGTAAAAGGAAGAGAATTTCAGGATCTATCACACCTATTGAGTATGAAAGACCTCACACCTGAAAGGTCTGGCACAATTTGTTATGCCATACGCTCCATTATTGACAAAAAATTATCTTTAGCATTTCCCATGTTTCTTCAGCTTGGTACCTTGACATTTATTAATCAAATCGCTCATTAAATTTCCAAATTTTGGTGATTGCCATCTTAGATTATGTAATCTTTGAAAGTAGTTTAGCCATTGGAGTTCAAGCCAAACCTAAAAGATAATCTGAAATAAAAACTGAAAATATTGAAAATACAATGTCATGCTTTTTTTGTGCTTTAATAACCTAAGATGATCTGCCTCCAAAGTGTCCAAATGCTCTCAGAACCACTTTACAGTACTGCAGAGATGTAACATCTGACATATGTTACATCTCGTTGTACGCCAATATTTTTCATATGAAAAACAGCATTTCATTAAACCTTTTGGTTATTTTCTACTCCATTTTTTTTAAATTTTGTTCACTTTTTACATGCCCCCAAAACTCTTTGGATGCCCATTGCTACTAGTTCATAATACTTTGAAAAACAAACCCATGTATCATTTTAAAGTCTAAAGTGGATGGCCCTACAGATGATCACTTTGAAATTGATTTGTTACAAATTTAATTATTCACCTAATTAATTTCTAATAGTAAATTAAGATCGCTATCAGCGTTGTCTACATTAAAACCATTTTTTAAAAAACTGCAAAATTGTACATGCGGATTTCTGTATCATTACCAAAGTTTCAAATAAATGTTTGGAATAGTTGCTTGCCCAATGAAAATCGTTACTGGACACCATAGTCATGAACTACCAATTTGTGTATCAGCCCGTAATCTTCTCTGTCTTCCGAAATTTCATAGCAATGTGAATAATCTCATCCAAACCAAATGTAGTAGCCATTTTGCTTAACTCAGTATATTAATTATAGTTATATATCATAACTATAACCAGTTGCCTTTAAATTTTATCTGCCTGTAATTATGTGGGTGGGATTTATATGTAATCTGAAGCGTGTTTGCGGCTGGGATTCTCCCAAGGAGTTTAGTTTAGCTTAGTTTGAAGAAGATCAGGGAAGAGACATAGTTTTTGACCATGCACGAGCATGAAAACAAGTATGATTGAAATTTACATACAAGAAGAAGCCTTTATGATTATCTTACTGTTTGTACTATTACAATAAAGAAACTATTAATTAAGAGTGTTCTTGGAAGATTTATCTTTCAACGGCATTGAATGTCTTGTGGAGAGCTCATGAGTGCTTATAGATTACCTTCTGATCCTCAGTCATCAATTAAAGTGACTATCAGGACTAAATCCTTGAGACGATATAAAATCTGTCATTACACCAAAGTTCGAGCATGAGCAGCGTTATGGTGCAGAAAGATGGTGAAGGGTTTATGATGGATATAATAGATGGGCATGACTGGAACCCAGAACACAGTAAGTCTCACCAAATTGTTCATAGAAATAAGACATTGAAGGAACAATTTCCGATTAGCCATGTAAAAGGAAGATGCAACTCCAGTCGCACTTCCACGTGCAAAATTCAACCACTAATAGGACATGGTACATGGAATTATCACACACAGGCGCCCCTTAAAATAACGCATCATTTTGACTTGGTAATTAATACTGCTAATTCGACATTATTGCTGTGTCTAACTAAATGCTAGAATTTCTATCCAACAACTGCCAAGTATCGCTACCAGGAGGATTGAAGAGGTTCAAAAGGGGGGCTCAACGCCACCTTTGGAATTAAATAAAATGCTGGCCTTACCAGCGACGCCCAGATCCTGAAAATGAATTAATTAAAGAACAATGATACATCATTGTCACAGTCACAAAGAATGTTCTTTATGACTTTGTTTAGTACTATTGTGGCAGAACCTGAAGTGTGTCGCAGAAGAGGTGTCATAAATGCGAGAATCGACAATACATGTGTTGACTTTGAAAAGGAAAGGGCGGTTGAGGATGAATAGGCGGCTTAGGAATGGAATGAATGAGGGTGTCATTTTGAAATGGAGAGTGTTCCAAATGCCAAGTTATAAGGAGACTTTAGAGATAAGCAGTTCAGTGGGGAAATGATCATGGAAACAAAGGTTGAGTTCAAAGAAGGCCCGCAGTAAACTAGGTGAGAAATTAGAGACACGGACTCTGAGCTAATCATGGTGGTGGGATGGTGAGAGGATTTGGATTAATGAGCAATAGGAAAAAGTAAGGATGATGCAAAAGAGGGTTTAAGGGTTTGTGATGGAAAGCTTCTTGAGCAAAATATGGGAGAAGAAGGTGAAAAAAGGATTACAAAATGTGCCACCTGATTGGCTGATCCAAGATCAGGTATGAGAGGACAGGAAGATGGGTGGCCATAAACGTGATTGAACATGTTGTTTCTAGGAAGAGGATGTTGATGGAGGAGCATTAGGGCCTTGTACTGTGGTAGCTTAGGGGAAGGTATTAGAGCCTAATCCTATAATTGGTGGTTTTGACGGAAGCAAATTTTACTTGTGTATCATTGAAACGTCCGAGATTAAATTATGTTTTTCAACAATAGATTTTTTAGACAAATACCAAATAGCAGAGACTTGATCTGCCCAGTCTATAATTTGTGTATAAGATTGTGATCTTTTGTTCTGATTTAACTGGCAATGTGATGAACTTTGAAAACAAAATAGCACATCCCTGCCTAACTGGAAATCCCTGCCTTAAAGTGCCACCAAAGGTTACAGGGAGAAGGCAGTTTCAGGTAATTTACTAATTAGCCCTAAAGTGGTTAATAAAGTAAGTGATTAAAAGCAAGTGCAGCTGTAGAGTAGTGGCCTTGGTGAGTAAAGTGTGAGTCTTTGGCTTCAGAGGTTTGGTGAGTAATGTGTGAGTCTTTGGCTCCAGAGTCTTGGTGAGTAAAGTGTGTGTCTTTGGCTCCAGAGTCTTCGGCGAGGAGACTGAGGTAAGGCGGCTACACTTGATTCGAAAGCTGTGATTTTTTTTTTTGTCTGTTAATGAAATGGCAGGGAAGTTGGTGCAGTGGAGTTGGTGAAGTGGATTTTATGGAATTGGGCAGAAGACTGAAAAGCAGGGTGGTGATGATCTCAGGATTACTTCCAGTACCTTGTGTTAGTGAAGGTAAGAATAGGAAGATAGAGGATGTGAATATATAGCTGAGGAGTTGGAGCAGGGATTCAGTTTTCTGGATTGTTGGGATCTCTTCCAGGGCAGGGGTGATGTATAACCTGAAGGGGGACTAACATCCTAGCGGGAAGGTTTGCTAATGCTACACGGGAGGGTTTAAACTAGATTGGCAGGGGGGTGGGACCTTGTGCAGGACAGAAGCACAGGAGAGGCTAGAAGTTGGTATGGGAAAGGTTAATGGACAGAATAGGCAAAAAAGCTGTGGAGCGAAAAAGGAGGCTTGGTTTAAACTGCACATATTTTAATGCAAGGGGCTTGATGGATAAAGGCAGATGATGATCTTGGGGCATGGATAGGTACGAGTGACTGGGATGTTGTAACCATGACTGAAGCCTGGTTAAGGGAGGGGCAGGACTGGCAGCTCAATGTTGTGGGGTATAGGAGCTTCATAAGAGACAGGGCTGAGGAAAAAAAGAGGGGTAGTTGTATTGTTGGTTAAGGAGGATGTCACGGCTGTGTTCAGTGGTGACATTACGGACGGTTCATCTAGTAAGGCTATTTGGGTGGAGCTGAAGAACAAGAAAGGGATGATCATCTTGTTTGGAGTGTACTACACACCCCCCAAATAGTCAATTGGAATTAGTAGAGCGAATGTGGCGGGAGATTGCAGACAACTGCAGGTCAAACAAGGTTGTTGTAGAAAGGGATTTCAATATTCATAGTGAAGGATTTAGATTGGGTGCAATTCCTCAAAAGTGCTCGGGAGAGTTTTCTTAAAAAGTATGTGGAGGCCCCCACACATGAGAGGGCAATGCTGGATCTAGTATTGGGAAGGACAAGTTAATGACGTTTGTGTGGAGGAGCCTTTTGGGACAAGTCGCCACAGTACGTTTAGGTTTAAGATAGTTATGAATCGGGATGGAGAGGGTCCACATGTTCAAATGCTGAACTGGGGTAAGGCTAACTTTGAGGGTATGCGAGAAGTCTAGCTCAAGTTGACTGGAGCAGGTTATTTGAGGGAAAAGGAAAATCCGCCAAGTGGGATGTTTTTAAAAGTGTACTGAGGGTTCCGTACGTCCCCGTTATAATGAAAGGCAAAGCAGACAAATGTAAGGAAGCTTGGTTGATGAGGGAAATTGAGACGTTAGTCAAAAACAAGAAGGATGCATGCGGTGGGTATAGGCAGCTGGGATCAAGTGCATCCTTAGAGGAGTTTCAGGAACTAAGGAGCAAACTAAAAGGGGCAATCAGAGGGCAAAAGGGTTCCAGGGAATAGCTCTGGCGGGTTGTATCAAAGACAATCCAAAAAGATTTTATAAATACATAAGGGGGAAAAAGGGTAACTAGAGAGTGTGACCTCTCAGGAATAAAAACGGTCACATCTGTGTGGAACCACAGGAGATGGACAAGGTCCTCAATGAGTATTTCTCCTCTGCATTTACCGAGGAGAAAGACAGTATGACGGAGGACATTGGAGCAGACACTGGAAGTGTCATGAGATCAGTCAGGGTTACTGTCGAAGAAGTACTGCAGGTACTGTCTTGTTTGAAGGTAGACAAATCTCCGGGGCCTGATCAGATATATCCAAGGACATTGCGGGAGACTAGAGACAAAATTGCGGGAGCAATTGTGGTTGGAAATTTATGAGTTGTCTTTAAATAAATGCAGGAAAGGTGCCAGAGGATTGGAGGCAGAAAAATGTTGGGAACTATTCAAGAAGGGCTACAGGGAAAATGCTGGGAACTATCGGCTGGTGAGCTTAACATCTGTAGTTGGTAAGTTACTGGAGAGTATTCTGATGGATAGGATATACAGGCATTTAGATGGGCAAGGGCTGATTAGGGAAATCAGCATGGTTTTGTACGTGGGAGGTCATGTCTCACAATTTTGATTTTTTTTTTTTGAAGACATGAGCAAAAAGGTTGAGGGCAGAGCTGTTGATGTTGTGTACATTAGTGAGCCGTTTGAGAAGGTGCTGCTCTGGAAGGTTAGATCGCATGGGATCCAAGGAGAGATAGCTGAATGGATAGCAATTTGGCTCCATGGAAGGAAGCAGAAGGTGATGGTAGAAGGTTGCTTTGCCTATGACAGGTGGTGTGCCACAGGGTTCGGTGCTGGGCCCATTGCTGTTTGTTATCAACATCAATGAATTTAATATGTTTACATACAATGAATTTGCCTTGGTGCTCTGCCCGCAAGTGACAACATGACATACAGTGAGAGTTAAGAATACATAAAACATTAAATATTAATAATAAAACATTATTGATTAAACATGTAAATTAAATAAAATACCAGAGCAAAAGGAGGCTACAGATTTTTGGTTATTGGGTGGAGTTACTACTCGTGGAAAAAAAACTTTTTATGCCTGGCTGTGGCAACTTTGACGAAGGGAAATGATTCAAGAGTTTGTGGCCAGGGTGAGAGGGGTCAGAGATGATCTTACCCGCTCGCTTCGTGGCCCTTTGGATGAGATCATACAGGGCAAGATAAGCAAGTTTGCTGATGATACAAAACTTAGTGGTTTTGAAGATAGTGAAGAAAGTTGTGAACGATTGCAGCAGGATCTGGATCGATTGGTCAGGTGGGCGGAGGAATGCTTGATGGAATTTAACACAGAGAAGTGTGAGGTGTTGCAATAGACAATAAGTGCAGGAGTTGGCCATTCGGCCCTTCAAGCCAGCACCGCCATTCAATGTGATCATGGCTGCATTTTGGGATGTCATATAACCATATAACCATATAACAATTACAGCACGGAAACAGGCCCTCTCGGCCCTTCCAGTCCGTGCCGACCATTTGTTTTCCCCTAGTCCCATCTACCTGCACTCAGACCACACCCCTCCATTCCCTTCACATCCATATACCTATCCACTTTACTTTGAAATGTTAAAATCAATCCTGCCTCCACCACTTCTGCTGGAAGCTGATTCCACACAGCCACCACCCTCTGAGTAAAGAAGTTCCCCCTCACGTTACCCCTAAACGTCTGTCCCTTAATTCTCATGCCATGCCCTCTTGTTTGAATCTTCCCTACCCTCAATGGGAAAAGCTTATCCACGTCAACTCTGTCTATCCCTTTCATCATTTTAAAGACCTCAATCAAGTCCCCCCTTAACCTTCTGCGCTCCAAAGAATAAAGACCTAACTTGTTCAACCTTTCTCTGTAACATAGTTGCTGGAACCCTGGCAACATTCTAGTAAATCCCCTCTGTACTCTCTATTTTGTTGACATCCTTCCTATAATTAGGCTACCAAAATTGTACACCATATTCCAGAATTGGTCTTACCAATGCCTTGTACAATTTTAACATTACTTCCCTACTCCTATATTCAATGCTCTGATTCATAAAGGCCAGCACACCAAAGGCTTTCTTTACCACCCTATCTACATGCGATTCCACCTTCAGGGAACTATGCACAGTTATTCCTAGATCCCTCTGTTCCACAGCATTCCTCAATTCCCTACCATTTACCATGTACGTCCTATTTTGATTTGTCCTGCCAAGATGTAGCACTTCACACATAACAGCATTAAACTCCATCTGCCATCTTTCAGCCCACTTTTCCAAATGGCCCAAATCTCTCTGTAGACTTTGAAAATCTACTTCATTATCCACAACACCACCTATCTTAGTATCATCTGCATACTTACTTATCCAATTTTCCACCCCATCATCCAGATCATTGATGTACATGACAAACAACAGTGGACCCAACACAGATCCCTGAGGCACCCCACTGGTCACCGGCTTCCAACCTGACAAACAGCCATCCACCATTACTCTCTGACATCTCCCATTCAGCCACTGTTGAATACATCTTGCTACTCCGCCATTAACACCCAAAGATTGAACCTTCTTAACCAACCTTCCATGGGGAACCTTGTCAAAGGCCTTACTGAAATCCATATAGACAACATCCACTGCTTTACCCTCATCAATTTCCCTAGTTACCGCTTCAAAAAATTCAAGAAGGTTTGTCAAACATGACCTTCCAGGCACAAATCCATGTTGACTGTTCCTGATCAGACCCTGTTTATCCAGATGCTTATATATATTATCTCTAAGTCGAATGTTGAACAAGGGCAGGACCAACACGGTAAATGGTAGGCCCCTGGGTAGTGTTGTGGAGCAGAGGGATCTAGTTCCTTGAAGGTCGAGTAACAGGTAGATAAGGTGGTCAAAAAGTCTCTTGGAACTTTAGTATTCATCAGTCAGAGTATCAGTCAGAGTATTGAGTATAGTATGCATATGGGAGGTCATGTTGCTGTTGTATAAGAAGTTGGTGAGATCGCATTTAAAATATTGTGTTCAGTTCAGGGCACTGTGCTATAGGAAAGATATTGTCAAGCTTGAAAGGGTTCAGAAAAAGATTTACAAGGATGTTGCCACGACTAGATGGTGTGAGATATAGAGAGAGGTTAAGTAGGCTGAATCTCTATTCCATGGAGCTTAGGAGGATGAGGGGAGATCTTATAGAGGTATGCAAAATCATGAGAGTAGATCCGTTAAATGCACAGTCTTTTACCCAGAGTACGGAAACTGAGGACCAGACAATATAGGTTCAAGGTGAAAGGGAAAAGATTTAATAAGAATCCGAGAGGTAACATTTTCACACAGAGGGTGGTGGGTGTATGGAACAAGCCACCAGAGGAGGTAGTTGAGGCTGGGACTATCCCATCGCTTAATAAACTGTTGGGAAGTACAGGACATGGAGAGGACAGGTTTGGAGGGTTATGGACCAAGAGCAAGCAAGTGGGACTGGGACATTGGTGTGGGCGAGTTGGGCCGAAGGGCCTGTTTCCACACTGCACACAAAAAAAATGTTTAGCCACTCTCTTGGAATATAATCAGACTAAATACAATATGACCTAACGGTTACCTTAGTTGCTGAGTATTTTCTGTAATCACAGCACTAACTTGCTTCCAGTCAGGCCATATCAAATTTACTCATAGTATTTGTAAATTTCTCAAAGTGCTCCTGCAACTTCAAGCCTAAATTCCTTCCATTTCACTCTTTATCATCATGGCAACATTAAGTCAAGTCACTTTTATTTATATAGCACGTTTAAAAAACAACTCTCGTTGGCCAAAGTGCTTTACATTGGTGGAAGTACTAACGTTGTACAACAGTGGTTCATAGATTAAATACAAACATCTCTGCATGCATATAGCCCTCGCTCAGAGGACGTCAAGAAAGACTTGGGAGCAGAGATGAGTTTTAAGTCTGGACTTAAAGGAGTCGATGGCGGGGGCAGTTCTGATAGGAAGAGGGATGCTGTTCCACAGTCTAGGAGCTCCTACCGCAAAGGCGCGGTCACCCCTGAGCTTATGTCTAGACGTTCTAGGATGTTCAGTAACCCCAAGTCGGCCGATCTGAGGGACCGTGAGGTGGTGTGGTGGGAAAGCAGACTTTTGATGTAGGTGGGGGCTAGCCAATTAAGGGTTTTGTAGACATAAAGGAGGATCTTGAAATTTTTTTGGAGCTGCACAGGGAGCCAGTGGAGAGAGGCCAGGATTGGGGTGATGTGGTCTCATTTTCAGGTGCCCGTCAGGAGTCTAGCTATGGCATTTTGGACTAGTTGCAGGTGTGACAGGGAAGATTGGCTGATGCCAGTGTAGAGGGAGTTGCAGTAATCTAGGCAGGAGGAGATAAATGTGTGGATGACCTTTTCGAGTTCATCAAACTGGAGGAATTGTTTTATTTTAGCTAATTTTAGACCAGAACCAGGGGCCAAAGTCTGAGAATGAAGGGGAGGTCATTTAAGATTGAGGTGAGAGAAAACGTTTTCACCCAGAGAATTGGGCATTTATGGAATTCTCTACCACAGAGGGCAGTGGAGGCCAAGTCACTGGATGGATTAGTTAGATAGAGCTCTAGGGGCTAGTGGAGTCGAGGGATATGGGAAGAAGGCAGGCAATGATTATTGATGGGGGACGATCAGTCATGATCACAATAGATGGTGGTGCTGGCTCGAAGGGCCAAATGGCCTCCTCCTGCACCTATTTTCTATGTTTCTATCTATTATGGGTCCCCATCCAAAGTCTATGATCAGTCCCTTGGTTTTGCTGGTGTTGTTGAGCCAGGTTGTTATGCTGGCACCATTTGGTCAATCTGTCCATCTTACTTCTATACTCTGACTCGTCACCATGAGTGATTCGTCCCACAACAGTGGTGTCATCAGTGAACTTGGTGATGGAGTTTGCACTATGTCGGGCTACACAGTCATGGGTATAGAGTGAACACAGCAGAGGGCTGAGCACGCAGCCTTGAGGTGCTCCCGTGCTGATTGTAATTGAGGATGACATGTTTCCACCAATATGGACAGACTGTGGTCTGTGATGAGAAAGTCGAGGATCCAACTGCAGAGGGATGTGCAGAGGGATGTACAGAGACCCAGATCCGTGATCTTGGTAACCAGCTTGGAGAGGATGATGGTATTAAACGCTGGGCTGTAGTCAATGAATAACAGCCTGACATATGTGTTTTTGTTGTCCAGAGCGGAGAGCCAGTGAAATTGCATCCACCGTTTACCTGTTGTGGTGATAAGCAAACTGCAGTGGGTCAAGGTTCTTGTCGAGGTGGGAGTTGATATGCGTGATAATCAACCTCTCAATGCACTTCATCACCTCAGACGTTAGTGCCACTGGTCAATAGTCGTTGAGGCACATCAGCTTGCTCTTCTTGGGCACCGGTATTATTGATGCCCTTTTTAAGCTGGTGGGGACCTCAGACCTCAGAAGTTAGATGTTGAAAATGTCTGTTTAAAAACTCCAGCCAGTTGGTCTGCAGAGGTTTTGAGAACACGACTGGGTATACCGTCATGTCCAGGCGCTTTCTGAGGGTTCACCCATCTGAAGGATCTTCTGACGTTGACCTCTGTGACTGACTGAAATACCATCACGGCAAATGGAGGCTCCGGGAAGGCATATCCGTGTTTTCCCTATCAAAGCGTGTGTAAAACGCATTGAGCTTGTCAGGGAGTGGTGCTTCCCTGACATTTGAGCTGCCTCTTGATTTTGCCTTGTTGGAGGTGATGGCATTCAAGCCCCGCCGTAGTTGCAGAACATTCGTCTCATCCTCCAGCTTGGAGCAGAAGTCCCTTTTGGCCTTTTTGTTGACCTTACCAAGGTCGTATCTGCACTTCTTGTAGACCTCTGCATATCCAGACCTGAATGCCCAGGATCTGTTCTTCAGAAGAATGTGGACCTCATGATTCATCTAAGGCTAGGAATATAATGAAGGACAGTAAAAGCTTATTTAGATATGTTAAAGGAAAAAGAGTAGCAAAGTCAAATGTTTGTCCCTTAAAGGCAGACACGAGTGAAATTATTATGGGGAACAAGGAAATCGCAGAGTAGTTGAACAGGTACTTCGGATCTGTCTTCACTAAGGAAGACACAAACAATCTCCCAGAAGTACTGGAGGACAGAGGATCTAAGGGGGTCGAGGAACTGAAAGAAATTTTCATTAGGTGAGAAGTAGGATTGGGTAGGCTAATGGGACTGAAGGATGATAAATCCCGGGGCCTGATGGACTGCATTCCAAGGACCTTAGGGAGGTGGCTCTAGAAATAGTGGATGCATTGGTGATCATTTTCCAATGTTCAATAGATTCAGGATCAGTTCCTGTGGATTGGAGGATAGCTAATGTTATCCCACTTTTCAAGAAAGGAGCAAGAGAGAAAACGGAATTACAGACCAGTTAGCCTGATTTCGGGAAAGATGCTGGAGTCAATTATTAAAGAGGTAATAATGGGGCATTTGGATAGCAGTAAAAGGATTAGTCATAGTCAGCATGGATTTATGAAAGGAAAATCATGCTTGACAAATCTTCTGGAATTTTTTGAGGATGTGACAAGTAAAATGGATGAAGGGGAGCCAGTGGATGAAGTGTATCTAGACTTTCAGAAAGCCTTTGATAAGGTCCCGCACGGGGGGGACTGGTGACTAAAATTGGAGCACATTGTATTATTGGGGTAGAGTGACGTGGATAGAAAATTGGTTGGAAGCAAAGATAGGAGTGAATGGGTCCTTTTCAGAATGGCAGGCAGTGGCGAATGGAGTGCCGCATGGCTCGGTGTTGGGGCTGCAACTGTTTACCGTATATTAATGATTTGGAAGAGGGAATTAGGAGCAACACTAGCAAGTTTGCATACGACACAAAGTTGGGTGGCAGTGTGAACTGTGAAGAGGATGTTGGGAGGTTGCAGGGTGAGCTGGACAGGTTGAGTGAGTTGGCAGATACGTGGCAGATGCAGTATAATGTAGATATATGTGAGGTTATCCACTTTGGCAAAAACAAGGGGGCAGATTATTATCTCAATGGGGTTGGGTTAGGTAAGGGGGAGGTACAGCGACACCTGGGTGTCCTTGTACACCGGTCACTGAAAGTTGGCGTGCAGGTACAGCAGGCAGTGAAGAAAGCTAATGGAATTCATAACAAGAAGATTTCGGTATAGGAGTAGAGAGGTTCTTCTGCAGTTGCATAGGGCTCTGGTAAGACCACATCTGGAGTATTGCGTACAGTTTTGGTCTCCTAACTTGAGGAAGGACATCCTTGTGATTGAGGCAGTGCAGCGTAAGTTCACGAGATTGATCTCTGGGATAGCGGGACGGACATATGAGGAAAAATTGAAAAGACTGTATTCACTGGAGTTTAGAAGGATATAGAAACATATAAAATTATAAGAGGACTGGACAAGCTAGATGCAGAAAAAATGTTCCCAATGTTGGGTGAGTCCAGAACCAGGGGCCACAGTCTTAGAATAAAGGTGAGGCCATTTAAGACTGAGGTGAGGAAAAACTTTTTCACCCAGAGAGTTGTGAATTTGTGGAATTCCCTGCCACAGAGGGCAGTGGAGGCCAAATCACTGAATGGATTTTAGAGAGAGTTAGATAGAGCTTTAGGGGCTAGTGGAATCAAGGGAGATGGGGAGAATGCAGGCACGGGTTATTGATTGGGGATGATCACAATGAATGGTGGTGTTGGCTTGAAGGGCTGAATGGCCTCCTCCTGCACCTCTTTTCTATGTTTCTATGCTTCTGGTTAGGAAACACTAGGAAGGTTTTAGTTGGGACGCAGTCCTCCACACATTTTCTTATGAAGTCTGTAACCACTGTAATGTATTCATTCTGGTCCGTTGCAGAGTCCTTGATCATTGCCCAGTCTGCAGACTCCAAGCAGTCCTGGAGTTGTTCCTCTGCCTCCCCGACCAGCTCTGTACAGTCCTCGCCTCTGAGGATGCTCTCTTCAGTTCCTGCCTGTTGGCAGGAAGAAGCAGCACCGTTGAATGGTCGGATTTTCCGAAGTGAGGGCGAGGGATAGAGCGATAAGCTTCTTTGATGGTCGTGTAGTAATGATCGAGGGTGTTTGGTCCTCTGGTGCTGCAGGAGACATATTGGTGACAGTTTGGGAGCGATTTCCTAAGGTTGGCTTTGTTGAAGACCCCAGCTATGGTGGTAAATGCCTCGGGGTAAGCTGTCTGGTGCATGTTGACCACGCGTGCAGCTCCCCCAGTGCCAGATGGACATCTGCTTGGGGTGGGATGTAGACCGTGGTCAGGATGATGGAAGTTAATTCTCTCGGCAGGTTGAAGCGTCTGCACTTCACCGCCAGATGTTTGAGGTGTTGGCAAATAATTTCTCAGATTTGGTCTTCACTGATTATTGTTAGTTACAGCTTGGTTGAGCCGTGAAATTCTCATCCTAAGCTTTGTAAACTTGACTGCAGAAACTTGGTACCTTGTCTGGGCTGGTGAAATGGGCAAACGGAGATTAGAATTTGTGAAAGACTGTTAAAGATGTGATTTTTGTTGTTGTTTCCAAGGAACAAGGCAAATAATCAACTGTACACCAGATATCTTTGCTCTTAACTGTGGAAATATTCCTAGCTTGCCCAATTCTATCTGGAACTTCAGAGCAAAGCATCCTCCTGTTGTCTTGCCTCTACTGATCTGCACATGTCACATTTTCACGTTAAATATTCATGTCGGGATTCATTCTTGTCTTGTACAGTGATTCGCAAGATCTTCACATCCTGACATTCCTACCAAGAGTTTAATAGTATAGGTGTTCTGTTTTCTGAAATGAATTTGGTTTAGTTAAATTATTATTTTTTTTTACTTAAACATAAATTTAATTGTATTTTAACCACTTTGAATGATGTTGCCTAATTATCAGAGACATTAAGAAACATTAAGCATTTTTAGGAGGTGTAATAACCAGCTAAGACATGGAGTATAGCTGAGTTGATTGTCAAAGTTTGTTTTGTCTTTTTAATGAATTGTACTTATTCTGACTCGCCAGTATGATGACAATATTGCTTTGTACAAGTCCCTGCTGCTGCTACTGGGACCTTACTTTTAAGGATCCAGCTGGTCTAGGAAAGCTTATTAAGAGGATCTGCAAATATTAACTATCAATAGGTTGACCAATTGAGCCAAATAAATGTAGCATGCTGTTTGCAACTTGTTTTGGTGCAATAATTGTAAAGCTGACTTCTGTGAATGCAGGTCTGAAGGCTATATCAACAGAGGGAAGCAGAGATAAAGAATTGATCTTTCTCTTTCTCAGTGAGTTCTGAAGCTCCTAATTGGGCTACAGACCTGGGGGTGCGGTGTTTGGCAAATGATGAGTGGCACAAAAAGCTCAAGTTGGTAAATTGCTTCACTTTTGGAGAGAATGAGTAGCTTGTCGACGAGTAGAATGTAATGCTGTCGGACAAGCTGGGTCTGTTGGTGGGAAGATTGAGTGTATATAAGGGATATACAGGTGCATGGTTCCTTCAAAGCCGAGTCGCAGGTAGATAAGGTGATCAAAAAGGCTTTGGCAATCATCAGTCAGAGTATTGAGTATAGAAATTGGGAGGTCATGTTGCAGTTGTATAAGACGTTGGTAAGACCACATCTAGAATATGGCAGCAATCTTGTATTTTTTTCTTTGTCATTTGAATGAATGAATTGCATGTATGATAATCTAAAAGAGATGCATTCGATTAGTGAAGATGCACAAATACATAAAAAGAACACTGGTTTTCAAACCATCTTCAGAAGTTCAGAATTTAACCCCGAATATAGTATTTTTCAAGATTTATTTTAAATAGAAAAATCCAGAATTCATGTTTAAGAATGTTGGAAAGCAGGGACTGGTTTTATTATCAGATTTATTATTTCTGTAAAACTTCTGTAATCTTACATTGAGAAATTGAGAAAATTATGTTTAGTATCAAATAAATAGTACTGACATTATCTCAAGAGGTTGAAAACAATTATAATATATTAATGAGAAATATGTATTCACATATTTTAGCATTTTAACGTTATAATTTATTGTCATAGAGATGATTCATGTGTCTACATCTGATTTAATTTTTGTGTTACTGCATTTTTCAAAGTTATCCACATGACATGTTTAAATTTTGCTTTCATTAGATTATTTTAATGCATTGTTAAAAAACTGCAAATTTTACAATAGGATCGCTCCAATAATCATGGATACCACCAGGAAGGTACCGGTAATCCGCAAATCCCTCAAACCAGCAAGACCATTGCATCGTTTATCTGCTGAGTTAGGTAAGTGGCACTGTTTATAACTCAATTTATTTTTATTACCAATCTACCAAATTCAATGCATATGCAAAATCAGATTTATGTGGTATATCAGCGGTATGTGATCACTGTGTAATATGTTGCTGGACAGTATGACTACACCTATAAGAAGAATTAAAGTATTTATTGTGATTGTGGATTTAGAACATAGAACTTAAAACAGTACAGCACAAGAACAGGCCCTTTGACCCTCGGTGTCTGTGCCAACATGATGCTGACACCATAGAAACATAGAAAATAGGTGCAGGAGTATATGATCATGGTTGATCATCCAACTCGGTATCCCGTACCTGCCTTCTCTCCATACCCCCTGATCCCCTTAGCTACAAGGGCCACATCTAACTCCCTCTTAAATATAGCCAATGAACTGGCCTCGACTACCTTCTGTGGCAGAGAATGCCAGAGACTCGCCACTCTCTGTGTGAAAAATGTTTTCCTCAACTTGGTCCTAAAGGAATTCCTCCAACATCGGGAACAATCTTCCTGCATCTAGCCTATCGAACCCCTTAAGAATTTTGTAAGTTTCTATAAGATCCCCCCTCGGTCTTCTAAATTCTAGCAAGTACAAGCCAAGTCTATCCAGTCTTTCCTCATATGAAAGCCCTGACATCCCATCTCTTATCTTACTGCACATAATCCATATTCCTCCTCCCCTGCATACCCATATGCCTGGCTGTACGGTAACCACAATTTTTTCTGCAAATGTATCTCCCTGTGGCAGTTAAATTTCCCTGACTTCTACTTGCTATGAAGATGGGTTGCTGCTGCTGTGAAATTGCAGTTATGTTAGTTGTGTCACTATTAACTGCTCTTGCTAATTACCTCTGAGCCAAGTGGTTTGCCAGGCCACATTAGAAATAATTTTAGAGTCAGTCATCTCTTTGTCTGAATAAATGCAGCTGCATTAAAAGCCTTCTCAAATAACTTCTTATTCAACCTACATGATGAATCCCAGCCATGGTATAAATAAAGATACTGTCAACAAACCATTTTATTGAGGATACAAAGGACATTTACAAAGGACATTTATTATCACACACACCAATTGGTGTAGTGAAATTTGACTTGCCATTGCAGCACACAAATAAAGATAAGACACAACATCAAAGAATTTAACAGTAAACTTAAAAACATCCCCCCACAATGGTCCCAATGTGGGGGAAGGCAGCAAAAGGATCTGCTCAATGTATCTTCATGGCAATTCATGCCTTGGTCTACTTCATTAGAATGATGATGGCCTTGCTGTGAGCTACACATTTCATAAAGTGTAAATATATGTAATCTTGTGTATATTAGGCATGAATGTTTTGATACATCCTTAAACAAAGTGACCCCCACTTGGTGGAAATCATAACCATCCAGCAGCACATTTGAAAGCCTCATGAAAAATATTTGAAAACATCCATGAATCAACACATCCAACATAAGAAGCTCATATGAAAGGCAATAATCCACCGTCAAATATTCAGTACTTCCACCACTGGGGCTCTTTGGCTGCAGTGCACTTATCTAGAAAATCAATGTTGGTTCCTCAACTATGTACTCTGACTCCTGATTTTGAAATGTATTACTGTTCCTTCATTGTCACTGTCTAGCTCCTGAAATTCCTGACAAAACAATATGAGAATACCTTCATGCGAAAGATTCAAGAAATAGCTCATCATCTTCTCGAGGGTTATAAAAGCTTGTCTTGGGTGTGATGTCCACATCGCATGAATTAATAAATATGTAGTACATTTTGTAAAGGGCAGTCGTTCACAACAATGTATGGTTTTTGTGTTTAACAGCAGTTGTGCTAACTCCAGAGGTTGTTGTCAATTTCATGCTACCGTGACACCAATTGCACATAGTTTAGCCCTTAATATCCGCTTAAACAGTTCTGCGAAAGAGTAGAGTGTTTGTCATATGCACTGGGAAGGGAACAATAAAATTCTCACTTACTGCAGCTTTAAAGGCACATTAACCATATAACCATATAACAATTACAGCACGGAAATGGTCGGCACGGCCCTTCCAGTCCGTGCTGACCATTTGTTTTCCCCCAGTCCCATCTACCTGCACTCAGACCATACCCCTCCATTCCCTTCACGTCCATATACCTATCCACTTTACTTTTAAATGTTAAAATCGATCCTGCCTCCACCACTTATGCTGGAAGCTCATTCCACACAGCCACCACCCTCTAAGTAAAGAAGTTCCCCCTCACGTTACCCCTAAACTTCTGTCCCTTAATTCTCATGTCATGCCCTCTTGTTTGAATCTTCCCTACCCTCAATGGGAAAAGCTTATCCACGTCAACTCTGTCTATCCTTTTCATCATTTTAAAGACCTCAATCAAGTCCCCCCCCCCCTTAACCTTTTGCGCTCCAAAGAATAAAGACCTAACTTGTTCAACCTTTCTCTGTAACATAGTTGCTGGAACCCAGGCAACATTCTAGTAAATCTCCTCTGTACTCTCTCTATTTTGTTGACATCCTTACTATAATTAGGCGACCAAAATTGTACTCCAGAATTGGTCTTACCAATGCCTTGTACAATTTTATCATTACTTCCCTACTCCTATATTCAATGCTCTGATTTATTTAGGCCAGCATGCCAAAGGCTTTCTTTACCAGCCTATCTACATGCGATTCCACCTTCAGGGAACTATGCACAGTTATTCCTAGATCTCTCTGTTCCACAGCATTCCTCAATTCCCTACCATTTACCATGTACATCCTATTTTGATTTGTCCTGTCAAGATGTAGCACTTCACACGTATCAGCATTAAACTCCATCTGCCATCTTTCAGCCCACTTTTCCAAATAGCCCAAACCTCTCTAGACTTTGAAAATCTACTTCATTATCCACAACACCACCTATCTTAGTATAATCTGCATACTTACTTATCCAATTTTCCACCCCATCATCCAGATCATTGATGTACATGACAAACAACAGTGGACCCAACACAGATCCCTGAGGCACCCACTGGTCACCGGCTTCCAACCTGACAAACCAACATTACAACAAAACAACATTAAACCAACAACACTACAAATAAATATACAATAATCAAAAATATAATAAATTATCATCAATACTGGGTAATCAGACCGCAATAGTGCAAACCGAAGTACATCGTGCAAACTAACATAGCCCATAAGGTAAGGTGGAGTTGTATTTAGGGTTTTGCAGTGTTGTGCAAGAGCTTGATGGTTAATGAGAAGTAGCTGTTCTTGAACCTAGAGGTAACAGCTCTCAGGATCCTGTACCACCTTCCTGGTGGAAGCAGCAAGATCAAAATATGGCCAAGATGATGTGGGTCTTTGATATTGGTTGCCGTCTTGAGGTAGCTATTCCTGTCGATCTTTTCAATAATGGAGAGGTCATGATGTACTAGGCAATGTCCCCCCTTTTTCTGCAGGCTCCTTCATTCCTGGGTGTTTAGGTTTTTTATTGTCACGTGTACTAAAATGTAGTGCAAAGCTTTTTTGCATGCTGTCCAAACAGATATACCATATATAAATACAATCGAGTTAAACTTGAGTACAATAGATCGTGCAAAGGGGTTATACAGAGTGCAGAATATAATTTTTAGCATTGTAGTACATTGGTTCCACAGAAAGGTCCAATGTCCACAATGGGGTAAGGTGAATCAGACAGTACCCTAGCGTTCAGAACTGCTGTAACAGATGAGAAGAAGCTGCTTCTGAGTCTGGTGGTGCGTGCTTTCAAACTTCTGTATCTTCTGCCGTAAGCAAGCAGGGTGAAAGAATGACCGGAATGAGTAGTCTTTGATTATGTTTTCGGCTTTTCCAAGGCAGCGTGAAGTGTCGGTTAGGTCAATGTTGGGGTGTCTGGTCTCTGTGATGGACTGCGCTAAATTGACAACTTGCTGTAATTTTTTGCGGTGTTTGGCAGAACTTTTCCCGAACCAAGCTATGATGCAACTCGCCAGTACCCTTTGGTGCATCTGTAGAAGTGTATTGGAGACATGCCGATTTTTCTCAGTCCAATCAAGAAGAGGAGCCTGTGGGACTTTAACATCGTGAGCTGATGATCCCTTTGCCAGGGATCGACCTTTGAGCTCCAACCGCGGGGAGCCTGTGGATTTTAACTCTCTGAAGCTCAGTCTCTGTGAAGCCGTAGGAGCTTCGATCGCCCCGGGGGGGGGGGGGGGCTTCGACTGCCAGCTGTGGGAGCTTCTATCACCCCAACGGATGGTTCGACTGCCCCGACCATGGGAGAAAAATGAGGGAAAAAGATTTTATGTGGATGTTTATGTTAACTTTTATGTAGTTGTGTGTTGCTTTTTTTAGTATGGCTGTATGGTAATACGAATATCACTGTACCTTAATTAGTAAATGTGACAATAAAATACCTTTAAAGTAGAGTCGTTGGCGTGCTGCCTTGGCTATCTCATCAATGTGGTCAGTCCATGTCAGATCATTGGTTATATTAACGCCAAGGAATTTAACTCTCTCCATTTCCACTTTAGCATCATTGATGCTGATTGGGGCTTTACTTTGCCATGTCGATAACTCACTCCATCTTGTTGAAAGAGATTATTGTCCTGAAACCATGTTACAATGTTTTCTATCTTCTTGAGCTGCCGAACCAGGCTGCGATGCAACCAGTCAGTATGCGGTCTACCTGCAGAACATCGATAGAATATTCAGCGACATGCTGAATCTCCACAAACTGAGTTTTCCTTATGATTGCATCGGTTGGCTTGGCCCAAGACATCTTCACAGAGTGGCACGCCCAGGAATTTGAAGCTGTTGACACACACTGCAGTGCCATCCCGCTGATTAATTCAGGTTCATGGATCCTGGCTTTCTCTTCCTGAAGACAACAATCAACTTGGAAGGTCAAGATCATTGTTGTGGCACAATTCAATCAGATTATCGATTTCCTTCCTGTACTTTGACTCTTTGTTAGCTGTAATATGTTGAACAACAATGGTGTCGGCAAACTTAAAGATTTGTCTATGTCTAGCTACAGAGTTATGGGTATAGAGAAAATAGAGCAAGCAACTTCAACATACAGCTTGAGATACCCCTGTGTTTTTGAGTAGAAAGTGTTGTTATCAATTCATACTGATTGAGGTCTGATGATGAGGAAGTAGAGGATATATTTGCATAGGTATGTGCAGAGACCTGGTTCTCTGACATTGTCAATAAGTTACATGCAGAGATACATAGACAGTAGATGCAGGAGTAGGCCATTCGGCCCTTTGAGCCAGCACCACTATTCAATGTGATCATGGCTGACCATTCACAATCAGTACCCTGTTCCTGACCTCTCCCCATACCCCTTGATTCCACTCTCCCTAAGAGCTCCATCTAATTCTATTTTGAATTGGCCTCCACTGTCTTCAGAGGCAGAGGAATTCCACAAATTCACAACTCTCTGTATGAAAAAGTTTTTCTTCATCTCGGTTCTAAATGGCCTACCCCTTATTCTTAAACTGTGGCCCCTGATTCTGTACTCTCCCAACATCAGGAACATGTTTCCTGCATTTAGCTTGTTCCCAATCCTTTAATGATTTTATGTTTCTAAGATCCCCTCTCATCCTTCTAAATTCCAGTGAATACAAGCCCAGTCACTCCATTCTTTCATCATATGTCAATCCCGCCATCCCGGGAATGAACCTCGTGAACCTACGCTGAACTCCCTCAATAGCAAAAATGCCCTTTCTCAAATAGAGGAGATGATGTTTATATTTATTAGTTTTGGCGATAGAGCATGGAAAAAGGTCCTACCAAGTTCACACTGACAATTAATCACCTGTTCATAATAGTTTTGTTATCTCACCAGGGGCAATTTACTGAGGTCAGTTAACCTTAACTCACATGAGTGTGGGATGTGGAAGGAAACTGGAGAATCCAGAGGAAACCTACGTGATCACAGGAAGAAGGTGCAAACCCTCCACAGACATCTCCCTAAGTCACGATCGAATGAGGGTTATACAACAGTGACACACTACGCTGAGCTGTAGAAGAGAGCCAGGAAGATTGCATTTGAGTCTGAAGAAGGGTCCCAACGTGAAACGTTACCTGTCCAAGACTTCTAGAGATGCTGCCTGACCCATTAATTTACTCCAGCATTGTTTTCCTCAATTCCCGCATCAGATGTTCCTTGTGGCTCCACTGTTGATCGTTTGTGGCGTAGGTGAATTGTAATTGATCCAGGTCCTTACCAAGGCAAGTGTTGTGATGCATCATAACCAATTTCTGAAAGGTCTTCATCACAATGGACAAGTCCCACTGGCTGGTAGTCATTGAGACATGCCACCTCTCATTTCTCCTTTCGTGTGGCGTGCACAGCCTAAAGTTGTTGGACAACTTGTTCTATTTGATCTTCTGTTTGTGCACGTCAAGTTGATTGCATTAGTCGAAACAGGGCGGACCACGTGAAGGTTGCAATCTTCCACCCCCTCTCACTTCCCAAGCACTGCTATTAAGGATGACCTATTGAAGTAGTTGGGAACCTCGTACTATTGTAGTGAGCGGTTGAAGATGTCCTTGAAACTCCATTCAGTTGATCCACACCAGGCACGTGCCGTGAGTAATTACTCCGGGTAGGCAGTCAGTTGGCTTTGAAAAAAATCTTAAACTGCTCATGCGCAGATTGTTCTCCTCTCCGGTGGGCAGTCAGTCGACTTTTAAAAAGTAATTTGTCTTCAAAAGCCTTATCTCTTAATAACGTATTTAAAATCATATACTCAAAGAAATTTACTTACCACATTTGTACACAAACTCCATTCTTCTCTTTGTTGCTTAAGATAATGACAATCCATGTTTGAAAAACCCGCCAAGAAACTTGTGCTACGCATGCGCAGTACGCATGCTGTGCATGTTTAGTACGCTGCACAGCACATGCATGCAGTCCACGGTGCAAGGGCAGAATTTCAGCTGCCTTCATAGACCTTTGTCATTGAAGGCTTGAAGCAGTGTCAGCGGCACGCCAGTTGCACATACTTTCGCGTGTTACATGTACTGCGGATGAAAGGCACTGAACTTGGAAAACTTTATTGTCATTCAGACCTTGCGGTCTGAATGAAATTTCGTTGCCTGCAGTCATACATATAGTAAATAACAAAAGCACACAATAAACACATATTTAACATCCACCACAGTGAGTTCACCAGACACCTCCTCACTGTTGTGGAAGGCAAAAATCTTGTCTTTGGGACAATTATGCCTACCTAAGGGATTGATCGGCAGATATACTGGGACAAAGGGCCTGTTAATGTGCTGTATTGTTCTATGTTCTACTTGCTTTCACCTTCTAGGAGTAGTGGCATGAAAGCCCTGCACAGTTGCCAAACTGCTGCCTAAACCTCCAGCATAGACCAAAAGTGTATCTTCGCCTTCTCAATGGCTCTTTTTGGTTGTACAGGACTTCCTATATGATCCTGATTCACATGACTTGGAAACCAAAGGTCTGGTCCTCAGTAGTTTGCAGGTCTCCTCATTCATCCAAGGCTTCTGGTTTATGAACACACAGATAGTCTTGGTAGGAACACAACACATTTCCTTAAAAAGATCAAGAAGACAAATTCAAATCTGTCCATTGAATAATTAATCAAATTCATTACATGCTCGGCTTCGAACGACACTAGACAAATATTAGGAGACCCTGTTCATTGTTTATTTGGAGAGATTGAAAGTGCCACCAAGGCTGCAATTTCATCACAAAGTTTCCAGAACACTCTTTCAGAGGAAGTGGTTGAACTGAAGGGGCATTTAGACAGACACACGAACAGGCAAGGAATGGAGATGCAACCCATGTGCAGGCAGAGGAAAGATTTAGATTGTATCTGGATTGGTGCAAACCTGGTAGGCCAAAAGCCTGTGGCTGTTCTATTTTATTTGCCAACTGGTATTTTGTATGGAAATAAGAAAACATTTATTCTCTGCCCATTGTTAATAAACCATTAATTTTAAATTCCATCAGATTCGACAATATGCGATTACCTTCCACCGCTTTTACATCAAAATGAAGTTTCATGGAATGAAGAGAACTGGGTATGATTAATTCAATGTTGATATATATCGTAAATAGCTGTTTAACATTTTTTTAAATAAAAAATCTGAAGGCTTGGGATTTGAGATTAAAAAAAAAACTTCAAGCATTTATCAGAGAAATTGCGAGAGACCAAGCCTGAGGGAGTGTAGCGACCGAGGGATGGGGGGGGGGGGGGGGAATGTCCCCCTCCCATTGGTACGGAGCTTTTGCATTTTTCAGCTTGAAATTGTGCAATCTGGTGCATACTGCTGCGAGTCTTTTAACTTACACTTGAATGCAACATTTATGCTTCAAATTGGATTAGGTATGAATAAGGTTAGGCTAAATTACATTCCTAATAACATTCCACAGTAGAGCCAGGCGCAGCACATGACCTAAGTATATTCATGTATGGAAATTAGATTATAATTCATGCTATTATACATATATAGAAACAAAAACATAGAAACAAGGCAAGAGGAGCCAGACTTCCATCCCTGTTCTGCACAAATAAATCAATCAACCTTGCCCTTTGACTATAGAAACAAGACGAAAATAATGCCACATATTCAACTGCATATGGTTCAATGAAATTAAGATATAGATGTAAAACATATATATGGAAACGGGCCCTTCGGCCCACCAAGTCCACAGCGACCAGCAATCTACCATATACCAGGGACAATTTACAGAAGCCAATTATCCTACAAACCTGCACTTCTTTTGGATGTGGGAGAAACTGGAATACCCAGCGAAAACCATGTGGTCATAAGGAGAATGTACAAATACTGTACAGACAGCACCCGTAGTTGGGATCGAATCTGGGTCTGTGGTGCTGCGAGGCAGCAACTTTACCGCTGTGCCACCATGCCACCCCATTAAATTATTTTTTTCTGTAATATTTATTTTGGTGTCACATCAATAAAGATGAACACATGATTCTGATTTCTGCCCTTAGTTGGATAGAAACATAGAAATAGGTGCAGGAGCAGGCCATTCGGCCCTTCGAGCCTGCACCGCCATTCAATATGATCATGGCTGATCATCCAACTCAGTATCCTGTACCCCTCCATACACCCTGATCCCTTTAGCCACAAGGGCCACATCTAACTCCCTCTTAAATATAGCCAATGAACTGGCCTCAACTACCTTCTGTGGCAGATAATTCCAGAGACTCACCACTCTCTGCGTGAAAAATGTTCTCATCTCGGTCCCAGAGGAACTCCCCCTTATCCTTGGGTAACAGACATCTCCAGTCATTGCGTTTTATGGCTGGATTTTAACCTCTTCAGAAGGTCTCGACCCAAAACATCACCTATTCTTTCTCTCCAGAAATGCTACCTGATCTGCTGAGTTATCCCAGCTTTTAGTGTATCTTCAGTTTAAACCACCATCTGCAGTTCCTTCCTACACTCTTTGTTAAATAAATCGGGTAATATTATTCACCTCAACTAAGTCTTTTCTTCACCTCCATTGCTGCAGAGAATACAATCCCAGTTATCAAATCTTTCTTCAAAGTGGAAAAAAAAAATCCAGCCCTGTCAATATGTTCATAAATCACCCCTGGATCCTCTCCAGAGCAATTGCACCCTTTCGACACTGTGTCATAGTCTTACAACATGGAAACGGGTCATCCCAACTTGTCCATGCAGATCAAGATGCCCCATCTAGTCCTATTTATCCACATTTAGCCCATATCCCTTTAAACCTGGTGTGTGCCAGGATGTGCATGAGAGTGTGTGTTAGTGAGCGGAGACTTGGCGATGTCCGGTGAGTATTTCCCTCTCTCTTCAACCCCACTCCCCCCGGGAATGCGGGCTGGCCCAGGTGCTCTGTGTCCAGCTGGGGTCCGGGGGAGGTGAGGGTCGGTGACCCTGCAGTCTGTGGGAGGTGAGGGACAGTGACCTGGGGGTCGGGCATCGGAGCGGAGATATAGCCTTGGATTCATCCCCGCGGCTCCAGAGGCGGCACCGACGCCCCCACTCACCCGATTCGCTCCGGGCCGTGGTTAAACCTCCATGCGGTGTGGACAGAGCGGCCCACAGACACAGAGCCGTGAGGGTGGGGGGTGTGAGCGGTGCCTGGGGGGCGGGGCAGTGCTGGGACCACCGCTGTGTCTAACCTATCACACCATCTGCACGGGAATGTGATTGCGGGTGAGGCAGCATCTATAGAGCGGTAGACAAAAATGCTGGAGAAATGCTTGAGTCTGAAGAAGGGTCAAATTCAGTCATAGATGCTGCCTCACCCGCTGAGTTTCTCCCACTTTTTTGCCTACATTGCCATTTTAAATAACGTACGATGGGCTTAAGCCAATTGCTCTTTCTTTACGGGGAACCCGCCGACAGAAAACTATTCTCATTGATGAGTGTGACTTTATTTATTTATATATTAAAAATAATATATAATGAATGATCACTCAAAAAAAATGTTGAGCGTGAGAACTTTTGTCATCAGTGTGAGAGCTTGAGAATTTCGTCAAATGGGTGATTCTCACGCTCAATGCGTGAGAGTTGGCAGCCCTGAATCATTATTAATATGAGAAATGTTCGCTTGAGCTTTACAAACAGAAATAAGGAAAATATATTTAGATGGGACTAGGGGAAAACAAATGGTCGGCACGGTCTGGAAGGGCCGAGAGGGCCTGTTTCCGTGCTGTAATTGTTATATGGTTATATATTAAACCATAAACATAAAGTTTAAAACTGGTGATTCAAATTTGGTCGTGGTTATTTGATGCAATTCTGCAACTTATGTGCAGAAAATGTAAATGCTTTGATCTGCAAAACTTGTTATATTGCTGCTTCTTTTCTTAAAATAGAAAATTTAAGTGCAATCTGTGTTTGCAATCACATTAAACAGATGCTTATTAATTAACCTCAATTTAATGTGTATCAAATATTTATTGGATTTTTTTTTCCTGGAACTCTTTAGAACTGTCTAATCGTATGCGACACTTTGCAAGGATGAAACTGACTTCAGGCAGCTTGAGCTGTCAAAAGCCATCAGACTGGTCGACAGTGGGCCTCAGGACCTGTTTGTGGCCCAGTCTGCTTCAAAGGAAGGCCACACTGACAGGGCTTCAGAGTTGATTGAAGCCTAGCAAGCAAAACAAAATGATTGCAATTGGGGCATGAGCACATGGCAGCTCCAGCACCATTTGATTTGTTCTGTTCAATATTTTATCATTTGAATTTAAGGTGTTTCAACACCTTGGATTTCTTAATTTATTTTAACTATAGAAGAATCCTCAACCCCTACCTTTGTGGCAGTGTACCTCCCTCAGTGCCATAATTCACTTCATTATATTTTATAGTGCAAAGATAAATTATGCATTATCATTATGTTTACACTAGCTCTCAACAAACACAATCCCTACATTCTTTAAATTATGTAACTATTTATGGAAAAGGAAGATACAGTAGATTGTGGGAAATTTGAAAATTTAAAACAGTCCACAGAGATTGCAAGGACAAAAACTGGGATAGCTACATTGCTGCTGGAGCAATGTACGTGGCAAGGCTTGCTCTTCACTTGGCACTTTTCATTCATGTATGGAGATTCTTGGTTGTCATGACACGTCAAACATTTGTGGAGCTTGTTATGTTGGATGAGTCTAGTTACATGCTGCATTCACACATGTGCAACAATGACTAATTATTAAAATCATTGTAACTTTAGCTTCTGTACCAACATTTAAGGTAGCAATAGATGACATGTGCGTCAAATTACAATTTACTGCTAAAGATGCAAAGACTTTTTACACCAGTACCATGTTTTTAAAAATAAATATACAGGATGAGATAGCGCTAGATTTAATTTGTAAAGATTCCCTCAGAATGCATGGACTATTTTGATGCTCTCAATTTTTTGAGTGCTATCTGTATCAATTATAAGGAATTTAGAATCACGAGCACATGGTTCACAAGCAGTTCTGTTCCTGACTTCCTGGCAGTGATTCTGATTATTGTATTCTTTAAGCTTCCCACATTGTAACCAGGCCTTTGGATTGTAGTCTGGCTGCTTGTCAGCAAGACATGACCTTGTGACTTTTGTCAGAGGTACATATACTGCTACCCAATGAGTTAACGTGTGCAATGCCAATACCAGGTATGTCATAATAGCTCAACAAAATCCAATAAATGGTCCAAAACTGTTATAAAGGAACCTTACATACATCGCTGAGCAGATATCTGAATTGCTGGCTGTTTGGTGGATGGCTATTCTGAAAGACTAACTTTACCAAAATGCAACTAACCAGATCTTCAGAAAGCACAGGAAAATAAACATTTAGAGATGGAGGAGAAGCATCATCTCCGAATGTTAATCACTGCTGGAATACCTGAGACTGGCTAATTAAAGAATACTCCACCCAAGCTATACCCTCCATCCCCAATATACCACCATTCCTGCAATTCTGATCAGCATAGTTGCTAACCAAAGCAAATGCCACCTAGCACTAAAACACATGGATTTTACTTTCAGAAGGTATGCATAAAGTGATGGAGTAACTCAGCGGGTCAAGTAGTATCTCTGGAGAAAAAGGATGGGGTGACATTTCGGGTCTAGACTTCTTCAGACTGAAAGTAGGGGGGAGGGAACTGGAGGTAAGAAAAGACCAGAACAATGCAGGGCCAGTAACAGACGACCAAGGAAGGATTGAGCCCATAATGGCCCATTGATGGCGGGGAAGAGGTGACAAAGGGTGTGAACAGTTGAACTAGTAGGATGCCTAGGGTGGTTGGGGGGTGGTGATGGAGAGAGGGAAGGCAGAGGTTACATAAAATTAGAGAAATCAATGTTCATACCGCTGGGTTGTAAGCTGCCCTTGCAAAATATGAGGTGCTGTTCCTCCAATTTGTGTGTCGCCTCACTTTGGTAGTGGAGGAGGCCAAGGACAGAAAGGTCAGTATGGGAATGTTTGGAATGTTAAAATGTTTGGAAACTGGGAGATCGCCGAGGTCAAGGCAGACTGAGCATCAGTGTTCAACAAAACGATTGCCCAGTCTGCGCTTGACTTCGCCTATATGCAGGACTCCACACAGAGATCAATGGATACAGTAGATCAGGTTGGAGGAGAAGTGAACCTCTGTCTCACCTAAAAGGACTGTCGGTGATCCTGGATGGAGTTGAGGGATTTTCACGGAGGCAGAGGCTAAGTTAAAAAGCTCTACATCAATGCGGGCCCGGAACTCATGAAGGGATGAACTGGGTATTGGCCTACCACAGTTGCTAAATATCTGACCAAACTCCAGCTTGGACTGATAGCGTCTCTTTGCCTTCTCAATTGCTTCTCATTGTTGTGCGGAACTTTTGATTCCTGTTCACCTATTGTATACCGAGGATCTGATCCTCAGCAGGTTTTAAGTGGGGTCAGATGCTTTCTGAGGGTTCACCCTCGTAAAGGATTTTCGGATATAGGTGACTGATACTATAGTGTCATCGGTGTATGTGGAGGCTCGAGAAGGTACATTTGTGTTCTCCTTTTTGAAGCGAGCATAGAAAACATTGAGCTGCACTAGGAGTGATGCATCGTTGTGACTTGAGCTGCTACTTGGTCTCGCCTTATAGGATGTAATGGCATGGAATTCCTGCCACAGCTGCTGAGTATTCATCAGATCTTTCAGCTTAGACCAAAAGTGTCTCTTTGCTTTCCAAACGGCCTTGCCTTGGTCATAGCAGGACTTTTATCACCCCATATCACCAGTTTTGAATGCCCAGTATCGGGTCCTCAGTGGATTGCAGACCTCCTGGTTCACCCAAGGCTTCTGGTTAAGGAACACTTAGATGGTTTTAGTGGGAATACACCCATGCACACTTTTCCTTATGGAGTTGGTAACAATCATAGCATATTTATTCAGTTTCATTGCCAAGTTCTTGAACATTGCCAGTCTATCAGTGCCAAATAGTTGTAAAGTCATTTGTCTGCCACTTCTGACCACTTCTGTGCAATCCTCACCACTGAAGCTGCTACTTTTAGTTGCTGCCTATACGCAGATAGGAGCACAGCCAAGTGGTCCCATTATCCAATGTGAGTTAATATCAAAGTTTCAGAAATTGTGTTTTTTTTTTCTCAATGTTCAGTTAAGGTGTGGCGAGATCTGTAAATTGATCAGAATGGCTGATACAGTGAGGAATCTATGGGCAGCAACTATGGTGTGTTTGAGATGCTGAAGTGCAGAGGCAGCAACTAGCTTGTGATGATGGCTGGATACATGACACTGTTAGAAACATAGAACATAGAAAAATAGGTGCAGGAGTAGGCCATTCAGCCCTTCGAGCCAGCACCGCCATTCAATGTGATCGTGGCTGATCATCTAAAAACAGTACCCCAATTCCTGCCTTTTTCCCCCATATCCCGATTCCTTTAGCCCTTAGAGCTTAACTCTCGAGAACATCCAATGAATTGGCCTCCACTACCTTCTGAGGCAGAGAATTCCACAGATTCACATCTCTCTGGGTGAAGAGTGTTTTGAATGTGTGCCTGTGTGTGAATAGATTTGTGAGTTGTATGAATCCTATAGCTATGACTGTTTCAAGTTTGCATTTATGAGCAGTTTCTAGACCTGGAGTGCTCATGTTGACAGATTGCGTAAAATGCCAATTATTCATGCACTGCTCTTAGGTTCACCAGTACTTCAGTGGTTATTTCTGCTCTCATATGCTTTTACCACCAATTTATCTCTGATCTTGGGCTGATCTGCACCATAGGCAAGATTACTAGCGCAGCACAGAATAAGCACTCTTAGTTAGATGTAATCCAATGAGTAGGCTGCAGTGTCTAAACTAGTCAGCATAATTTAAAATATGTAAAACATTGTTAAATCATGTGTAAGATAAAACAAGGGTTGAAAAATGGTGTTGAGAGAAAAACAAGTGCAAAAGTTGAAAAAATATCAATATATCTTGTTAAAGAAAGGTCTCTCCCTGAAATGTCATCCATTCCTTCTCTCCAGAGCTACTGCCTGTCCCGCTGAGTTGCTCCAGCATTTTGTCTATCTTCGGTGTAAACCAGCATCTGCAGTTCCTTCCTACACGCTTAATATATCTTAAACTGGTAACAGCAATTGTAGCCTAAAATGATTATTCATGCTAATTTTTAAGGACATTTTCAATGCTAGAGATCTTGCTTGACACAAATTAAATCTTATCAAACTAAAATATTAGTTTATGGTTCGATAAACTTTATGGTATCTTTTTCACAGCATACTTGGTGGTTAACAACTCCATGCATTTCATTTATTTGAATGCTGTGACTGTTGGCAAGCGAAAAGTATCTAGATGAGGTGATTTGCTGCTTATAATGCTGAGCCTTAAATTGGACCAATGTTATTGTTAGGAGCATTCATGCTTATATTTTTACTTCTGCAAAAAATGTCATTACTACAAAATTAGGTTTTTAGCTGAAGGCGTCATCATCATCATCAGATCTGAATGATTAATTCTTTTGAGTTCTGAATTGCAATTATTTTGGCAGATATGTTAACCACAAATTGAGTCATATTCAATATGCCATAAGGAGGTGACATTTTCTTTTCATGTAGGATCAAGGTGCATTAGTAACCAATTATCGAGAGTTTAGTTTTCATAGTTATTTTCCCAGATACACATATTACCAGAATTGTTAAATAAAAAGAACAAAAAGTTAGACAAATGGGTTAAGAACACTGACAGCAGTGGGACAAACTGTATTTGACAAACTGATGATGGGTATTATAGAGTTAATTTCTTTAAACGTATGATGCCTATCATCTGTTTGTCTAAGTCCTGTTCATGTACTAGGAATAGAGCCAAGAGTGCACAGTAAAATTATATTATCTCCTGGTATGTTTTGTCTGCTTTATACCTTTGTTTTGAGCAAGTAATCAGTGTTTAAAACTTTGCAGACTATTTCAAGTGGATATGCACAACGGGAAACCAAGTGGAGTAATATTCCATCATTTAGAAGCAAACATGATCTTAAAGGACAAGAACGACCAATTGAAAGACGCCATTCTGGTCAGGGAGATGGCACAAAGAAGGGTAATTGCATAATTTATATATATATATATTCAGAGGTAGTATTAAAAGATATGCATTTATGAAAAATTGCAATAAATTAATATACCACAGCAGCCCCTTTTCAAAACAAGTGATCCTCGTAGTACTCTATCTTCAGGAATGTTCTGTTTCTTGTGCTGTCTTTATGGCAATAATAATTGTAATGGTTCTCAGCACCTGTACCTACTTCCTGATGATAACAGAGAGAAGAGAGCATGGTCTGGGTGGTGTGGGTCTTAGCTGTCTTCTTCAGACATTGCTTCCTGTAGATCCCTTCAATGGTGGCAAGTTCAGTGTCTGTGACACACCAGGCAATGTTCACACTTTCTGCAGCCTCCTTAGATCTTGAATGTTCACATTTCTGAAGCAGGCCATGATGCATCCAGTCACTATTCTCTCCACTTAACACTTGTCAAATTTGAATATATTCAGTGACATACTGAATCTTTTGAATTTCTGAGGAAGTAGAGGCATTGGTGAGCCTTCTTCATGATTGCATCAATGTACTAGCTGCAGGACAGATCATAAGAGATGTGTACACTCAGGGACTTGAAGATGTTGACTTTCTGCACCCCCATCATGTCAATTAAGACAAGATGTCTGGTCCCTTGCCTTTCCCTTCCAGAAGTCAGCAATCAATAGTGTTAACATTGAAAGCAAATTTGTTGTTCAGGCACCACACAATGAGATTATCAATCCTATACTCTTTTCATCTGTTATTCAACCAATGAAGGTGGTATCTTTGATGGATTTAAAGATGGCATTGGAGCTTTGTCTGGCTACACATTCATGGGTATTTGAGAGAGTAGATCAGGGGACTGAGCATAATCTTGAGGTGCCAGTGTCCTAATGGTCAGCAAGGAGGAGTATTGACTGATTAGGAAGTAGAAGATCTTGTTGCATAGGAATGAACAGAGACCCAATTCTCAGACTTGATGAGTTTGGAAGGGATAATGGTGTTCAGCTGTAGTCGATGAACATCAGACTGACATACACGTTCTTGGTATCCAAGTGATCCAGCATAGAGTGTAGAGCCAAATATATTGCACCTGCTGCTGATCTATCATGGGTGGTAAGTGAATTTAAGTGGCTGCAGAACATTTCTGAGGCAGGAGTTGATTTGTATAATAATCAACCTCTCAAAGCACTTCGTCACAAAGCATGCCTCTGGTGGAAGTCTTTGAGGCATGTCTTGCTCTTCTTGGGCGCTGATATTTAAGTATATCGTGTATTTATGTATATAATTGTAGTCAATGCCTACTATGTTCTGTTGTGCTATGCAAAGAAAGAATTTCTTTGTCCTGTCAGGGCCACATGACAATAAACTCTTTTGACTTGACTTGACTTGACTTTTGATATCATGGATGTCCTCTTAAAGCAGGTGAGGACCTCAGACTATAGTCCTGTGAAGTTGAAAATATCCACAAAAACTCCAGTTAGTTGGTCCAGGCATGTTTTGAGAATGCAGCCAGCTACACTATCGGGACGGATATTGTTTGAATAGGCTTCTGATGTAAGCCATCGATCACTGAGCTGAAGGGACTTTTGAAGGTGAATCGTTTTTCTCCCTTTTGAAGCTCACATACACAAGATTGAAGTCACCTGGGAGCGACACTTGAGGTCATTGTCACTTGAGCTCATTGTAGGAAATGATGGTGTGCAAGCCCTGCCATAGTTGCCGAGCATATGGCTGATCCTCCAGATTAGTACAGAAGAGTCCCATTTACCAAATTTGTGCTTAGTTTTATCAGGTTTTCTGTTAATTATTGATCCAAATTTTATTTGCAGAGATAATAATATTGTAGTATGCCTTGCATCACTTGTAACATTGAATAGGGCTGTTTCATACATGGTGCACACAAGTGTCAAAATATGTAGAGTACACAACAGGTTAGAGATACAGCGCGGAAACGCATCGAGTCTGCACCGACCAGCGATCCCTGCACTCTAACACTATCCTACAAACACAAGGGACAATTTGCACATACACCAAGCCAATTAACCTACATACCTGTACGTCTTTGAAGTGTGGGAGGAAACCGAAGATCTCCGAAAAACCCACTCGGACACGGGGGAATGTGCAAACTCCGTACAGACAGCACCAGTAGTCGAGATTGAAACCAGATCTCTAGCGCTGTGAAGCAGAAGCTCTACCGCCAAGCCAAAGACGTACAGGTTTTGAGGGTTAATTCACATAGTATAATTGTAAATTATCCCTAGGATAGTGTTAGAATGCATGAATCGCTGGTCGGCGTGGACTCAGTGGGTCGAAGGGCCTGTTTCCGCGTTGTATCTATAAACTAAACTAAAAATATGACCCTTAAATCCTGCTGTCATTCAAACTGATTATGGCTAAATTCAAAATGTGTCTGCTTTCTTTTTATATTTATCTTTTAAAATTTTATAGCTAAAAAATTCCTTAATTTGCTTTCCAATTCAATCTACTTTTCAGATGCAGAGAGGATAACGTACAGCAGAGAATTTCTGATGAAAATTGCCAGCCTGCCAATTTCAAAAGAGAAACCAGAATTTTTGCCATCTCTTCCTGTGGTATTAGAGAGGCCAGTAAGTTGTGTCCTTTGGCAGTATTTGATAAAAATTGGTCAATTGCATTTTCTGTAACAGTGCTGAAGCAATATTTGCAATTTTGATCTTTTGTTTGTTTTTAAGGTAACCAGATAACCAGATTATAAGAAAACTTAAAAGAATGTACCTCAACTCATTTGTAAATTGCCATTTCTAGCAACTGTTTTCAGAAGTAACAGTATACTTCTTGAAATATTCTGTAGTACATTTTAAAAGAACAAAATCATAAATAGAATATCACAATTCATTAACTTCCAACTTGTGACTTATTTCACACTTAGTTATCTGCTCATCAAAAAACATTTTCATTTTATGATAATGTGGGATGGAGAATACATAATTTGGAAGTCAACATAAACTGCTAGATACTGAGGGAAGGTGAAACCAAAGCATGGAAGATTTAATTGGGCTATAATGTAAATATTGTTAGCAAAAATATTTGTTGGATTTATGTTTTTCATCAACATGAAATATGATCTTGTGTGCCTAAATTGTTGAGGATCATAGATTGGCATCAGTAAAGTGAGCAAGGAATATGTCCAAATAGTGGGTGTTTTGCCAGAAAGGTTGGCAGAGAGGGAAAGCAGCAGTGAGAGGTATTGCTTAAGTGACCTGAGATGTTTGGCTATGAAACGGGAATGGAAGAATATGTGGTACTTCATGCTGCAGTCATGAGTCCAATGACCAAAATTGGATTCTGACTTTAGGTGGAGCCTGCATGTTCTCACTGTGTCTTTATAGATTTCCCCCAAGTTGTCCTTTTTCCTCCCGCATCCCAAAGATGTGATGGTAGGTTAATCGGCTCCAGTAAATTATCTCTCGTATAGGTTGGGATAGAAGTATGAAAGGAGAATTGATATTCATGTGAAAGAGAATGAATTGCAAGATCACAAGGAGGGATAATAGGATTGATGGAATAAATTTGAGTTGAATGGCTGCTTCATGTTTCATAATTACCAAAGAAATGCCTAGGCAAAACATCAGATGTAATGTGTGTGTATATACAGGTGTAAATGTACTCTTACGAACCATAAGTACCAATACATGACATTTGGTACATTATAGTGAAAGACATTGCCAATATTTGAGAGTTCAGTACTACTGCATTCAGTAAAGGATATTTGATTACAAGCTCAAAGTCTATTTGATTGAGAAGCAGCTATAAAGACCGTACTGAGTGCACATTAGGATGTTGATAGAATATTTCTTCTTGCGGAAGTAGCAAGATAGTGATCAAATGCAAAGTACTGTAAATCAAAAATAGAATTCTGTGGGCAGAGCAGTGATGATGGCAGGTAGTGACTTGAATGTTATGTCATGTCACTAGGTATGAGAGATACTTGTGAATTCAGTCATGTGCAACAACTAAAAATGTTCTACAAGGTGATTAAAATGAGCAATATCCCAACGGAGAATACAAACAGAACAACATAACAGCACACAAAATAAGGAAGGCAATATAACATAAAACATAGAAAAGTACCACACAGGAACAGGCTCAGCAGCCTACAATGTCTGTATAGAACATGAACATAAACTAATCTCTGCCTGCATATGATCCGTATTCCTCCATTTTATATATATATATATAACACACACACACACACGCACACGCCTAAAAGTCTTTTAATTGCCACCATGTCTGCTTCCATCACCATCCTATGCTTCTCAAACAGCCACTCTGGCTTCAATGCTGCAAGAGAAAAGAATCCAGATGACCAACCTCTATTTTTAGATAATACCCTCTAATCCAGGCAGGATACAGGTTAAACCCTTTCTGCATCTTCTCCAAAGATTCCACTTCCTTCGTGGGGACCATTAAATGTAATATTAACATTACGTGGGGTGACCAGTACTGCACACAGTTAATGCTGCTGGTGTTTGGCCAGAGATGCATAAGGTGTTGTTGATCTACTAGCACTTCTAATTACAGGCAAAATAAAATCCCTGAAGGGACATTTTCGAATGCTACATATTTGGCAAGCACAATTAGGAAATAGTTGCCGAATATGAAGTCAAACTAAAGACATTGGCAAAAAGATAGACTTTCCAGATCTTTTTAGAATTGGTGTTGTGTAAGTTATTATTTGGACGGGAACAGAAAGAATGTGGGCTAAACTATTGGATATGCTGCACTTAATCTTCAAGAGAGATGGCAGAATAGCTACTAATTTGGAGGTTTAAAAACAATGTTTTGTTTCTGCATGGGTCCAAGATGTAAGCAGGGCACCAGCTCACAGAAATGTTTACGGCAGAATAGTCTTTTCGCAGCCGTGTCATGTGAAAGCTGCAACTGAGTTAGGTAAGTGGCAGGAAGGCTTGATATGTATGTAAAGGGAGACGCCTACCCTGAGAATGTCCATACAAGGTGTCCCGGTGCTGCTGTCACCGCTAGTCCCTGCCAAAAGTTACTTTTAGTAAAGGTACTAGCCTCACTAAAAATACACCTTAGGAGACATGAAAATCATACCAAGGGTATTCTACAAGAGTCATGGATATGGTGCTGACGGTTTGAGTATTTGCCAGCAAGACCTGGATGTATGTTCATTTCTCCACTGATCAATATGAAGAGGGTATTGCATTATGACAGCAATGAAATATTAGCACAGAAGATGTCGATTACAGAAATGACTGCGGGAGATACTACAAGGCCAAGAAGCAAACCTGCAAAATAAAGTGAAAAGTTGACTTCAGAAATAAAGGTGTTTTAGAAGGAAGAGCATTTGGAATTTAGAGGCAGCAAATTATAATCCCGTGAGGAAACTAAAGTGATTTGGACAGTGAATGATTCTCAGAACAATGAGAATGTTTGCACATCTTGAAGACAAACAGTTCAAAGGATTATCAGGACAACAGGTCTGTTATAAGACGAAAAATGAAAAAGTTCAACATTAGTTTATTGTCACGTGTATCGAGGTAGAGTGAAAAGCTTTTTAGTTGTGTGTTATCCAATCAGTGCAAACACTATAGGAGATTACAATCGTCAAGTCAAGAGTTTATTGTCGTGTCCCAGATACGACAATGAAATTCCACTAAATAATATTTTAGGCATAAATACAGTTCAGATCAGAGTGACCATATACCGTCATCCAGTGTTTGGCTCAGATGTGACAGATGGGCAAGATATGACTGCACTAGTTCTGAGGAAGAATTCTGTTCTCAAAACTTTTGTTTAGAAGGTAGAATCAAACATCGATTTAATTTGATAAGTTAAGAAAGAACTGCATTGGAGATGATTTGATTAGAAAAAAACAAGGTGACGTAATAACTTCAAATAAGACAGCAGAAAGATAAAGGTGTATTCTCTGTGGGGAATGAGAGTGCAAATCAGTGTGATTGTGTGAAAGTAGATGTACAAAGTTTAAGAGTCTTAAGCAACTCTGGTTTTCTCCAGGCTCCGTTTGTTATATTAGATACATCGCTGAATGCTGTGTATATCTGTAATCGTTAGAGTTAATGGAGAAGGGTCCTGGCCCGAAATGTCACCTATCAATTTTCTCCAGAGATGTTGCCTGAACCACTGAGTTGCTCCATTTTGTGTTTATCTTTGATATAAACCGGCATCTGCAATTCCGTTTTATTACATTATAAGAGTTAAATATTATTGGCCGTTGAAGTTGTTTATATACAGTTTGGTGTTTACAAGTAACGCCAGGAAGATGGTGTTCAAGAATTTGTAATGCTATGGATTCACAGTTATGAAGATAATTTTATTGAAGCAACATTTTCAGAAGTTATGAAGCCAGGTGTACACAAGGTCTATCTAGAGACTTGAATTTATCAAAATTATCAATACCTGGACTACATATTTCAGATATCAATTGCACTTTGCAATGAAGAATTCAGTGAATGGACCAAGAGATTAAGTAATTTTACACTTTATTGAAGTTACACCTGTATATTGATGTAAATTGTGAGTTAATTGTATAATTTTATATGTAAATAGTTGATGGTTTACGTGGGTTTATCACTTCTTTAAGGGGAAAATAGTGTAGTGTATTTAAGTCAAAGAGAAAATCACATAATTGTAAGTATGCCTTTTAAGAAGTGAGTATCATATGATTTCTGTTGATACAATGTTGTGCCAGACACTACCAATAGTTGAAAGCCAACTGCTTTCAATAAAAGATGCTTTTTCGATAGATCTAACTTTGTTATTTGCCTTTATGAGCAACAATGCAAAAGAATGACAGATATCACATTTCAAATATTTTGTTGAAGAACATTTCAGCAAACAATATGATGAGGGTAAAACTAGAAGCTAGAAATCTAAAATGTTAAATAGCAAAATATTTAGTATTTGAGTATTTAGTAGATCAGAACATTTGTAAAAAGAGAAAGTTACAATTTTACTTGCTAATCCTTCATCAGAACTGGGAGAAGTTAAGTAATAAGCACAATTTAAGTATTAGAAGCTGGAGAGAACTAAGGGAATGTCAGGAGAAACTAGATGGCACAAGTGGTGTTATTGCAAACTGAGAGATAGTGAAGGCTTGTTATTTGCAATGAATTGTAAGAAGATGAATGAGAACTTGGAAGAAAGTGGGAAAACAGAGTGCTGGAAGAGTGAGATATAGATATAAAACATAGCAATTGCTGGCAATCTGAAGAAATATAGAATGCTGGAAATGTCAACAGGTCAGTCAGTGTTTATAGATTGCAAAAAAATTAATGTTACAGGTGGGGTAACCTTGTCCGGACCAGTTCTGATACAAACACAAAAGTTCAGTTACTGAATGTAATTGAACTCCCAGGGATATATCATGCCTGAAGACGATGATGCTATCTCCCTGTCACCCAAGGTAGAGAATTGAAGTGATAAGAAACTAGAAGCACAGGGTCACTCTTGTAGACTTGGCAGAAGCATTCTGCAAAGTAATCGCACAATCTGAAATAGAAGACAGTTTTGTTTTCTTTAGTGCGGCATAGGAGGAGACCATTCGACCCATGATGGGTCCAAGCAGAACAATCTCACAAGACCCATTACCCTTTGATCCCACTTTTAATACCTTTTATTTGTCACATGTTTGCCCACTCCCTTTTAATTATTTTGCTAATTATCTTCACTAAGGAGTAACTGTCAGCAACCAATTAATTTACCAACACACCAGTATGTGGCAGCAAACCAGAACACATTCAAAAGAGACCCACATAGTCAGGAAGAAAACATACTAACTCCACTAGACAGCACCCAATGTCAGGATTGAACGATGATCCACAGACTTGAGGCAATAGCAGTGTCACCTCAGAGTTAAGAAGACTCAAAGGAGGTGGGGTTTAGAACCAACCATTGCATGTGATTCATTGGCCATGACCAGATAAGTAAGAATGGAACCACGGTGAGTAGGGTTTCACCTTGGACAATGGTGGAGAGATATTTAATGAAGATGGTATGATCTGTTGTGCCATAGGCTGGAGAGATCAACAAAGGGTGAGGAAAGCTAGCTGGCTGTCACAGTTATACAAATTCCATTTGTAATTTTGATGAGATTTATTTGATAATGCTAATCAAAAGTCAGTTGGAGGGATTCAAACAAGAAATTTAATGTTAAATTAGGCAGTAATTCCGAAGGATGCAGCACATTCAAGTATTTTTCAGGAAGGACAAATTCCACAAAGATTGTGGTTATAGACCAAAGCTTTGAACTTGGCAATTTAGTTAGATAGAGTTCTTAAAGATACTGAACTCAAGGGAGAAGGCAAGAATGGGGTACTGATTGTGGATGATCAGCTGTGATCACAGTAAATGGCGGTGCTGGCTCAACGGGCCAAATGGCCTACTCCTGCACCTATTGTCTATTATCTAATTTGAACATTGAGATGAGATGGTCCTTAAGACCAATAGTACTCAAGTGCCATGCATGCTATGCCACCTTGTGGTGTTGCTTTCTTAGCTAAAGAGTCATCCATGGATATTTTAAGGAGTTATGGAGTGATTTTGCTTTTTTCCCACACCCAAACATGACTTGTCATGTGAAATCCTAGATGTCCAGATCAATAATTGTGAGGCCTTCAGCAGTTAATTTCAATTGTTTCTCCATGTTTGTATATTTAAAGGGGAATTTTGTCAAGAATTTAATAAATGTGATTGATGCATCGTGCTGGAAGGTCGTTTGGGATCCTTCATTGTTATGACATGTAAACACAGAGGCTGATGGGCATATAGGGTGACAAACAGAATGGTTTGTGAGTGTTAATGTCACCTGCACTAAATTCTTGTACATACAGTATATACCGCCCCCACACAGCAGGAGTTACCCGTACTGAAAGAACCCTTTTTTTGGGAGGTTGATAATTGATTTTGACAATTGTTCAAACAGAGAGTCTGAGATGTCTACTTTTAAGTAGTTTTCCTAGCAATAGTTCCCTACCTCCCTTTGTTGCCAATGTCTTTAGGGATTGCCAATCATCTGGATTCTGCTTCATTTGTCTCCCTGTCTATTCACTCTAGGAGCTTAAGACCACCCACTTCTGATTGCTGACAGCCAATTTAAACCCTGACACCCTCCTCCCCTCATTGCCAGTTGCCAAGTTTCAAACCAGGTGATTTGGAGAATTGGGTATCCATCCATTTTCTGATTTAAAAAAAAAACCTCTTATCCAACTTCAATCACCCGATCAAATAACACCAATATGACCAGCAATTGTAACCTGATCCTCCAAGTCATCTGTGTTATGTCCACCCCAAACCTTTCCACCTCCTCTCTCATCTCTACCCCACTCCCCTGATTATATCTATTTTCACACTATGATGTGCAGACTAGTTGATTTCCTTTGCTAGATCCGCAAAGCAGTAGCTACCAGAGGCAGGCCCTTTCTTTATGTGTACCGTAGTCATGTGTAATAAAACCTCTATGCGGCATGATATTACACAAAGCTGGTGTCGGCACTTGTTCAGCACCTGTTCAACTGTAATGTAGGTAAAAGGTATGTCCCACTTACACGACCTTTTCGGCGACTGCCGGCACCCATCATAGGTCGGCGTAAATGTTTTAACATGTTGAAAATTCAGCGGCGACCAGAAAGACGCTACGATTCTTTGGGTGACTAGGAGAGCTCTCATGACCATACTGGTGACCTCACAACCATACAGGCAACCCCCGGCGTCATGCTGCCTGGTGACACCCCGCGACATGTCGTGAGAAGTCTCCTGGTTACCCAAAGAGTCTTTCCTGACGCCGCTGTATTTTCAACATGTTGAAAATTTTGGCAGTGTATGACGGGTGCTGGCAGTCGCTGAAAAGGTCGCGTAAGTGGGACAGGCCCTTAAGTAACCGTTTCTCGTCCATCATGTTGCACTAACTAGACTGAATATTTTGATGAAGTAGTAAAGAGGTTTGATGTTCTGCGTGTGGACTTACAAAATATATTTGCTGAAGTGCACTTCCTGTTAGCAAAATTGAAGCATATGGAAAAGCAGAAACAATAGCTGATGGATAAGAAATTGGCCATGTTAGGAAACAAAGACTGGTTATTTATTGGACTGAAGAATGATATACAAAGTTGATATACCTCTACTTTTCTTCATAGATATGTAGGACATGACTTTGATTTTCAGACATAATTTCAACTTGTAGAACTTGAAAGTGCAATAAGTAGGGAAGAATACCATGATTGATGTCATGATTACTTAGGCTGATGGAATGAGGAATGCTTTATATATAACATAGAAACATAGAAAATAGGTGCAGGAAGAGGCCATTCGGCTCTTCGAGCCATTCATTGTGATCATGGCTGATCGTCCCCCAATCTAACCCGTGCCTGCCTTCTCCCCATATCCCTTGATTCCACTAGCCCCTAGAGCTCTATCGAACTCTCTTAAATCCATCCAGTGATTTGGCCTCCACTGCCCTCTGTAGCAGGGAATTCCACAAATTCATAACTCTCTGGGTGAAAACGTTTTTTCTCACCTCAGTCTTAAACGGCCTCCCCTTTATTCTAAGACTGTGGCACCTGTTTCAGGATTCTCCCAACATTGGGACCATTTTTGCTGCATCTAACTTGTCCAGTCCTTTTACAATGTTTCTATAAGACCCCCCCCCCCCTCACCCTTCTAAACTCCAGTGAATACAAGCCTAGTCTTTTCAATCTTTCTTCATATGACAGTCCTGCCATCCCAGGGATCAATCTCGTGAACCTGCGCTGCACTGCCTCAATCACAAGGTTGACCTTCCTCAAATTAGGAGACCAAAACTGTACACAATACTCCAGATGTGGTCTTACCAGAGCCCTATACAACTGCAGAAGAACCTCTTTACTCCTATACTGAAATCCTCTTGTTATGAAGGCCAACATTTAATGATTAGAAGTGCAAATTATTAGATTGCAGGCAAAGTAAGTAAAGAGAAACTGTTGCTATTGCAGAGGGGTCGAGAAGCAGAGGCCACAGATTTAAGGTGATTGACCAAAGAACCCAGGCGACCTGAAAATCCTTTTTGCACAGTGAGTAGTTAGGATCTGGAAACATTCTTGTTTGGAAACATTTCTTCCCTTCCTCTCCTTGATCATTCCCTTTGTTGTTTCTGGGACACTCTAGCAAATATGAATTATCTTTGACAAACTTTGCAAGAGGTCTGGAAGGAGCTTGTTCCTCAATGTTTTTTTAATATAATTCTCTCTACAGTGAGTGACCAACATCTTACCAATTAAGTAATAAAAGGAAACCTAAATCCCACAGATATCATGTAGGTTCCCAAATGGTTACAATGTTCATGTCCCTGCAGCTTACTGCAGCAGTAAGGAAGACTTCTCCCACACATTACAGCTGCGAGCAATGAAGACTTCTCCCATAGTGTTTCTGTACAAGCAGTCAATGACATTACGATACGTTGTGCACTGTTCACTCTTGTGCAAGCACGCTGTGCCTGTCTACTAAGTGCCTCTGTCTGACCTACTGCTGCTACAGATAGGAATGAAGGGAGACAGCGAGCCATTCTGAAATGGTCTGGCCGTGAGGCTGCTCTCAATGAGGGTGAATCTGAGGCAGGATAACTGCTTTTTGCTCCATGAACACACTATCATTCACCTGGGCCAGGACATCAGATGTTCTTGCATTCTGATAGATCATAAAATGCTTTTATTGTCTTAAAGACAGTAGTTTGTACTTGACTGGTGACATAGAACACTTGGATAGTAAAATCGGAGTTTCATCTGCAGCCTTGGACAATTGATCTGTGCCTATGTTAAAATGACACTGGGGCTGAAGCTGTCATCTTTGCCATCCAACATAAATTCTGCTTTCTTGCCACTGAATTCATTTTCCTCAGTTACCACTATTTCAGCCAAACAAGACATTTTTTGCAGAGTTTCTTTCTTTCACTTAACCAATATTGCCTTCCTACTTGCCTCTTTATCCGCCACGTCTCTGAAATGCTAATAACTGTTTTCATCAGTTTCCTTGTATTTCTTTATATTTACTGTTCATTCTTAATTGCCCTCAAACTGCAGAGGTAGTTAAGTGTCAACCCCCTTTGGTGGGAAGTCACAGTTAAAGTAAGAAGTACAGATTTCCCTTCCTACAGGATGCTAATAAACAGAATATACAAAAGTTTTCAGTAGTTTGTATGATAATCCAATAATGCCCTGTTTACTACTGCTAAGACTGCATTTAGTTCCAGATTCATAATCATACTTTATTAGCCAAGTATGTTTTACAACATACAAGGAATTTGAATTGCCTTAGTCATACCAATAAAAAGCAACAGAACACAAAATACATTTTAACATAAACATCCACCACAGTGACTCCTTCATATTCCTCACTGTGATGGAAGGTGGAAAAAAAAAAGTTCAATCTCCTCTCTTCTTTGTCCTCCAGCGGACGGTGGCGGTCCTCCTTGTCGGGGCGATCAAGCTCCTGCATGGGGGGGGGGGAAATCTCTGTTCCCCCGCGCCGGACAATCCACCCTGGGTAGGGGCTAGTTGGATGTCGTGCGGTTTTTGGAGCTTCCCGACTAGGTCTCTACCCGAAACTGAGAGCTCCTTGATGTTACAGTTCGCTGGCCGCGGTTGGAGCGACGATCCCAGGCAAGGGATCGGCTCTGATGGCAAGTCCACGGCCCCACGGTGTGGCTCAAAGTCAGCTCCGAGCAAGGCCTCCAGCTCCATGATGTTAGTCCGCAGAGCGACTGGAGATACGATCCGGAAAACAATCGCATCTCCGGCAAGGTAAGAGATTGGAAGCAAAGTTTCCCCCGAACACCCCCCCCCCCCCACATAAAACAAACCAGAGAACATTAACACATACTTTTAAAACATACTAAAAAAAACCAAAAAAAAGACAAAAAGGACAGACAAGACTGGAGGCGAGGCTGCCATCGAAGCGTCACCCCGTGGAGTTCTGTAACTTGATTATTTAAATTTTCTAGCTGCCATGGTGGATTTCAAACACATTTCTAGATCGGAGGCCTGGAAATTTGACTCTAGTAAATCACTATGGTCCTGTTTCGGTGCTCTCATTGGCAGGACTCTTATTTTCCATCCTCTGTACATTTAAAATTTCTGCATTACAATGTTTCATGTATTTAAAAAATGCCAAGATGTCTTTCTTACCCATCACCCCGATTGTCAGTCTAATATTTATTCATAATTTCTCAACCCTTTCAATTTGAAATTTCCGCCTCTTCTTTATATCTATGAGATTTACTTACTTTATCTACAATGTCCACCACACTTATGTTTTTTGTTCCATCTTGCAAATAGTTTTTCCTGTCATTCTTTGAAATGTCGATTCAAATGTGATTTATGTGACCATACAAAAGTTCATCCTTTCTAATCTTCCATTTTCTATTATCTATTGATTGTAGGATATTCAATATATTAAAAATAAATATATAGAAGTTGTATAGAAATGACATTATTGCTCAGATAAAGTAGAAAGGCCCAGAATGTTTAAGAATTTATAGTAAGAGTTCGAACATTAAGCCGCTGATGACAAGCTAAAGCAGTTCTTTTTTTAAACAAAAACATCAAATAAAATCTTAATTGAAGATTATTAGGAACTGTTGAAATAAAGATTTTTTCAAAAATCCATTTGAAAATGTTGAATGAAAAGAATAGTCTTAGAATGATTACTGGTAATTTAGACTTCAGAGCAAAGTAATCAAATTCCTTTATGAATGGTTATTTTCCATTATGCACAAACAGTAGAAAAACTGATCAAATCATATTGTATATTTAAAGAAATTGTGAAGAAATTAGGAAGTAAATGACAAAATAGTTTCAAGAGGAAATGGTATATTAAGAAACTGGGAAAATAAAATTAGGGATAGTATCTTTATTCAAAGTACTCAATACAATGTTAAAGTTCATGCGAAATTTACTTTAGTTTGAAAAGTGCTGTTTTCTTGCTGACATAACAATTAAGGTATATTTTCCTGATAGAATAAATGAACTAAATTAATTGAATGAATGTACCTCAGTATCTCAAGAAGCTGTTACTTCAAGACTAAGTCAGGAATTACCTGATCACACCTAACCATACTTTTTGGGAACTTTGGTTTCCATATGAATGAAAAATATGTTGCATAATATTTTATTTTAATAAATGTAAGAAATTGTTTTGTTTGTCCCTGTAGGTACTGAAATATCTTGTTTGCAATGGCAGTTGATGACTGTTCACTATTGCCTAATAGGATTTAATGTTTGAATAAAACCCTCAAATTACAGTATTAATAACATTGTCGTATATAACATAATAAACTACGTCATTTAATTTTGTTGCATATAGCATTTAATCAAAGAATGGAAATAGAATGGATTGAATTTTTACACAGGACTTCTCCAGTTGCTTGATGTAAATTTGTCTGGAGAAGGTCCATAATAGATTTCCTTCATTAAAGTCACACAATGTATTTTTGAGTCTTTTAGGCTAAATACAGCATGATTGTCGTTTGGAATGTTTTACTGTTAAAATAAAAAAAAAATGGAATAAATTTGTTTAAAATGGATTTTGATGTGTATAGATTTTTAATTTTTTTTTGCATTTGAAATCCTCTATAATGGACTAACTGTTATGTCTTCTTACTCAGAGAGAGAGGTTGTATGGAAGTGGACGGGGTTTATGTTTTGCTTACCAAAGGATGGCTACGAATCATCATGGAATTGCTGGCTGAATGACTGTTGTAAATCAAGTCCTGAACTCGCTTGGAAGGTGCTTATATTCTGTTTAATATTTCTAAACATATCTACTGGACTTTTGGATCTTTATGGGAAGAACTCATCCAACTTTACTCAACAGCTGGAAGATTTTTTTCAGTGATGAGCTTCATGATTAATTTCTTTTGATTCTAATTAATCAAGATGGTGAAGTACCACATTTGTAAAACAGCACTTTTGGTAGAGTTTGTGCACTTGAAATAAATTGAAAATGGGTTAACAAAGATTTTTTTAATGTAGCAAATGAACTGTATAGAGAGGACAATACTATAATTCTAATACTCTCTTTTGAAGAATATTTATTATATTTGCCCATTTCACATTTTGGAAATATCAAGATATTCAAGGTCATGCATATAAAGAAAATCTTTTATGTTAATTTTGTCATATCATTTCAATCATTCAATGCCAATCTCGAAACATTTAAAGTATACAGTATTGAGATGTGCCTTTTACCTACAATGTTTATTATCCAGGAATGCAAAAAGGTGAATTACATACCTCTGACCAGTTCATACTCCACCTTTGATATTATCCTTCATGTTCAAGATTAGATTATCTCAGTTATCCAATGAGAGAAATGATAGCCAGAATTTCTTTTTAAAATGTCATGGAGTCATCTATCTTGTCCCTTCCTGTGTTGCAGATGCTGCATCGTGAATAACTTGGTTATTTTCAGGAAAGGGGTTTATTAGAGAACTACGGTGTATCATCATTCTTTATATGATATTGTGAACTAGTTTGTAATAACTTTGAAAATGCAAGTTAAAGACTCAAATATAGTATTGAACCAAAGAGCAGATGGCCATGAAAAGGTCTAAATAATGATGAGAGCTACCTCTGCTGCTGACAATTTGAAATATAGCCACCATAACACATGTGCCTCGAGTTCACGGGATTATATCTGTCTAGCAAGTAATACCACATGCAGTATGCAATCTAGAAAGCCATTCTAAGGCTTTGTAAATTTTATGTAACACCTTGATTCATTACAGCATTGCAGTCCCAATGATCATATTGATTTTGTTTTCAATTTGTAGAGTATGTGGAAAAATGGGGAAAAAGTGATAATAGCCATTGATCATTTCAAATTGATTATAGACAAATTGCATGCCCTGCATGAATTCTTTGGGCGAAAATCAGTGAAGTGAATATTTTTTCATCAAGGGTTTAAAAACTTTGAATTCATAGATTTAAATAATACCTTATGGATTATGATCTTAAAGTGAAAAGAAGTAAGTATATGTAGCATGCTCTGCCGCAAATTTATATTATCCACAGCTAGTTGCTAATATCATAGCCACAATCATTCAACCTTTCTATATCTTGTTGTAGCATCCAAATATACTCATAACAACATGACTTCCCACCTATTTTAATTTAATCCACAGACTTAGATACTTACATTCTGCTCCTTCCTCCAATTAAAAAAAATAATATTTGAGTGACAAGAACTGGTCTTTTCGGCATTCCACTAGTTATAACCATCCAGCCTGAAAAAATATCCATTTATAGACAATAGGTGCAGGAGTAGGCCATTTAGCCCTCCGAGCCAGCACTGCCATTTAATGTGATCATGGCTGATCATCCTAAATCAGTACCCCGTCCCTGCCTTCTTCCCATATCTCATGACTCCGCTATCTTTAAGAGCCCTATCTAGCTCTCTCTTGAAAGCATCCAGAGAACCTGCCTCCACCGCCCTCTGAGGCAGAGAATTCCACACACTCGCCACTCTCTGTGAGAAAAAGTGTTTCCTTGTCTCCGCTCTAAATGGCTTACTCCTTATTCTTACTGTGGCTCCTGGTTCTGGACTCCCCCAACACCGGGAACATGTTTCCTGCCTCCAGTGTGTCCTTAACAATCTTATGTTTCAATGAGATCTCCTCTCATCCTAAACGCCAGAGTGTCCAAGCCCAGCTGCTCCATTCTCTCAGCATATGACAGTCTCGCCATCCCGGGAATTAACCTTGTAAACCTACGCTGCACTCCCTCAATAGCAAGAATGTCCTTCCTCAAATTAGGGGACCAAAACTGCACACAATACTCCAGGTGTGGTCTCACTAGGGCTCTGTACAACTGCAGAAGGACCTCTTTGCTCCTAAACTCGACTCCTCTTGTTATAAAGACCAACATGCCATTCGCTTTCTTCACTGCCTGCTGTACCTGCATGCTTACTTTCATAGACTGATGTACAAGGACCCCCAGATCCCGTTGTATTTCCCCTTTCCCCAACTTGACGCCATTTAGATAGTAATCTGCCTTCCCGTTTTTGCTACCATAGTGGATAACCTCACATTTATCCGCATTAAACTTCATCTGCCATGCATCTGCCCACTCCCCCAACCTGTCCAAGTCGTCCTGCATTCTCATAGCATCCTCCTCACAGTTCACACTGCCATCCAGCTTTGTGTCATCTGCAAATTTTCTAATGTTACTTTGAATCCTTTCATCCAAATCATTGATGTATATTGTAAATAGCTGCGATCCCAGCACCGAGCCTTGCAATACCCCACTCGTCATTGCCTGCCATTCTGACAGGGACCCGTTAATCGCTACTCTGTTTCCTGTCTGCCAACCACATCCCTATCCATGTCAGCACTCTACAACCCAATACCATGTGCCCTAATTTTGCCACTAATCTCCTATGTGGGACCTTATCAAATGCTTTCTGAAAGTCCAGGTAAACTACATCCACTGGCTCTCCCCTGTCCATTTTCCTAGTTGCATCTTCAAAAAATTTGAGATTAGACAAACATGATTTCCCCTTCGTAAATCCATGCTGACTCGAACCGATCCTGTTACTGCTATCCAAATGTGCGGCTATCTCATCTTTTATAATTGACTCCAGCATCTTCCCCACCACCGATGTCAGGCTAACTGGTCTATAATTCCCTGTTTTCTCTCTCCCGCCTTTCTTAAAAAGTGGGACAACATTAGCTAACCTCCAATCCACAGGAACTGATCCTGAGTCTATAGAACATTGGAAAATTATCACCAATGCTTCCACGATTTCTAGGGACACTTCCTTAAGCACCCTGGGATTCAGGCCCTGGGGATTTATCAGCCTTCAGTCCCATCAGTCCATCCAACACCATTTCCTGCCTAATGTGGATTTCCTTCAGCTCCTCCGTCACCCCAGATCCTCTGGCCACTACTATATCAGGAAGATTGTTTGTTTCCTCCTTAGTGAAGACAGATCCAAAGTACCTGTTCAACTCATCTGCCATTTTTTTTGTTCCCCATAATAAATTCACCTTTTTCGGTCTTCAAGGGTCCAACTTTGGTCTTAATTAATATTTTCTTCTTCACATACCTAAAGAAGCTTTTACTATCCTGCTTTATATTCATTTATTCCAACTCCATTATTTAATTCCATGCTAACGGGCTTCCACCAGTATCGTGAGTTGTGAGGCTGTTCACCAGCCTTTATATGGCACCGCAACAAATGCTTTCTAGAAATCTAAATATACTACAGGTTCCCTTTATTGATTCTGCTTGACTGTCCTCAAAGAATCCCATCAAATTTGTCAAATGTGATTTACCTGTTGTAAAACCATATTGACTTTTTTGATTATTTTAAGCTTTTCATGATTACTTAATTCTTTTGATTATAGACTCCAGCATTTTGCCAGCAACAGACGATGGGCTAACTGGCTTATAGTTTTCTGCTTTGTCTCCATTTCTCCTTGAACAAGGGAGCCACATTTGTGGCTTTTCAGTTCTGTGGCCAGCACGCAAATAGTCGCCTGGGTTGGGCACCATGTAAGAGTTCAAACTATTCTGTCAGAACTAAGTGAATTTGGAAAACTTCAAATAATGACCCACTATGTTCAAAGCTTCTCACTTTGAAACCCTCGGGGAGGTTATTTGGCCCTGGCAATTTGTCTACATCTAGCCTCATTTGTTTTTCCAATACCATGTACCTTGTGATATGGATTATTACAAATTCTTCCATGCTTTTTTAAAACAATCCTACCAGTACGGGGCGTTCAGTTGCTGCTTTACAGCACCAGAGATCCCTGTTCAATCTTGACTCGAGGTGCTGTCTGTATGGTTTGTACATTCTCCCTTTGATCGCGTGGGTTTTCGCTGGGAGATCCTGTTTCCTCCCAAAGATGGACAGGTTTGTAGGTTAATCGAGTTCTGTAAATTGTCCCTAATGTGTCGGATAGTGCTAGTCTACGGGGTGATTGCTGGTCGGTGTAACTCGGTGGACCGAAGCAACTGATTCCACTCTATATCTCCGAAGTAAAGTATCTTTGGGATATTGGTATTGTATCCTCCATTGTGAATTTTGGCACAAAGTATTGATTTAATTTTGTTGTCATTTTGTAGTTTCTTGTAATTGATTCGCCATTTCACTTCGAGCATTCCCGCACCTGCCCTTACACCCTCTTCCTTTTCATATACTTGTAGAAGCTCTTGCCATTTGTTTTCTATTTACAATTAATGTTAATGAATCAAAGGAAGGGATGTGAGTGTATTAATTCTATGCAAATCCAGGTGGGAAAGTAAGTTGCAAACTAGACACAAAGAGATCCCATAAGTTTGCAGAAAATGAAGTGGCAGATGTCGTAAATATGTGTGGAATTATTCACTTACTACAAATAAATAAAAAAGATTTTTTTAAAGATGAGAGTAAACATTAATTAAATGGGGTTTAGATGCCCTTGTAAATATATCATACAGTTTTTCAGTGCAGTAAGTGCTGGATTAACTTAGCGCAACAGGGAGTATCATTGGAGAACATTTGTTAGATGAGGTTTCGGGTCGGAGCCCTTCAGTCTGAAGAAGCATTACAACCGGAAATGCCACCTATCCGAGTTCTTGCACTTTTTGTCTGCTTTTGTAAAGTAGCATCTGCAGTTCCTTATTTCTTCATAACCAGTCAACATGCACAAATATCAAACAATTGGGAAGCTGTAAGACCTGATTGCCTATGGGTTTGAATATTGGCCCAAACACCATGCTGCAATTTTAGATGGGTTTTGGAGTGACCACATCCCGACTGTTATGTACACTAGATTACTTAAAGATACATGTGTATTACAGATTGAACAACAAAACTTCTCTCTATGGCCTCCTGGAAAAATATTCCATCCTTTTGAGAATAAATGATGGAAATGAACATGTTTTCTGAGCCTGTTAAAAATAAAATATAATCTAATTAAAATATGTAAAATAATTTGGGGATTTGATAGGTTCTGTTAAGGATCTCCCAAAGCTAGAATGTCGTGATAAGAACTTTATTTTTCACCCTCAGGGATTTGAATGTTTTTGAGTTCCAAACCTATAGTGGTGTACAAACCTATTTTGTTGGCTCCCAAACCTATAGTGTTGACTCCCAAACTTCAGCTGTTGAGTTTATTAAAAGCTAGAATTGCCAAATTTATGGGAAGTATGGAAATAGAGCAAAAAACTGGAGTTCTCATTATTTGGGTTCAGATTGCCAATGGATATTGGAATGATCTCAAGGGAATGCTGCTTCTATCTCCTATGCTCCTATATATTGTAAAATATATCTTCGTAGCAGCCACCCACACAAGTGCAGACAGGTGAGGAATGCTCTTCTGGATAACATTTTTTTTTGTAATAACTAAATTGGCATTGGACCTGTTAGTGGGATTATAAATTAGTAATCCTTGGTGCTCTCCTGTTTGGCTGGTGAAGATTCCAGTTTTTCTTGGTGCACACGTTGCTAGGGTCATTCAAAAACCAGTAAAATCTGATCTCTGTTGTCATTGGGCAAGTTACTGAGTTATAAAATTGATTTTGCATATTCTGCTTCACACCATTTTAAGTCAGAACTTTTAAAGCAACTGGAAAGAGATTACTTATTATATTCAAGCTAATTTTTAGATTATCGATGGTGCATCACGTATTAATTAATTTTGGTATTGAATATAAGTTAAATTTAATTTAGTTAGAGTGATGCTACCAGAGGTATGTAATGAAATCATTTGGTTCTTTGTGCTGACGAATGTTGGTTGTCATTTCCTAATGGAAGCCAATTGTGAAGTCTATTCTAAATTTTCTCTTCAATCAATAACTTCAATCAATCAATCGTCCCTAAGTGCTATCTAATACACTTGGTCCTGTAAAATATTACAGACATCAACAAAAACATCCAGAAAAATCCAGTGGGGTGCTGTCGAGTATGGCTGTCCATCCTTTCACCTTTTTATTTTAAGTATGTTAAGTGTTGTTTTGGAGGTTTAGTCTTTTTATGTGAGGGGGGGAACTTTTTTTTTCTCAGTCCCTACCTGGTCGGAGATGCGTCTTTCCTCCGAGCTGCTTCTTTGCCCTCTCCTCGTGGCCTACCACCTGGACTGGAGCGGCTTTTCCTGCCGGGATTGACCAGAATCTCCAGCTTCGGTGGCGGCGCAGCGCTGAAAGCACCATCGCGGAGCGGACGATGCCTTACCGATGGCTGCTGTGTTGTAAGCTCTGGAGTGCTGAGACCGCCGACTCCAACATCGCAGAGCTGTGGGGTCTGCGGAGCGTCCAGCTGCAGCGGCACTGACTTTGAACACCGCGGAGCCTGGGATCTTTCGCTGAGATCGTCAGTGTTGGAGCTCCGACCAGCGCGGCATGTGGACTTCGGGAGCCGTGGTCTCTGGTAGCAAGCGGCCGTTCCAGACACTTCAAGCCGCTGAAGAGTATTCATCCGACGCCGGAGCTCCATCATCCGGCGAGAGGGCCTGAAACATTGGGCCGTCGTTGAAGCGACTGCGGAGGCCTCAAATAGGGCACGACCACGGGTGAACAAGAGGAAGAGGACTGGTCTTTGCTGCCTTCCCTCACAGTGGGAACCATTGTGGGGGGATGTTTTTAAGTTTAATGTTAAATTCTTCTTTAAAATTGTGTTTTATTTTTATTGGTTTGCTGCAAATGGCAACTCAAATTTCACTACACCAATTGGTGAATGTGACAATAAATGTCCCTTGTCCATGTCCTTTGTCCTAATTGAACTGAAACAATGGAATTGGTAAAGCGCAATAAAGTGAGCCACACGCTGTGAACTCAAGGACAAGCTTTATTAAACAAAAAAATTCCAAAACAATAGCAGCGTTGCGGAGCCCAGAGTAACTGCGTGTCGCTGCAGCTGGACACTCCCTCAACTTCCTTTCTAACCCCCGCCGCCCCCAGTCACATGCCTCTTACCACATGATGAATGAGGGTTTGTTTAACCAGTGGCCCGTCCACCAGATGGCGCCACACGACCCCCCCCCCCCCCCCCCCCCCAGAACTGGAGGAACAAAAAGAGCAGGAGGACGAATGCAACGGCTTGATCTCGTGATCACAGGATCCTCATTCGGACACCCCATAGGTACGGGCGACGGGGCTGAGACGGCGGGCGCCCCCAACGGTGAAGCTGAGCCACCTGGACTGGCTGGTCAATGTACACATGAGCCGGTGTAAGACGCGCCACCAATACAATCTCAAGCTTTCCACCCACATCCAACACGTTGAAATGCCGTGCTGCAACACCCGGAATGGACCCTCATACGGGCGTTGCAACGGCGTACGATGAGCATCCCGACGCAGGAACACATATGGGCAGTCTTTGAGGGTAGACGGAACATAGGAAAAAGCAACCCCGTGCCAGTATGTTGGAACAGGAGAAAGCGTGCCCACCTGCTCCCAAAGACGCAACACACAGAGAAGGGCGATTCCTGCTGCTCCTGCGCAACCGTAATGAAATCGCCAGAACCATAAGCAGAGTACCGTACACTAATTCAGCAGAGACGTAGCCAGATCCTCCTTAGGGGCAGTGCGAATTCCCAACAACACCCACGGTAACTCATCGACCCAATCCGGACATGTGAGTCGTGCTTTCAAAGCATCCTTGAGATGGCGGAGGAAACGCTCAACCAACCCGTTGGATTGCGGATGGTAGGCCGTGGTGTGATGCAACTGAGTCCCCAACACCTGAGCCATGGAAGACCACAACTCGGAGGTGAACTGTACACCCCTGTCAGATGAAATGTCCACCGGCACACCAAAACGAGCGATCCAATGAGCAGCGAGGGCACGTAGCGGCAGAGGTATCAGCAAATGGAACAGCCAACGGCCATCGAGCGAAGCGATCAACGATAGTAAGCAGATGAGTAACTCCTCTAGACCCACGATATCAACACGGATATGGTCAAAATGGCGCTGCGGCACAGCAAAACCCTGCATGGGCGCCCTGACATGACGCTGGATCGTAGATATCTGACAGGAGGTACACGTTCTGGCCCAGTGACCGACCTACTTACGCAGACCATGCCACATAAATTTGGCTGCCAACAAAACAATCATCGCCTGGATGGCAGGATGAGCCAAAGCATGAACGAGATCGAGTACCCGGCGACGCCAAGCTGCAGGAAGGATGGGTTTCGACTGACCAGTCGACACATCACAGAGGACCGTGGCACCAGCAGGACCAAACTACACCAAACCAGAAATAGCGGTGCGGTAGGCGAGCATCTCATCATCGTCACGCTGCGCAGCCGTTAGGGAAGTATAATCAATATCCGGATCCACCTCATGGACGGTGGTGCGGGACAACGCATCTGCAACTAGGTTGCTCTTCCCCGCAATGTGCTGGACGCAGGTCGTGTATTCCGAAATGTAAGCCAAATGGCGCTGCTGCCGTGCTGACCAGGGATCCAAGATCTTTGCGAAAGTAAAAGAGGCTTGTGATCCGTGAAAGCGGTAACGTCCCTGCCCACAAGAAAATTCCGGAAATGGCGAACGGCCAGGTAAAGTGCAAGGAGCTCCCGATCAAAAGCATTGTACTTCCGTTCAGCCGGGCTCGGGTGCCGACTGAAAAACGTGAGAGGCTGCCAGCGCCGTCAATCAGCTGCTTGAGTACGCCCCCAACATCGGTGTCAGAAGCATCAACTGACGGGGCAATCGAGCATCAGCTCGCGGAGGGACCAACATCTTCGCCAGCGCCACCTCCACGCCCTCAAACGCAGCTGTGGCCTCATCCCACACCAGGCCGCTTGCTGACAGGAACGTAAACGGCTGCATAATCCGAGCAGCTGCGGGCACGAAACGATGGTAAGAATTGGGCATCCCGACAAACGTCTGAAGCCCACGCACCGTGGATGGTCGAGGAAATGCAGAATGGTCTCAATCTTACTCGGGAGTAGCATCACCCCCTGTGGTGTAACATGATGCCCCAGAAAAGTAATGGAACTCAGACCAAACTGACACTTTGCGAGGTTGACGGTCAGTCCATATTCACTGAGATGCTGACACAGCGCACGGAGTTGGGCGCAGTGCTCCTGACGAGAGTGACTGGCAACGAGGATATCATCTAAATAAATAAACAACCACGACCCACCATTTCCATGAGGCGCTGGAAAGCCTGTGCAGAGTTCTTGAGACCGAAAGACATGCGGATTAACTCACAAAGCCCAACAGGGGTAATGATAGCAGTTTTGGGAACATCAGTCGGATGAACTGGAATGTGATGATAGCCCCTCACTAGGGTTGATTTTTGAAAAAAATGTTGCCCCATTCAAATGGGCTGTGAAGTCCTGGATATTCGGAACAGGATATTGATCAGCCACCCTGACATAATTTAAATGGTGATAATCCCCACAAGGCCTCCAGCCCCCATTTGCCTTAGGAACCATGTGCAGTGGACAGGCCCACGGGCTATCAGAAAGACACACAATCCCCATCTCCATCTGGCGGAACTCAGCCTTGGCAATGCAAAGCTTGTCAAGAGGCAACCGACGTGCACGAGCATGAAGTGGCGTTCCGGTGGTAGTAATATGATGCAAAACCCCATGCTTGGAAATGAACGACTGAAACTGAGGGGTCAGAATGGCAGGAAACTCTGCCAATATCTGGGCATATATATTGTCAACAGCAGAAACTGGGTCGAGGCAAGGCAGAGGAACTCGTGCGGGGCGAAGAAAAATCAGCTGAAAAGTGCCAGAATGCACGAGACATTGCCCCCACATATTAACCAACAGGGATTGTACCCGTAAGCAACGGCTGGGACACGTCAGCCTCAGTGAAAGTCCATGTAAAATGGCTGGGGCCGAAAATAAGCGGGATTGTGCGAGAAACGTACATATGGATGGAGCTCCCGTTAACTGTGCAAGAGCAGGCCCGGATCGTGTGTCGACTCCCGCTGGAGGCAAAACGCTGACCTCCACACCCGTGCCGACCAGAAACCGCCGTCCCGAATGACAGTCCTAGGCGTAGAGGCGATTCTTCTGGTCAGCCACTACTGCCGGTCGGCTGCAGCATTTCCCAGCCACGAGCAGGGCGGGCGATTTTGTTGGGCCACAGTGTTTCCCAGATACGAGCAGAGCGGATGGCATTGGTGGGCTGCAGGACCCCAACGTTGGTGGTAGTAGCACCACCTACCTCTACCCACATCACTCAAAACCGGCCATCCGACACAAAACCTCAACCGACACAAAAAATGGCCGCTGGCTGCATGGCAGTCTCTCCGTCACCCGACTGATAGAAAAGGCACCCTACTGTTTGGCGTGCCACAGCTCGTCGGCACATTCAGCCAGCCACAGGGGGTCAGCAAAATCCTCATCCGCTAGGAGAAGGCCGATGTCCTCGGGCATCTGCTCCAGAAACGTGCTCAAAAAGGAAACTGGGCTGATGACCGTCCATCAAGGTGAGCATTTCACTCATCAGATCTGACGGCTTGCGATCACTGAGACCACCCACGTTTGGGATCCTCGCAGCCCAAGAAAATGCACGAGATGATCGGCCGTGTCCTGATCCAAGGCCTCGACCACGTAATAATATTTTGTGTCGTCAGCAGTAATGTGCTGAATATGAAATTGAGCCTTGGCCTGCTCAAACCATACATGCGGCTGCGACGTCCACACACGGGCAATTTAACCGCAACGCCGTTCTGCTGAGCCGGAGGGCCGGCTACTGCATCGGGCGGGCTGTTAGCTGCTTCCATTGTGCGATCCAAAACCACAGTTTGGAAAATGTCAAGGTCACCAGTATGCGCAATAAAGTGAGTCACATGTTGTGAACTCAAGGCCATGTTTTATTAAACAAAGAAGAATTCTAAAACAAAGCAGTGTTTGCGGAGCCCAGAATAACTGCGTGTCGCTGCAGCAGGGCACTCCCTCGACTTCCTTTCTAACCACCGCCCCTCAGTCACGTGCCTCTTACCACATGATGATCGAGGGTTCGATTAATCAGTGGCCCGACCACCAGATGGTGCTACAATGGTACCCAAATGTAATTTAATTGAAAATATCTATTTTTCTTAAAGGTGAAACTGAGGTAATAGGTGATTGCCAGGGATGGAGTGGGAGTGGGGGATAGAGTTAATGGGCAGGGTAAGGTTAGTAAAGTGTAAGGATGAAGAGCCTGCAGATTTTTATCACTTGCACATTTTCCATATTTGATGTGTGGCTACAGAGGACAAGATAATAAGGTATATTATTTGCAGCAATTATATTGGGGTGGGGGATTGCAACCTTCATGTGGTCCACCCTGTTTCGACGAATGCAATCAACCTGGCGTGAACAAACAGAAGATCAGAACAAGTTGTCTTACAGCTTTAGGCTGTGCACGCCACACGCAAGAAGAAGATATCATACCTGCCAACCATTCCGATTTGGCGGAATTCTTCCGATTTTCCATCCCAATTCCGAATTCCGATTTTTTGTCTCAATATTCCGAGAAAAAAAATCGGAAAAAAAAAACACAGAAACTTTCTATGTGTTTTTTTTCCGATTTTTTTCTCGGAATATTGAGACAAAATAATCGGAATTGGGATGGAACGGCTGGAGCGTCTAGACTCAGAAGCGCAGGGGAGAAGTAGGTGCGAGTCAGGTGGGCACCGGGAGGAGGGTGGAGAGGGGGAAATCAACGATCATCCCGTGGGGTAGTAAGCCAAATACGTTCATTATCACTTCAGGGGCAGGGAAGAGGCGATGAGGGGGCAGGGAGAGATGGTCCGGTGGGCAACACTCACCGGTCACCTCACCTCAGCGCCGCTGCCGCCGCCGCCGCCGGGACTGTCAGCCCGGTGAGTGACCGCGAGCGCGTCAGGTCGGGTCGGGGCCAGCCCGTTCCCGCCTCACCAACACTCACAAACTGAGAGTTGACGAAGAAACTGCAGATGTTGGAGAATCGAGGGTTACACAAAATGCTGGAGAAACTCAGCGGGTGCAGCAGCATCTAAGGAGCGAAGGAGATAGGCGACGTTTTGGGTCGAGACCCTTCTTCAGACTGAGAAGGGTCTCGACCCGAAACGTCGCCTATCTCCTTCGCTCCTTAGATGTTGCTGCACCCGCTGAGTTTCTCCAGCATTTTGTGTAACCCCCTGAGGTCACTTTCCCGCCCTCACTGACGTCACACCCCGCCCCTTACTGACGTCACTTGCCCCGCCCCTTACTGACGTCTCCTGCCCCGCCCCTTACTGACGTCACGTGCCCCGCCCTCACTGACGTCAGACTAATAGGATTCCGATTTTTCAATCTCACAAGTTGGCAGTATGAGATATGTAGCAGCATTTTACCAACTTGATAATGAATTCTATCTGCATTTAGAAATAATGTGTACTGCATATATTTATGTAAAAGTATCTGGACTGTTCCTTGATAGTTATGAAGATTTTGGTATATTCATGTTAACATTATTTTAACAGTGAACTAGTTGTGTGCGCTGCCTGATCGTTAATGTGGAAGCATGTCCGTAGATGTAAATGTGTCGGGAAAGGCCTGGAAAAACTAGTGGAAATAAGGTCAAAGCAAACAACTATGAACAACTAATTTATATATAAATGTTGTTTAAATAAACCTCAAATTCCAGTTTTGATTTATTTTATTTTAAGTGCTGGAGAGATAAATAATACTAAGCTTAACAAGTTTGAAAATGCGTTGGTTTGAGAGGCAAATTATGAAAAATGTGTAACATCAAAACAGTTTCAAACTTTTCATTAGTCTTAAGCTATTTATCAAATTTGTTATAGTTTATGGTTAAAATATTGAGACCCATTTATTTCTCATGAAATTTTGAATTCCTCTTATTGATAATTTGTACACCAGGCAACTTGCTCAATAACATTGATGGGAAAAATTCCAGCCGCTTCTGTCAGAGTTTTAACTTTTCTTTGCCTTTTAATTTACTAGACTTTCAACTTGGATTTCTAAATTGATGTGGTACTAACGATGATCACATTGAAAATTTGATCTGCCAAAATACACGAGATTTCATGCATATTGTATGCATATTAAAGCAATGCTATCATGTGGGTGGGAACATTTTTGTATGGTTTCTGTTTCATTAAAGGGGCTGTCCCACTGCGGCTACCTAATTGACGAGTTTAGGAGAGTTTGAAAAAGTGTCATGTTGAAGACTTCCTTCGACTATGTTAAAGACCTCCTTCAACCTCCTTCGACTATGTTGAAGACCATCTTTTTGACTAGCTTCGGGAAAATTGGACACCGAATAGTGGAGAGTGAAGACTACCTCCTTCGATCTCCTTTGACCTCCCTTCGACTATGTTGAAGACTATCTACGATTACCTTAGACTACCCTCGATTACCAATGAATAACATGCCGGCCTACTACGACCTGCTTCGACTAAACGTAAAGACATATTGTGGGGTTTTTTCTTCCATGGTGACCTTTTGTTACTTGCGGGCATATTTCAGCGTGTTGAAAAATACGAAGCGAAATACGCATGCGGGGACAACTCTCAAGCATGAAGGAGAGTTACAAAGACCTCCTAGGACCTCGTGTTGACTATGCTGCGAGTATGAGTCGAGGGCAAACTCTTCTAAACTCACCAATTAGGTTGCCGCAGTGGGACAGCCCGTTAAATGTCATGTATTGATCATGGGTGACTGATTCCTTGGAATTTGGATTTAATTTTGTTAAAGATAGTGTTCATTGAGTAGGGTATGAATAGCTTATTCTGGCAATTGTGCTTTGCGAACATTATTCCCTAGCCTATCTTTATGACAGCATCTTCAAGTATTTCAATTCACTAACTTAATTTTCTATTGGACCATGTACTGTGTGAAACATCTTAACTCATTCTGACTCCTGATAAATCTCATTAGAAATTATTTTGGTATTTCATTTTGTAACTATTATTAAAATTCTCATCATTTGAAATGTTTTATCTACTATATCACTTTGATCCGTGACATGGCCTACCAAAGGGTTATATGAACAAATCAAGGTATTGGGGAAAATTGGAAAACATAAATGTTGTATTGGTGTGATTATTATTATTGTGTGCGATGAGTTTACTTGAACAATGGGACCAGCCAGATAGAAGATAAGCGTTTCTTCTAATCTAGTTACGTTGTATTGGAAGTTATGTTACTATTTTATGGTTGATCTTTTTCTGTTTAGAAATTGTACACCAAATTTAATGTTTGTTTGTAGATTGTAATGTTGATGCTAGGGTGAGCATTTGTAGCATTAATTTGTCCATAGAAGGTGTTACTGAAGTCATCTTCTTGAACTACTGCAATGTATGTGGTTATATAGTACTGTTAATTATGGATTTGACCTAGCAATAAGGAACATTTGGGATGATGTGTGACCTTGAAGGGAAACTTAGAAATGCTGATATTCCCCATGCGTCTTTTCCCTTGATCATCATGATTGTTGAGATTGGGGATTTGGAAAATAATTGAAGAAACCTTGGAAAGTGCAGCTTCCAGATGGTGCACGCAACACTGGAATAGAAAAAATATTCAATCACATGCCAGTCAAATTGGCTGCTTTTATCCTTGATGTTCTCACTTTTCTTGAGTCATTTTGCAGTTGCTCTTATCCAAGCATATGGAAAATATTCCAAAATATTCCTGATGTACCTAATAGAAGGTAAAACTACTCTGGAGAACCAGGTGAATCATCCATCTTAAAATATGCAACCTTGTTCTTGTAGTCATGATATTTATCTAGATGGCCTAGTGAAATTTCTGGTCAACAGTAATGATTCTAAAAGAATTAAGATCATAAATAGTAACATTGGGTCATTCAGCCTCTTGAGTCTGCTCCACACAAATAGGATTGATTTGTGACTGATCTAAAATTCCTCTAGTCCACTTTCCATCATTTCCCTATTATCGTTGAGTACTTTACTGATTAGATACCTATCTACCTCAGCCTTAAATGTTCAAGACATTTAAATGTTCCACAGCTCTCTAGATTCACAACACTGAGAAAAAAAAATGTTTCCTCATCTTAGTCTTAAATGAGTACCTTCCTATTCTGGCATCATGCCTAGAAGCTCCCTTAAGAGAAAACAACCTATCTCACCGGTATGATGTTTCAATAATCTTCCCTCTTCTTAATTTTAATGACCAGAGACTGAAACTGTTACTTTTCTCAAGAGAACCATTCCATACCCATGAACATCCTAAATGAACCTTTCCTGGACCACCCTCAATAACATAATAATATTCCTTAATTAGGGGAACCAAAATTGTTTTTGATGTGATTGGACGAACACTTTGTACAGTTGCATTAAGACACTCACACTTTATTCTCTTACTCCCTTGAAATATGGTCCAGCATTCCATTAGCTTTCTCTACTACCTGCTGCTTTTCTGCATTTCGTGCATAAGGACCACAAACTCTATTGTGTTTCCTTTTGTGGAATTTATTTCCACTTAAATATTTATGTCCTTTTGCCTTCTCTTCCAAAATGAACATTGTTATTTTTTTTCCATTTTTTAGTTTAGGATCCGCTTGGGCAATTTTACTCTTTTGGGGTCCTGTCAGTATTGATGCTATACTGAGATTTTTTTTGGTTAGAAGTGCAATCTGTTCCCAAGCAAACCTTCATTACAGAAACTGGAATACCATTGTATTTGCAGTACCCATTCCTGTCAGACATTTCCTGAAATTACTTCATGAAGTAAAGGAGCTGCAGACTGATGTCTGAGGCTACAGGAAGGTAGAAATTGGGATCATTCACTCAGTATTTTAGATGAGATGTACCATTACAGCAAGAAAAGTTGAGGCAATGATGCAGCTTTGTTTAACATTATATTAATGAACAATAGTGCTGTGGTAAATCCATGAATATCATGGAATAAAAGCCATTGTGGAGCTAAGTGCAAAATTGAGATGCATTTTTCAGTGCAGCCAAATTTGAGAAGGGGCTCCACAATATCTCCTGATTAATAAAATCAAAGGTTTTAATGAGATTATGCAGCATCATTTTGTTTGGGATGCTGAATAATGTCAAATCTACAAATATTCCAGCAGGGAGTGCCCAGTCAGAATGAACTGAAAGTGCTGCTTGACATTTGGGTGAAGGACCTAAGATTTGTGGATGTAATCATAGCAATGATTACCATCACACTGACTTCATAAGTGCTTGCTACCCTTGGAGTAATAAGCTCAAAATAGGGCACAGATGTTGGGTTAGTCCTTAAAATGTTCAGGCATACAAAACAATGTCAAAAATGTCAATGTCATAAAGAGATGATTGAAGATGGTCGGGATGCATTATAGCATGGTTTGGAAACAGCTATACCTCAAGAAATTGCAGAGAATTGTGGACACAACCCAGACCTTAACAAAAACCAACCTCCCTATCATTGACTCCATCTACACTTCATGCTGCCTCGGCAAGGGCACCAGCATAATCAAAGATGAGTCTAACCCCGATCACTCCCTCTCCCATCAGACAAGAGTACAGAAGTATGAAAACACATGCCTAGATTCAGGGACAGTTTCTTCCCAGCTGTCATCAGGCAACTGAACCATCCTATCAACAACTAGAAAGCGGTCCTGAGCTGCCCTCTACCTCATTGGAGACCCTCAGACTATCTATTATTGGACTTTATCTTGCACTACTCGCTATTCCCTTTCTCTTGTATCTGTACACTGTGGACATCTTGATTGTAATCATGTATTATATGTATCAACTAAAGTAAAAAGAGCAGTACTGATCAGGACTGAACCAAATGGGCAAAACATTTGAGTAAAACATGAACATGCTTAAAAACTCAATTTTCTAGATGTCACGGAAAAATGTTTGGGGCCTGCAGCTTTTGCAGAAAGATTCCTTAATGTGTGATTCAACCCCAGGCATCAGGAGGGCATGTGGGCATCAATGAGATAATGGGTTTGAAAAGACCAAGTTTAGAAGTAACTTCAGGATCGTCTTCCTACACAGTGAACAATGTATGCATAAATTGATTTTGGAATACATTTTTATTTGTTTTAGGCAGTAGTTGTATGTTGCGAGAGTCAAGAGTGTTTTATTGGCATGTGTCCTGAAACGGAACAATGAAATGCTTTCTTGCAGCAGCACAACCAATATTTAAATATAATACTCTGTAAATATAATAAACAACCAAAAAAAGAACTTATCTATATCTATCTATATAAATTAGATCAAGAGGGACCAGTTGGAGGAGGAGCGTGAGGGGGGCGGGGAGGAAGAGGGATTCTGGGGGAGGAAGAGAAAGGCTGGGGAGAGAGGAGGAGGGGAGAGAGGGGGTGGGTGAGAAACCCTGGGTGGTGAACGAGAGGCGGGGGGGGGGGGGGAGGAGAAGAGGTGGCTGAGAGAAAGCTCGGGAGGTCTCGGGGAAACCCAAGCTGAGGCGCGATCGTGCAGCGCTAGGGATTTCGCGAGCGCTCAGGAGCTGCAGTACAGAGCCCACTTGTTCGTTCTTTAAGCGTCTTTTGAAGAAGCGGGGGGGGAATGAGGGAGGGGGAGGGAGGTGACGTCACTTGCTGCGTGTGGAACCATAGGGCAGCAGGCCACGAGGACCAGAGCCATTGTGACGTCATCAGCGAGATCATTATAACACAACAGTTCCAGAGACAAAGTCCAATGTCTGCAATGGGGTAGCGGTGAATCAGGCAGAATCCTAGCAATTGAAGGACTGTTCAGAACTCTGATAACAGAGGGCTACAGTTACATCCTGGACATGCATTCAAGTCGCAGCGTTGTTTTGAATGAGGGACAGTGCCCATCCAGTAGAAATAAGGACTCAAGTTCTGTATGGTTCAATAGCCCTTTCACCTCGGAATGGAACAGTGACTGAAAATGGTAAGGATGATAATGTTGCAAAGCATCACCATGTCCCAGTGTTGGCAGACTTTCAGCCTTGTACATACAGTGGAGCCACTTCGCGGTCAGTGGATGTGGACAACTGGGTATCTCCATTGAAGAAGGATATGTTCTTGTGCTCAGATCCTGAATATACAGAATGCATTTGGGAAAAGGTTCAGGTACAAGATGCAACAACCATTTAATGTGAAAAAAAAGTTAACTGCAATGAAGCATCTTGTTCCATAAGAAATGATGTTGTGGATGGATTGGAGTCCAGTGATCTTTCTGAAAGGTATTCATCAAGTGAAGATGACAGAAAAATAAAAGTTGAGAATGGCTCTTCAGATGAGTCTTTTCAACAATATTGGTAGAAGAAGAGTAAGTTACCAGTTAAGAAGTGCAATATTAAGGATGTGAAGAAATATTCTGGACATAAACGTGGCCGGAAACCAAAGTAAAACTTGGAAAGGGAAGATTTCCCCACCGTGTATCGATGTCAGTATAAGGGTTGCTGTGCTGTTTACAGAGGAGTTGACGGACTTAACACACAAAAGAGCGGGATGAAGAGGTGCGTGAAAGACCTTGCCCCCACCCAGGATGTAACAAGGTGTTTCTGATTGATCGCTACCTGCAGCGCCATGTAAAGCTGATCCATGCAGAAGAAAGAACATCTTTACAGATCAGGAGAAAGTGCAAAGCCTTTGGTCACAACTTCGGAAAGTTGACCACATTTGATCAACAATCTTGAAGCATTTTGAACTCTATCGTATGACCAAGGGTCTAGAGAGAGAAGCTGAACATTTTGAAACAGATAGACCTCTTGAAAGAGATCATGAATAACCCTATCCAGGAAGACAATGACTGAGACCTGGTGGGTAACCAGTGTGATGACAATCAGGACATTGATGAGGATGGCAATGATGGAGTTTCTGATGAGAAAGACAATTACTGTTTTGTTCCCAACCCTGGTGACAGCAGAGGAAACAACTGCAAGAACGACTTTTGACAACAACATCCCAGATATCTATGACGTGTGCCCCAAGAACAGCGCCATCAGTGAGACTGACCTGAGGACGTTCCAAAGGGGACGATGCAGATCGTTCAACGCCATCAACTTCAATGGCACCCTCTACATCAACACAGACTGCCATCTACAGTGGCTTTGTCTTTGGCTTCCAGTCCAGCAGTCGCTTCTACGTGGTGATGATAGACAATAGGTGCCGGAGTAGGCCATTTGGCCCTTCGTGCCAGCACCGCCATTCAATGTGATCATGGCTGATCATCCCCAATCAGTACCCCATTCCTGCCTTCTCCCCATATCCCCTGACTCCGCTATTTTTAAGAGCCCTATCTAGCTCTCTCTTGAAAGCATCCAGAGAACCTGCCTCCACCACCCTCTGAGGCAGAGAATTCCACAGACTCACCACTCTCTGTGTGAAAAAGTGTTTCCTCGTCTACGTTCTAAATGGCTTACTCCTTATTCTTAAACTGTGGCCCAGTGATGTGGAAGCAGGCCACCCAAACCTATTGGGAGGAGAAGCTGTCCAAACCCACAGATACGCTAGCGTCTAGATCAAGGTGATGAACCCCAGGACGAGAGGGGGGGGAAGCACCTGACCTGTGCAACGATATATGAAGAGACTGGCAACACCCTCAGACAGGTGCGTACTTTTATGGCACAACCCGAATATCGGCTGAAAGGATTACACCGCCAACATGTGGCACCTGATCCATTGACCCTAAGCAAGCTTCATCAGTATGGTTGTCAATAAAGAGAGTGAGAACTGGTTGCCATACCATTGGTTTGATGGACTTTGGGTTACTATTGAACTGGTAGCCATACCTTTGGTTTGGTGGACTTTGGGGTACTGTGATGCATGATGGCTCTATCATTCAGCTAATCATTGCTCTAATACTTGCGACCATTGTGTGTACCTACCGAGGACTTGAATGTTATCATGTTTGATAAAAAGGAGAGAATGAAAGAGCTAATAGTCAAATCTAAAATATAAACCATATAACCATATAAAACCATATAACAATTACAGCACGGAGACAGGCCCTCTCGGCCCTTCCAGTCCGTGCCGACCATTTGTTTTCCCCTAGTCCCATCTACCTGCACTCAGACCATACCCCTCCATTCCCTTCACGTCCATATACCTATCCACTTTACTTTTAAATGTTAAAATCGATCCTGCCTCCACCACCTCTGCTGGAAGCTCATTCCACACAGCCACCACCCTCTGAGTAAAGAAGTTCCCTCTCACGTACCCCTAAACTTCTGTCCCTTAATTTCATGTCATGCTTGTTTGAATCTTCCCTACCATCAATGGGAAAAGCTTATCCACGTCAACTCTGTCTATCCTTTCATCATTTTAAAGACCTCAATCAGTCCCCCCTTAACCTTCTGCGCTCCAAAGAATAAAGACCTAACTTGTTCAACCTTTCTCTGTAACATAGTTGCTGGAACCCTGGCAACATTCTAGTAAATCTCCTCTGTACTCTCTCTATTTTGTTGACATCCTTCCTATAACTGCGACCAAAATTGTACACCATACCCAGAATTGGGTTACCAATCCTTGTACAATTTACATTACTTCCCTACTCCTATATTCAATGCTCTGATTTATAAAGGCCAGCACACCAAAGGTTTCTTTACCACCCTACTACATGGATTCCACCTTCAGGGAACTATGCACAGTTATCCTAGATCCCTCTGTTCCACAGCATTCCTCAATTCCCTACCAATTACCATGTACGTCCTATTTTGATTTGCGTGCCAAGATGTAGCACTTCACACTTATCAGCATTTAAACTCCATCTGCCATCTTTCAGCCCACTTTTTCCAAATGGCCCAAATCTCTCTGTAGACTTTGAGAATCTACTTCATTATCCACAATACCACCTATCTTAGTATCATCTGCATACTTACTATCCAATTTTCCACCCCATCATCCAGATCATTGATGTACATGACAAACAACAGTGGACCCAACACAGATCCCTGAGGCACCCCACTGGTCACCGGCTTCCAACCTGACAAACAGCCATCCACCATTACTCTCTGACATCTCCCCATTCAGCCATTGTTGAATCCATCTTGCTACTCCGTACACCCAAAGATTTTGAACCAACCTTCCATGGGGAATCCTTGTCAAAGGCCTTACTGAAATCCATATAGACAACATCCACTGCTTTACCCTCATCAATTTCCTAGTTACCCCGCTTCAAAAAATTCAAGAAGGTTTGTCAAACATACCTTCCAGGCACAAATCCATGTTGACTGTTCCTGATCAGACCCTGTTTATCCAGATGCTTATATATAATTATCTCTAAATCCTTTCCATTAATTTGCCCACCACTGACGTCACTAATAGGTCTATAATTGCTAGGTTATTCTTTGAACCCTTTTTAAACAATGAACAACATGCGCAGTACGCCAATCCTCCGGCACTATTCCCGTTTCTAATGACATTGAAATATTCTGTCATAGCTCCTGCTATTTCTACACTAACTTCCCTCAATGTCCTAGGGAATATTCAGGACCTGGAGACTTATCCACCTTTATATTTTTCAAAAGTGTCAGTACTTCCTCCTCTTTGAATCTCATAGTTCCATAGCTACTCTACTTTTTCCCTTACCTCACAGAGTTCAATATCCTTCTCCTTGGTGAATACCGAAGAAAAGAAATTGTTCAATATCTCCCCCATCTCTTTTGGCTCTGCAGATAGCTGTCCATTCTGGTTCTTAATGTCCAATTTATCCCTCTTATCCTTTTGCTATTAATTATAGCTGTAGAAACCCTTTGGATTTACTTTCACCTTTCTGCCAAAGCAACCTCATATCTTCTTTTAGCCTTCCTAATTTCTTTCTGAAGATTCTTTTTACATTCTTTATACTCCCTCTAGCACCTCATTTACTCCATGCCTCCTATAATTATTGTAGATATCTCTCTTTTTTTGAAACAAGTGTCTAATTTCCCTTGAAAACCATGGCTCTTTCCAATTTTTACTATTTCCTTTCAACCTAACAGGGACATAAAGATGGAGTCGTTCTTCTACAAAAGCATGGACTAGTAGTATAAAAGAATAGCTCGGTGCCAAATCTGAATGACTTTGTAAATTATATGGAACACAATATGGAGGACAGGTTGTCTTTTCCATAAAGACATTACGATGGCAGCCTGCAGTAATAACATGTGCTTCATTCAAGGCCATAAAGAAGCCAAGATTGAAAAAAATAGCTGACGCTCCAGAGATAAGTAATAACTTGTTATTGGATGAGCTTGATTTGGACCCAGCTTTCCTATATTGTGAAAGGCAACAGAATCTTTCTGTCATGCCATATTCAGACTTGGTAGGAGTGTTTTACTGATAAGAAAATGTATAATTGTGCTAACTGTCCTTTGTTCTGTGAGTGGGAGCCCGAGAAGCACTGAGCAATGTTTATGTTCATTGTAGATCTTTGGCACTCCCGTCTGATGAATCAATTAAAGATTGCCATGGTCTACCTTTAACGTTTGTTGCTATCTGCTTTTTAAGAAACGAACCTTGACAGAGAGCACTACAATTTTTGCACCACGTTACTCACAATTGTCCTGTGGTGTGTTGTACCAAGTTTTGTTCAGATATATGTTATATTTCACAAATTATTCACATTTTTAACTTAAAAAAATCCCAATTTGAGAAAAAAAACTTCCCTCTGCACTGGCAATTACAGCTATGACATCACAATTGGATTGTAGCCCTGCCCACTACAATGTTGCAATCCCAGGACACTGAGTCCTATCAGACCTAGCAAGAGCAATTGCATTTTTTAAAAGGTTTAAAATGAGGGAGGGTGAATAAGGGGAAATGAGCAGCGCAGTTGGGGGGTATGTGTGAGTGGTGGAATATTGCGTTGGCGGAACGGGTTGCATTGGGGGAATGAGTGAGTTGTGAAATATTGCCTTGGGGAATGGGTTGCGTTGGGGGACCAGTCTTAGGTCCAAAACGGGTCCCACTTGGTCTAGTATATATAAATAAAACAGACAAAACATAATAGTGCAAAGACAAAAACAATACTCCCACGTCTATGTAGTTGGGAGTTTATTTGGAAATTGTAGTGTTTAATAGCCTGATAGTTGTTAAGAAGCTGCTCGGGAACCTGCATGTTACAATTTTTGGGCTCTTATACCTTCTTCCCAATGCAGGGGTGAAATAAGTGTGGCCAGAATGATGATACTGGCTGCCTTTTTGAGGCAGCAAATGCTGTAGATCCCTTCGATGGTGGGGAGGTCAGTACCTGTGATGGACTGGGCAGTGTTCACCATTTTCTGTGCAATCTTCAGTCCTGAGCATTTGAGTTGCTGAACCAGGTTGAGATGCAACTAGTCGATATACTTTCTACTGTAAACCTCTAGAAGATCAAGAGTATTCGTTAACATACCGAAGTTCCTCAATCTTCTAAGGAAGTAAAGGCATTGATGGGCTTTCTTTACAATTGCATTAATATGCTGAGTCTAGGGCAGATCTTCAGAGAGTTGAAGTTTTTGACTCCACTACTATCCCGTCAATGAAGACAAGTTTGTGGAGCTTCGGCCTTCATCTTCCAAAGTCAACAATCAGTTATTTGGTTTTACTGACGTTGAGAGCAAGGTTGTTGTTTTGGCACCATCTTCCTCTTATGCCCAAACTCATCGTCATCTGTACTCCGTCCAACAACAATGATGTCATCGGTAAATTTGAAGATGGTGTTGGAACTGTGTTTGGCTACACAATCATGAGTATAGAGCGAGTTGAGTGGGGCGGGGGGGGGGGGGGGGGGGGGGGGGGGGGGGGGGTGCGAGCACTCAGCTTTGAGGTTTTCCTGTGCCAATGGTTATTGAGGAGCACAATTCGTACTGATTGTGGTCTATTGATGAGGAAGTCGAGAATCCAATTGTTGAGGGATGCACAGAGACCCAGTTCCGTGAGCCTGGTAATCAGTTTATTAGGCAAGGTTTAATCATATCAAATTTTTCCATTTTGTAATATGCAATATAGCTGAGCATACAGTATTATATTTTGTGCTGGATATTAATTTATAAACACTGGAACACACTTCTTTAGAAGCACAATCATTCAAATGTATCAAATTTATTATAACTTACATCTTTTCAGATAACTGATGTGACTAATTTGCTTGCGGTATCAATGTTTTCCAATCTTAAATTTGGGGAAAAATGTTTATGACTAAATAATAGTAATGTGTAAGTTAATGAACAAAGTTTTTGTGTACAAGAAATAACTTTGAACAAGTCAGGATGCAAGTTTTAATGTGTTTTATAATGAATAGACATTAATCAGCAATTACATACTTTTACTTCTTGCTTACCAATGTTAAAGTCCCAAAAGTATGTTTCATCGTTTATACGAACCAATCCATTGAAGAAATCATTTTAAATTGGAGTAATATTAAAATAACTATTAGAGTCAGCAAAATTACATTATTGCAAGCAATTTCCATTCTTATTAACTACTGTGTAAGTTGACATATTATTTGAATGGTGACCGATTAGACTATTATTTGAATGGTGACCGATTAGGAAAAGGGGAGATGCAGCGAGACCTGGGTGTCATGGTACACCAGTCATTGAAAGTAGGCATGCAGGTGCAGCAGGCTGTGAAGAAAGCGAATGGTATGTTGGCATTCATAGCAAAAGGATTTGAGTACAAGAGCAGGGAGGTTCTACTGCAGTTGTACAGGGTCTTGGTGAGGCCACACCTGGAGTATTGCGTACAGTTTTGGTCTCCTAATCTGAGGAAAGACATTCTTGCCATAGAGGGAGTACAGAGAAGGTTCACCAGACTGATTCCTGGGATGGCACGACTTCCATATGAAGAAAGACTGGATAGACTTGGCTTGTACTCGCTGGAATTTAGAAGATTGAGGGGTGATCTCATAGAGACTTACAAAATTCTTAAAGGGTTGGACAGGCTAGATGCAGGCAGATTGTTCCCGATGTTGGGGAAATCCAGGACAAGGGGTCACAGTTTAAGGATAAGGGGGAAGTCTTTTAGGACCGAAATGAGAAAATCGTTTTTCACACAGAGAGTGGTGAATCTGTGGAATTCTCTGCCACAGAAGGTAGTTGAGGCCAGTTCGTTGGCCATATTTAAGAGGGAGTTGGATGTGGCCCTTGTGGCTGAAGGGATCAGGGGGTATGGAGAGAAGGCAGGTACGGGATACTGAGTTGGATGATCAGCCATGATCATATTGAATGGCGGTGCAGGCTCGAAGGGCCGAAGGGCCGAATGGCCTGCTCCTGCACCTAATTTCTATGTTTCTATATTTTTCTTTTTAGTCCGTTTCTTCAGAGCCTCAAGAAATTCCCTATTCTTCAGGAATATAATTTAAATTCTTCTCCAACATAGTCTTCAGAAATCAGTAAATTGATGAGAACAAAAGTATTTAAGAGTTATTCTCAATTACAACAACCCTAAAGATGTTCCATTTTTTGATTGAGTTCTTAATAACATACATATCATTGGTTAACAATTTTTCTATCCCCAGTCAATGTTTGGCGAGTCATTCTATGACATAAATATTTCATAATTCAGTACCTGTTTAAAATAAGATTTTTTTTTTCTGGACATTTCACTTCAGCCTTAATCTTGCATATAATTCAATCTTCATTTCACACTCGAAAATATTCAAAAACTACAAATTGCTATTTGTAAGAAATCTTCAATGTCATCGGCTGTTCAGCCTGCTTTATGAAATCATTGAATGCTGAAGATAAACTGGAACTGATATCCAACAATTACCAAGGTTAATAAAGGTGAGATTGTTTACAGATTACTAAATTCCTATTGGCTGGTAACTCGGAGAAATTGCATAACATAAAAAAATTATTGGACTACTTCTATACTAAATGACAAGAAACATATTTCCATTTTATATCTCTTTAAACATATACTCATCTTAATATTGGTGATAATAATAGAATACATATCAATTACTGCACTACAGAAAATATATCACCATTTTACAGAATATTTAATACTAATTACATGTGATTATGAATTGCATATAAATCAATCATTCATCAACTAGGGCACATTACTTCCAGTCATTATTTATCATGTATGCAATTGGTAATATTTTTCATGCATTTGGATTTTAATATTTGATCTTAATATTTCATACATTAAGCTATTTTATAGATATTTTACATAATTCATACTACACACATTTTCTACTACAATGAAGGTCAGTTTCAGTTATTATTCAGAACCCACCATGAAGCTGTAAAAAAAATAAAGAAAGAATTCACTAAGTGGCATTGTATGAATGTTCATGTGTAAAACATATGCATAGTGAGCCATTTAATTGGAACAGCTACCCAATGGACATCAGATTTGAAGCAGAATTCACAGACATCCCATTTCCTCTGGATGTTTTGCTAGACCAACATCATACTTTAGTGCCCTTCTCCTTCTATATTCATCTCAGTTTTGAACTATCCTTCAGCTGGTAAAATAAAAATTGTCTTCTTTAACCCTAAAAACATAATTTGTTGTCCCTTAGGCTTTTCTAACTATCAAATGAAAATGTTGCTTATTAATATTAATTCAGATTCATGGTATTATCTAGGCAACTCACCAATGTACTCTTTGGATTGTTTTGATAGGATTCTTTAAGAGTGCCCAGGGCCATACACAATTAGTTGGCTCCCATTGCAATCAAGTACAAATTTATGCTTAAGTCCCTTATTTGGCTCTAATCCAGAAACATGTACATTAAGGTAATACATCAGTTTTCATAGAATATAATTCTTTATGTATGGAAAAAGTAAGCTTAGTAATGTGCTTTGTCAAGCACATTTGCATCGTACCAGGTACAAGCATTGTTGTTATTAGCTCTGGAGTATCCAAGAAATCCACATTGCTCCTTTGGAAGGTCTTGCTATCATTGGTCTGGATGTGCCTAAAGTAATTGGCATGTAAATCAAAGAAATTCAATGACTAAATTATCTTAATCTAACTAGTACACATAAATTACATATTACCAGATAGCATAAACCAATAAATAGAAGAGCAGCAATTGATAGATGTGCAACTTCAGTGATTTTACTTTATAAACTTACATTGACATTCAGTGGAAATACAAAAACTCGTTTAATCTGTCTCATTCAGAAAAAAATATGTTCCTCCAGTAGTTTGTCAGAATGGAAGATATACTGCATGGAAACGGGCCCTTCCATCCTGACCAAGATGCACCATTATCACTAGTCACATTTGCCTGCGTTTGGCTCATATCTCATCTAAAACCTCCCAAACCATGTACCTCTCCAAGTGTGTTTTACATGCTGTTACAGTACTTGCCTCAACTACCTCCTCTGGCAGCTTGTTCTATATATGTATCACCTTTTGAGTGAAAAAGTTGCTCCTCAGATTCCTATTCAATCTTGCTCCTCTCGCCTCAAACATATGTCTTCTTGTTTTTTGATTCTCCTGTCCTAGGTAAAAGACTGCATTCACTCTATCGATTCCCCTCATGATTTTATACACCTCTATAAGATCATCCCTCAGCCTCCTGCTCTCCAAGGAATAAAGTCCTAGCATACCCAACTTCTGATAAAGCTCAACCTGCCCCTCATGTCCTGGCAACAATCTCATAAATCTTCTCTGCAATCTGTCCAGTTTAGCAACATCCTTCCTGTAGCAGGATGACCAAAACAGAATACAATACTACAAGTGCAGCCGTCCCAATGTCTTGTAAAACTGTAATTTAACACCCATCTTCTATACTCAATAACCTGACTGAAGAAGGCCAATGTATCAAAAGTCTTCTTGATCAGCCTATTTACCTGTGATGCCACTCCTGTGGACTGGAGGGTAGCCAATGTATCCCCACTTTTTAAGAAAGGAGGAAGAGAGAAAACGGGGAATTATAGACCAGTTAGCCTTACATTGGTATTGGGGAAGATGCTCGAGTCGATTGTTAAAGATGTTATAGCAGCGCATTTGGAAAGCAGTGACGGGATCAGTCAAAGCAGCATGGATTTAAGAAGGGGAAATCATGCTTGTCTAATCTGGAATTTTTTGAGGATGTAACAAGTAGAATGGATAAGGGAGAGCCAGTTGATGTGGTGTATCTGGACTTTCAAAAAGCCTTTGACAAGGTCCCACATAAGAGATTTGTGTGCAAAATTGACATGGATAGAGAACTGGTTGGCGGACAGGAAGCAAAGAGTAGGAATCAATGGGTCCTTTTCAGATGGCAGGCAGTGACTAGTGGGGTGCCACAAGACTCTGTGCTAGGATCCCAGCTATTTACAATGTATATAACTTCAAGTTAAGTTCAAGCTACATTTATTGTCACGTGCACCAATTGGTACAGTGCGATTTGAGTTACCGTACAGCCATACGAATAAAAAAGAACACAATACACGATAGAGTTTAACATAAACATCACCACACAGCGGAATCAACGTTCCCACTGTGAAGGAAGGCAAAGTTCAGTCATCTTCCTTATTGTTCATCCGTGGTCGGGATCTTTGAGCCCTTCGCAGTTGCCGCTACGGTGGCCCTCTCGCAGGGATGATCGGAACGGAAGAACACTCTCAGCGGCTTGGAGTTTTCGAATCGGTTGCTTCCTACTGGAGACCGCGGCTCCCGAAGTCTACAAGCCGAGCTGGACGGAGCTCCAACACTGGCGACCCCCGGCGAAGGATACCAGGACTCCGCGATGTTAGAGTCAGTGCCTCCCGTGGCTAGAAGCTACCCAAACCACAGCTCCACGATGTTAAAGCAGCAGGCCCAACACTCTGGAGCCTCAACAGGGTGATCCCCTGGCAATTCAGTGCTGTGCCGTTGCTGAAGCTCTGGCTGGTCTCCGACAAGAAAGGCCGCGCCAATTCAGTTAGTAGGCCGCAGGGGGGGGGGGGCGAAGATGCGACTCGGAGAAAAGACGCGTTCTCGACCTTGACGTGACTGGGGAACGGCTTCCCCTCTTCACATAAAAAAGACTAAGAAACCTCCAAAAACATACTTTTAGACAGACAAAAGGGTGAAAGGACGGACAAACTGCTGGCGAGGCTGCCGCGAGCGACGCCACCAGATGACGAACGTTTAATTTAGACGAGGGAATTAAATGTGACATCTCTAAATTTGCGGATGTCACAAAGCAGAGTGTCATCCAAGCCGCTCAAGCACAGCCGCTCCATTCTATCAACATATGACAATCCCGCCATCCTGGTAATTAACCTTGTGAACCTACGCTGCACTCCCTCAATAGCAAGAATGTCCTTCCTCAAATTTGGAGACCAAAACTGCACACAATACCCCAGGTGTAGTCTCACTGGGGCCTTGTACAACTGCAGAAGGACCTCTTTGCTCCTATACTCAACCCCTCTTGCTATGAAGGCCAATATGCCATTAGCTGTCTTCACTGCCTGCTGTACCTGCATGCTTACTTTCGGTGACTGATGAACAAGGACCCCCAGATCTAGTTGTACTTCCCTTTTTCCCAATTTGACATCTTTTGATAATAATCTGCCTTGCTCTTGCCACCAAAGTGGATAACCTCGCATCTATCCATATTAAACTGCATCTGCCCACTCACCCAACCTGTCCAAGTCACCCTGCATCCTCATAGCATACTCCTCACAGTTCACACTGCCACCCTGCTTTGTGTCATCTGCAAATTTGCTAATTAAAGTACTGAAGGGGCCTCCTTGTTCCCGTAATATCAAACTTTAATCTGCTGCTTTCTGGAACTTACCAGAATAAAAATACCATTATGATTCCCATCTGCATATATCAAGAAAGGCTATGCTAAATTTTGGATACATGAGAAATTAATATTGACATTCAAATGATATCAGACCCGAGACTGTAGATGCTGCAATCTTGAACAAAACACAGAGCAGCTTAGTAGGCCAAGAAGCATCCAAAGAAGCAAAAGACAACAACAAAGTTTTGGATCAGACCTTCTTCAAATGAAGTCTGCCCTTTTCCCTACATCGATGCTGTCTAACCAACTGATTTCCTCCAGCAGCTTTTTGCTCAAGATAAATTAGGATACCATTGCTGTAACTCAGATTGGTGAGACCATATATGGAGACCCAGACAGAGTTTAGGTCTTCGATTGGAGGACCTAATACATTGATATGTCTTTAAAGGTATTTAATTCCATTTTAAAGAACGTAAATACCTTTTAGAGATAGTTGATGAAAAATTCATATGATCGCTTTGAGGGATGAGAGGCATTGGGTCAGATGGATCATCATTATTAGTGCGGGGCATTGGGTCATTCAGTGGGACAGGTAGCATCTGTGGAGAACATGGATAAATGATGTTTTGGGTCGGGATCCTTCTTCAGACTCGAGGTGTATAGTGATGAGTCAGGAAAGGAAAATTGGTGTAGGCCTGCTGCTGAGATTTTATTGAAAGACAGAATAAGCTTAATGGATCTCATGGATTATCATTGGTCTTGTATTCTTAAATGTGTGGATGAACAGGAGATAAAATGAGGCAGGTCAAGATATAGGTGATTTAATGGAAATGGAAGTAGGTGTTCTTGATAATGGAAAAAATATCTGATTGTGCTTTATTCCAGAATCAAATATAAAACTAAGATAAACACTGTCTTGTTCTTATGGGTGTTTGGATAGACTGTAAGCAGGATTTGTACTGTTGCTGGACCAAAGTAAAGGGAACTGAGTATGAACAGTTTCAAGCAAATTCATGGGTAATACATATCACCACCATACCCACCTCTTTAAATATTGGTCATATTTACAGCTATGGCTTGGCAAAACAAAATAGCAAGTGTTATTCATTTACTTTTTGGTATTCGAACAAAATTTATTTTCCATCCAATGCAACCCTAATTTCAAATTACTTACATTTTCCAGAGGTTGGTGTTTTCCCAGAATTCATAAAGTATAAAGCGGGATTCGTTTGTTAGCTTCTGCACAGAAATACTAAGATACAATAATTGTCAATAAATCAGTGGAATATAATAACAATATAAATCAATTATTGGTAAACATTTTGTGGCATGGAGCACAGCATACTATCTCAAATTTAGAAGATTTTTCAAATACGCACTTGGTATTTCGTCATAATTATACAGCACAGACACAGGCCCTTTGGCACAATGAACACGTCCATGCCAACCAAGGTGCCTCATCTAAGCTAGACCCATTTGCCCGAAATCTGCCTAAATCTTCCCTGTCCAAATGTCTTTGAAGGAATTTAATATTTATTTTAGAGTATCATCATGAATGGTTAAACCTCTGCTTTCTTGATTATTCTCCTATAGGTTTGTTCCAAACCTGTGACTTTATATAAATATTTAGGCTGGTACACCAGTGCTGTTTTGGAGGGTCTATTCTGCTGGAAGAAGTTCTTTATGTGAACTCCTCCCTCAGCCCTCACCCAGCTGCTCTCTCATGGTCTATTTCAAAGACAGTTGGGGATATTAATCCTGGTATCTTGACTAATATTTATCCCTCGTCCACCCTCTTTAAAAAGACCTGACTCTCATCACAAAACTATTGTTGGAACTTGCTGTACAAAATATGACTGCTGTATTTAAATTAGTGACTATGGTTCAATTGTACTTAGAGAGACATCCTGAGACTATGAAAGATGCAATATAAATGGAAACCTTTATCAAAATGTAAGTTATTACATTGAAAGTGTTGTTTCATACGAGATTACTTCGTCACCAGATATATCTTTAAAAGTTAACATATGAATCAAAATGGCATGCAAACATCTTTATGGCCCTCTTCCATGGTATGAGTTCATTCCAAGAGCTCTCCCGAGTTTAAAAAAAATCAAACTCGTGGTAAGCACGGAGAATGAACGTAGCAGGTACGTCGGAGCTCGCGGACGTCTCTTAGCAGCTCGTAATGCTAACGGCAGGTACTCGGGAAGACTCGCTAAAGGCAGGGAAGCTCGGGAAGACTCGTGAAGATTTGAAAAATGTTGAAAAATATCCACGAGAGCCCCAAGTACCGAAGTATGGCCGTCACCGTAAATCTCCGAGTTCGAATCAGGGCAACGTCGGAGAGCTCTTGGAATGAACCCGTACCGTGGGACAGGGCCATAAAGCTTGTATGTTGAAAGAACTTAATTGTTTTAATAATCATATTGCCGGTGGCAATAAATCCACTACCATTTCAGCTCTCGGTCCACATTTTAAATAATGAAGATATTCTGGTGTATCGAAATATTACCAAAATAAAGATTAAACAATTTTCTTTCATCTCGCAGTTGAAATCCCTAATTTAAGTACAGATCCACCACCAATTCTCCGACAATCTTGGTTCCAGAGCCTTGCCATAATATTTGTTTTGCGGATCAATAGAAATCACAGCTTCGGGTTGTCGAGATACTGGCCCGCAAATTTGGCCTCGGAAGTCGACTATAGGAACGGTTCTGGCAAGGTCGGATTTTCAGAGCCTCGGCTACAGGGGGCAAACCTGCTGATCGGCTACAGAAATCGGCTATGGAAATGGTCTCTGGCTGTCTCCGGCCAGTTCCAGAGCCCTGGCCCTAGGAAGCAAGTACAACCCGCCAATCTGTCACAGAAGTCCCGATGAGGTCGAGATCGGCCGCCTCACCTGGCCTAGGCCCCACATTTTCGGGGGGGGGGGGGGTCATCGGGGGGGATTTCAAGTGCTCTCTTGTAATTTTGTCCGGATTAATGGAGGTGCCGGACCACCAGTTGTCGGAAAATTAGTGGTGGACCTGTATGAGATATAGCCATAATTTACAAATTAAACTAAAATTAAACAAATTTTCCCTGCCACAGAGGGCAGTGGAGGCCAAATCATTGGATGGATTTAAGAGAGAGTTGGATAGCACTCTAGGGGCTAGTGGAGAGGCTGTTGGAGTCAAGGGATATGGGGAGAGAGGGCAGGCACGGGTTATTGATAGCGGACGATCAGCCATGATCATATTGAATGGCGGTGCTGGCTCGAAGGGCCGAATGGCCTCATCCTGCACCTATTTTCTATGTTTCTAAACTGGAGGAGCATGCATTAAAAATCATGCAGGAAATGAAGGCCTACAACATTTCATTAAAATGTAACTTTTAAAAATCAAACCAGAATAGCTACTCTATTAGATTTCCAATTGTTAGGAATCTTCACTGAAATTCGTTCAAAAGCACACCCCAAGGTAAGTGATGCAAAACTGTTTCATAAGCTGTGAATTTATAACTCGTGTTTCTGAATATCTTTTTATTCTAATCACTGTTGAAATAAATTATTGCATTGTAAAGAGCAAGGACACAGTTCAACAAACGGTTCTGAGACAGACCTTTATCCTCGTGAACCTGCATCCAGTGTTCCCGAAGTGGCTTTCTTTACAGCAGCAAGACCAAGCCTAGACTTGTCGACCGTTTTGTCGAACACTTGTGCTCAGTCCACCAAGGCCCACTGGATCTCCCGTTTGCTAATCATTTTAACTCCTCTTCCCATTCCCACACTGACCATTCTGTCCTGGGCTGCCTCCATTGCCAGATTGAGGCCACATATCGGAGGATCAGCACTTCATATTCTGCTTGGGTAGATTACATAGAAACATAGAAAATAGGTTATCGGCCCTTCGAGCCAGCATTGTGATCATGGCTGATCGGCCCCAATCAATAACCTGTGCCTGCCTTCTCCCCATATCCCTTGATTCCACTAGCCCCTAGAGCTCTATCCAACTCTCTCTTAAATCCATCCAGTGATTTGGCCTCCACTGCCCTCTGTGGCAGGGAATTTCAAAAATTCAAAACACTCTGGGTGAAAACGTTTTTTCTCACCTCAGTCTTAAATGGCCTCCCTTTTATTCTATTGGTTCTGGACTCCCCCAACCCAGGGGAATGAACATTGAATTCAACAATTTTAGGGAACTAACCAACCCCCACTCCTGCTCTCCCCTTCCCCCCCCCACCCCTACTATTACCCCATCTCTTCCCTGTGCCTCTCCCCTTCCACCTACATTCCTTCTCTGACTTCACAATTTGCAAATCTATAGTGCATTCAGAAAGTATTCAGACCCCTTCACTTTTTACACATTTTGTTACGTTACAGCCTAATTCTAAAATTGATCACATTCTTTAAAAAAAAAAATCATCAATCTATACACAATACCGCATAATAAAAAAAGCAAAAACGGGTGTTTAGACATTTTTGCTAAGTAATTAAAAAGAAATAACTGAAATATCACATTTACATAAGTATTCAGACCCTTTACTCAGTACTTTGTTGAGGCACCTTTGGCAGCGATTACAGCCTCAAGTCCTCTTGGGTATGACGCTACAAGCTTGGCACGCCTGTATTTAGGTAATTTCTCCCATTCTTCTCTGCAGATCCTCTCAAGCTCTGTCAGGTTGGATGGGGAGCATCGATGCACAGCTATTTTCAGCTCCCTCCAGAGATATTCGATCGGATTCAAGTCCGGGCTCTGGCTGGGCCACTCAAGGACATTCACAGACTATTCACGAAGCCACTCCTGCGTTGACTTGGCTGTGTGCTTAGGGTCGTTGTTCTGTTGGAAGGTGAAACTCTGCCCCAGTCTGAGGTCCTGAGTGCTCTGGAACAGGTTTTCATCAAGTATCTCTCTGTACTTTGCTCTCTTCATCTTTCCCTCGATCCTGACTAGTCTCCCAGTTCCTGCCGCTGAAAACATCCCCACAGCATGATGCTGCCAACACCATGCTTCACCGTAGGTATGGTATTGGCCAAGTGATGAGCAGTGCCTGCTTTCCTCCAGATGTGACACTTGGCATTCAGGCCAAAGTGTTCAATCTTGGCTTCATCAGACCAGAGAATCTTGTTTAGGTGCCTTTTGGCAAACTCCAAGCAAGCTCTCATGTGTCTTTTACTGAGGAGTGGCTTCCATCTACCATAAAGGCCTGATTGGTGGTGCTGCAGATATTGTTGTCCTTCTGGAAGTTTCTCCCATCTTCACAGAGGAATTCTGGAGCTCTGTCAGAGTGACCATCGGGTTCTTGGTCACCTCCCTGACCAAGGCCCTTCTCCCCCGATTGCTCAGTTTGGCCAGGCGGCCAGCTTTATAAAGAGTCCTGGTGATTCCAAAGTTCTTCCATTTAAGAATGATGGATGCTACTGTGCTCTTCGGGACCTGCAATGCTGCAGAAATTGTTTTATACCCTTCCCCAGATCTGTGTCTCGACACAATCCTGTCTCGGAGGTCTACGGACAATTCCTTTGTCTTCATGGCTTGGTTTTTGCCCTGACATGCACTGTCAACTGTGGGACCTTATATAGATAGGTGTGTGCCTTTCCAAATCATGTACAATCAATTTAATTTACCACTGGTGGACTTCAATCAAGTTGTAGAAACATCTCAAGGATAATCAATGGAAACAGGATGCACCTAAGTTCAATATTGAGTGTCATAGGAAAGGGTCTGAATACTTATGTCAATGTGATATTTCAGTTATTTGTTTTTAATTACTTTGCAAACATTTCTAAACACCTGTTTTTGCATTTTTCATTATGATTGATTGATGTGTAGATTGATGATAAAAAATAAATAATTTAATCCATTTTAGAATAAGGCTGTAACGTGACAAAATGTGGCAAAAGTGAAGGGGTCTGAATACTTTCTGAATGCACTGTATATCTCAAACCTTTGGATTTTTTGTCTCTGGCATTTGTCCAACCATCTGCCTATTTTAAAAAAACCTTCCCCCATATCCACCAATTACTTTCCAGGCTTTGTCCTGTCCCTCCTCTCTTCTAACTTCCTCTACCCATCCGCGCCCCCCCCCCCCCCCCACCTCACCACAATCAGTCTGAAGAAGGGTCCTGACTCGAATGTCACCTATTCATGTTCTCCAGAGATGCCTGACCTACTGAATTACTCCAACACCATGTGTTTTTTTTTTGTTTTTTTTCCTCAAGCATTTTATAATAAAGAGAATCGGAAGGTACAACAGGCATTGGAAAGAGAGATTAAACAGTTAGATACAGAGAACGCCGTTAATCCAACTATGATAAAACATAATAAAATTATCTCCACTACTGTTTGCACTTGCAATAGAACCACTAGCAAAATCTGTGAGATCGCATCCTGAAATATATGGGTATGAAACTAAAGAAACTGAAAGTATTTTTTTGTAAACCAGCATCTGCAGTTCCTTTTTTTCACAAAAAAAAATGATGTGGACTTTAATATTGCAGTGCAGTAAAAATAAATTTGACATATCTTCATACTTACTGCAAGCATCCTGTTTGTGTGGTTGTAGATACCACATACTGTCTCAAAGCTAAACGGAATTCCTCCAGTTCCTCTTCCAGTATTGACATCTGTCGCTGAACAATAAGAATATGCTGCGGAAAATAATTCATTTTTGTAATAAGCAATTAAAAAATAAAAAGATCTTAAAGTAGTTACCAATTGCAAATATGATGCATTTTTGGCTAATGAAATTTGTATTAGTTCATAGTCGTCAGTGTAGAACTACAATGACTTCCTCAGAAATACATTAGTCATAATTTTTTTAATCTGTCTAACACTTAATTCTCATCAAAAATGATTTTGAGATTTTATGTTTAAATCTAGCTTTAGTTAGGTGAGAAATGGACAATAGACAATAGACGATAGATGCAGGAGTAGGCCATTCGTCCCTTCAAACCAGCAACGCCATTCAATGTGATCATAGCTGATCATCCACAATCAGTACCCCGTTTCTGCCTTCTCCCCATATCACCTGACTCCGCTTTCTTTAAGCGCCCCATCTAGCTCTCTTGAAAGTATCCAGAGAACCAGCCTCCACCGCCCCCTGACGCAGAGAATTCCACAGACTCACAACTCTCTGTGTGAAAAAGTGTTTCCTCATCTCCATTCTAAATGGCCTACCCCTTATTCTTAAACTGTGGCCCCTGGTTCTGGACTCCCCCAACATCGGGAACATGTTTCCTGCCTCTAGCGTATCCAAACCCTTAATAATCTTATATGTTTCAATAAGATCCCCTCTCATCCTTCTAAATTCCAGAGCATACAAGCCCGGCTGCTCCATTCTCTCAGCTTATGACAGTCCCGCCATCCCGGGAATTAACCGTGGGAACCTACGCTGCACTCCCTCAATAGCAAGAGTATGTTAATTTTGAGAAACAAGGTGGACTAATTTTTGGAGATTAAGTACTGAGAGCCAGTAGCAGGAGTAGCTGAGAAGTAAGCGTGGACTGATGCACTGTACTTTGTGGACATGGGTCCACATTTCTTTGAGCAGATATTGGGAGAAGGAGGACCGTCATGTGCACTAGGGGTGCTAAAAAAGTTGTCAGACCAGAAACGAAGAGGAGGTGGCACACGTTACTTGTGGAAATGACTGCCTGTAATAATTTGCCAGGCCACACCAAATATTGTGAGGTTAATGTAAACATAAGGAACTGCAGATGTTGATTTGCAAAAAAAGACACAAAGTGCTGAACAGGCAGCATCCCTGGAGAACATAGATAGACGATGTTTTGGGTCAGGACCCTTCTTCAGACTTACTGTTACATAAAGCAGATAGACACTGCTAAATGCTGGAGTAACTCAGCGGGTCAGGCAGAGTGTCCGATGAAGGATCTCGACCTGAAACACCACCTTTTCGCCAGAGATGCTACCTGACCTGCTGGGTTACTCCTGCATTTTGTGCCCATCTTTGGTGTAAACCAGCCTCTGCAGTTCCTTCTCAAGCTTACTGTTTATCGTCTGGGAGTGGCCGGGGACGTGGTGAGGGCCGGCAATATAAAAGCCTGGGAATGGTCAGGATCAATGTTCCGATGCCTCATGAACTCACCTTGGAAAGTGATAAAGCTAAATCCTTCACGTACACAAATATGATATCTATTTTCACAGCTGTCCTCTTAAATTAGCACTGCTTCTCACAAAACCAACATAGCATAAAATATCAATAACGTATACTGTCCCCACACTTTTGGTATTTTATCTTTGTTTTGCAGGATAAAGTTATAGACGGTCATATAAATTAGGAATAGAAACCCTCTGAGCAAGTTCTGCCATTTATGGTTGAACTGACTGCAACTATGCAATTCTGCTTATCTATGGTAATCGTTCATCCCCTTATCTATCCATGCCTGCCTTCAAAAATATTCAGACTCTGCTTCCACAGTCCTTGGGGAGTAATGTTCCAATGATTCATGGCCTTGGAGAAAAGGTTTCACCACATTACTGTCAAAAATGAGCAATCTCATATTTTGTAAACAGGAGCCCATAGTTCTAGATTCTCACCCAAAGGAAACAGCCTCTTTAAATCCACTATGTCAAAACCTTTCCAAATCTGATAGAATCCTGGGGGTTAACATTTTGGATGACTTATCCTGGGCCCAGCACATAGATGTAATCATGCTGGTGCCTCTACATTTTGGGGGAAGTTTAAAGAGATTCAGTGTGTTACCAAATACTCTAGCAAACCTGCAGATGCATGGTAGAAAGTATCCTCAAGAGATTCAAGCCAGTTTATTGTCATGTGTCCCAGATAGGACAATGAAATTCTTGCTTTGCTTCAGCACAAACAGAATATAGAAGGCATGAATACAGAACAGATCAGTGTGTCCATATACCATTGTATAAATACATAAACACATGAATAAATAAAACAGATAAAGTGCAAATAAACTGATAATGGGCTATTAATGTTCAGAGTTTTGTTTGAGTTGAGTTCAATGGCCTGATGGCTGTGGGGAAGAAGCTGTTTCTGAACCTTGACGTTGCAGTCTTCAGGCTCCTGTACCTTCTACCTGAAGGTAGCGGGGAGATGAGTGTGTGGCCAGGATGATGTGGATCCTTGATGTTCCTGCCAGCCTTTTTGAGGCAGCGACTGCAATAGATCCCCTCGATGGTAGGGAGGTCAGAGCCGATGATGGACTGGGCAGTGTTTACTACTTTTTGTAGTCTTTTTTGCTCCTGGGTACTCGAGTTGCTGAACCAAGCCACGATGCAACAGGTCAGCATGCTCGCTACTGTGCACCTGTAGAAGCACCTGTGCACGTGCCGGGTTGCAACATGGCCGGCTATGGAAATTCCAATGCAGGAACACAAAAGACTGCAGAAAACGGTGGACATCTTTGTGTCCACAGCTCTCTTCACACTGCTGCCAACAAACATAAAATACAGAAGTCTTATGTTTCACACCAGGTTCATGAAGAGCTCCTTTTAGACAACTATCAGGTTCTTGAACTGACCTGTGCAACCCTAATCCTAGTTCAGTATTCGAAAAATACTGATCACCTCTTGCACTACCGTCGACTTGATTTTTGAATTATTTTGTACAAATGTCTTGTTTTTTGCACAGTTTGGCAACTGTGGCAGGTCTTGAATGTCATCACTTCAGATTAGGCAAAATCAGAGGACAGCTCAAGTGACAGCGAAGCATCACTCCCTGGCGAGCTCAATGCATTCTATGCACGCTTTGATAGGGAGAACACTGATGTGCCTTCCCAAGCCCCCATACGCCCAGATGGTATTACAGTCACAGAGGCCAACGTTAGAAGATCCTTCAGGGCAGTGAACCCTCAGAAAGTGACTGGACCTGATGGTATACCTGGTCATGTTCTTGTGTCCTGTGCAGACCAACTGGCTGGAGTTTTTGCAGACATTTTCATCCTATCATTAATGAGGTATGAGGTTCCTAATTGCTTTAAGAGGGACCAAGAAGGGCTTCCGGTGGCGCCATGGAGGGCTAGAGAGCATCGCCAGCCAGCTCCGTGAAAAAAACGAGGAAAAAACGGGGCGAAAAGACCTACCTGCTGCCTGCTGTTTCTGCACCGGCTGCCGTGAGTGACGTCATCAGGTGTGCGACTCGTAATGTCAACACAGAGCAGCCCACCCGTGGATAAAACAAAACTCCGGTATACAAGGCTGAAAACGGCAGAACAAGAACAAGGCCCGACTGAAGCCTCGGGCTCAGGTAGGACACTATCCCAAGAAAATGTGTCGAAAAAACCGAAGAAAAAATCGGAAATTGAAGAACTTAAACAAGAAATGGCAGAGTTAAAGAAAGAAACAAAGTTGGAATTAAAGACTGAATTGGCAAAAATGAATTTTAAGGAAGAAATAGAAAAAATCAAGGAGGAGATGAAGGAGTTAAAGTCTGAAATCAATATCTCGGCCACGGAATTATCTGACAAACTGCGAAAGGAAATTGCAGAAATATTAACGGATCAATCTGCAAATATAGTGGAAGAGATGAATGATAAAATCGAAAATAAGGTGGAAACAGAGATGGAACCCGTGGTGGAAGAAATCAAGGAGCAGTCGACAGCCATAAAGAACCTTGAAGAACTAGCCGAAACAAGTGCTCAGACTACGAAACACTCCTCAAAGAAAATCAACGTTTATCTGATTTACTGGGCTAAATAACTGATAAATGTACCGAGTTGGAAGGACGCCAGAGAAGACAGAACCTAAGGATCGTGGGTATTCGAGAAAGGAGAGAAAAGAATCAAGATACCCGAGAGTTTACTGCAAACTTATTGCAAAAGGTTTTATCTCTGGAACAAAAGCCTTTACTAGCCCGAGCACACAGAGTAATGAGACGTTATACAAAGCAAGACGCTCCTCAAAGACAAATGATAGTAAAAGTCCAGTATGATCATGTCCTGGAGGAGATGATGAACAAAATTATAAAAAGTAGAAATCTTACATATGAAGAAGATTCGATTAGCATTTATCGAGATTATCCAGCAGTGGTCTCCAAGAAACGAAATGCGTTCAAGGAGACCAAAAGAATTTTGAGGGAAGTGAAGAATTTGAAGTACAGTCTAAGGTACCCAGCCACCCTGAGAGTCACCTACAACCAGGAAGAACATTATTTCAAAAACCCAGCGGATGCAATGAACTTTGCCCCTAGGGATTAAGGAGCGAGAGGTAGACTGAATGAAATCTTCAAAGATGAACTATACCAACAAATAAATTGTATTTTCAGGATTGTAGTGGACTATGGACTTGTTTCACCTAAAGAAGATGGAGAAGGATGCGGATTGGAGATTTGGATTGGAGATACGGATTGGAGACTCTCCTATGGATACTAACAATTAGAATAGTATCACTACTAATATTAATAACTAACAAATACTAAAATTAATACTGCGGTATTATTATTAATTAAAGCTAATTACCAATTAATGATTAAAAACTAATTATAGCTGATTTATTTAGAATTAAGTAAACAGTAAATATAATCACACAGAATATAAAGTTTGACTTTATCCCCCCCTGACGCTTTTTATTTTTTTTTATTTTTTCAATATTTTTCTTCCCCTTTTTTTCTTATTATTTTATTTTTTTATTTTTTCTTATTATATATTTTAATATGTATTAAGCATAGATATTATATACTTGACTGATGGATCTTGTACACATCAGAGTTTAATACTCCCGGTTAAATATTTTTATGGAATAACAATTTTAATGAACTATGGAGATGGATCAGTTTGTAACATCGACTACGGAAGTCGATAGTTTGCTAGCCATGGTAGTATGGCTAACACTAACAACACCAATATTAGATGTAGTTTTTTCTCTCTTTGTGCACCCTATTAATCTCTTAATCTATCCTTTTTTTAATATTATTTCTTGTTATTATTATTTTATATTTGAATGGAGTTATAAATGAATACAAAGGAGGTATATACGTGAGAGATACCCAAGGGTCTTGAAATTCATCTATTCGGAGTTCAGGTGTAAAGTCGGGTATGTCAAGCTGAACCATTTGCCCTATTATATATCCCCTTAGATAAACGGTGCAAGACTTACAAACGAATATGGGGAATGGAGGAATAACATTTTGTAGCTGGAATGTTAAAGGTATTAACGAACCAATTAAGAGAGGTAAAGTATTAGCACATTTAAAAGCACTTAAAGTAGATGTGGCATTTATCCAAGAGACACATCTAAAAAAAGAGGCAGAGCATAGATTAAAGGCTAAATGGATTGACAAAGTGTATCATTCTTCTTTCACACACAAATCTAGACTTCATTTAAACATACTACAAGTATAACTGATAGTGAGGGTAGATATATTATTGTAATAGGAGAATTATACACACAAAAAAATGACTTTTGTCAATGTATATGGCCCAAATTTTGACAGCCCACTGTTTTAAAAAAAAATATTTAATACTATCCCAGAATTATCACAACACAACCTAATAATTGGAGGAGATTTAAATTGTACACTAGATCCTTACTTGGACAGATAATCAAAACAACAGAAAATTAAATCGCATTCCAGTGAAATAATAAATGCATACACAGATACTAGTAATATTAAAGATGTTTGGAGAATGCAAAACCCAGCTGGACGAGAATATTCATTTTACTCACCTGTGCATAAGACTTATTCAAGAATAGATTATTTTTTGGTAGATTTAAAACATCCCATTCACTTATAATTCAAAATATCATAATATTATAATCTCAGATCATGCACATTTAACTTTTATGATTAAAATAACTGGTAAAACGGAAAAAACAGGGACAATGGAGATTTAACCCACAAATTTTAAAAGACAAAATAACTCAAGAATACATAACAAAACAGATTAAGATTTTCTTTGAAATAAATGATAAGCCAGAAATACCTTCGTCCCTACAATGGGAAACTTTTAAAGCATATATGTTCGGGGAATTATGATATCCTCTCAAGCATTTTGTAACAAAGAGAATCGGAGGGAACAACAGGCATTGGAAAAGGAGATCAAACAATTAGACACAGAAAACGCTGCTAACCCAACCATGATAAAACATAATAAAATCTTTGCATTGAAATATAAATTAAATGAAATACAGTCAGACCAAGTTGTAAAACTCTACCAATATACTAAACAAATACAATTTGAATTCGGAGATAAACCACAAAAATTATTTGTCGTCAATTACGAAAATTGGAGGGAGAAAAATTAATCCATAGGATTAAATCAGACAAAGATGAATTACTAGTACAAACTAAAGATATAAATGAGAGATTTTTGCAATATTATAAAAATTTATATTCAACCAAAATGACAGAAAATTGGACAGGAATAGAAACATTTTTAAAAAATTGTAATCTAAAAGGACTGGATTCAGAAAATAGAGAATCACTAAACGCTGAAATAACTACTAAAGAAATCGAAGAATCTATTAGGTCATTAAAAAATGGTAAAACTCCAGGACCGGATGGTATTGGATCGGAATTTTATAAAACATTCTATGATATGATAGCACCACGTTTGAAGACACTTTATGAATACATTTATGCACAACAGAAATTACCAGTAACATTAAATGAATCTATTATAACGCTCATACCTAAATCAGATAAAGATCTGGATGATCCAGGGTCGTATAGAGCCATAGCTCTTTTAAATACTGATCAAAAAATATTAACCAAAATACTAGCACAAAGACTAAATACAGTGATTAATAAAATAATTAATTCAGATCAAACAGGATTTATACCAAAATGATACTCCTCATATAACCTGAGACGATTATTCAACATTATATACTCAAAAAGAAATATTAATAACGATTTAGCAATTATTTCATTAGACGCAGAGAAAGCTTTTGATCAGGTTGAATGTTTATTTTCGGTTATGGAAACTTTTCAGTTGGGAGAGAAGTTTATAACATGGGTTAAACTACTATATACCAAGCCAACAGCTAGAATATTAACAAATCAAATGTTATCAACTAAATTTAATTTATTCCGAGACTGTAGACAAGGTTGTCCTCTATCCCCACTACTGTTCGCACTGGCAATTGAACCATTAGCACAACGCGTGAGATCACATCCTGAAATATACGGGTACGAATCCAAAGAAACTGAAAATAAAATCTCTTTATACGCAGATGATGTATTACTTTATATTACAAAGCCTGAAACTAGTATTCCTAACTTATTAGATTTAATAACTCAATTTGGATTGTTTTCAGGATATAGAATTAATTGGAATAAAAATGAACATGCCAATAATGGGAAATAACTCACGTATACTACAACAATTTCCTTTTAAGATAGCAAATGAAAAAATCAAATATCTTGGAATTCATGTAACAAAAAGATATGATTCTTTATTTAAATCTAATTTCCCACCCCTACTGAATAAACTACTTAAGAATATCCTATATTGGAAAACATTACCTATTACAATGCTAGGTAGAATTAATGCAATAAAAATGATTTTTCTTCCGCAATTATTATACCTGTTTCAACTGATCCCGATATATCTTCCTAAAATTTTTTTTAAGAACCATAGAATAAATAAAAAACATCTATGTAAATCAAAAATAAATGGAAGTTTTGCATTGCCTAATTTTATGTTTTATTACTGGGCAGTTAATATTAAAAATATGAATTTTTGGTTGGAAGAATTAGATAAACAGCCAAACTGGTTAAAAATGGAAAAGGAAGATTGTTCGAAATTAGCTCGATTTTATTTGCCAATACTAAAATACATAAGAAAATTTATAGAGGAAATCCAATAATAGAAAGTGGGATACGTATCTGCAAACAATTAAAGAAAACATTAAAATTAGAAAATATACCACTGGCTCTTCCCATTGTAAACAACATTACTTTTAAACCTTCAATGATGGATAAAGATTTTTTTAAATGGAAGAACTATGGAATAAATAAGATGGGTGATCTCTACAGGGAAAGTCTCTTTCTTTCATTTCAGGAATTACAACAAAATTACGGATTACACTCAAAAGAGTACTTTAGATATCTACAAATTAGAGCCTATGTTAAATCAAACACACGGGATTTTAGAAATAGAAAGACAGAGATTTTTGATGAATGTCTAAATAAATATCCGAATACAGAAAAATTTATATCATATATTTATTATATTTTATTGGAAAATGATTTACCAATGTCGGAAATATATAGGCAAGCATGGGAAAACGAATAAGGTCAAACAATTAGTGTAGAAGTATGGAATGAAAGTTTACAACATATACATCATTGCTCATTAAATGCCAGGCACTCTTTGATACAATTTAAAGTTTTACATAGATTTTCAAAATCCAAATTAAACATAATTTTTTCAAATGTTTCTGCTATATGTGATAAATGTCAGCATTTAGAAGCTAATCTAATGCATTCATTCACAAAATGTACAAAAATTACTAACTTTTGGATAGAAATTTTTAAGATAATCTCAACTGTAGTTAATGCAAATCTGACTCCAGACTCAAAATTAATCATATTAGGAATATTAGAAACAGATCAACTACTAACAACACAGCAAATATTTTTTTATCGATTATCATTTAATAATTGGTAAAAAATTAATATTAAGATTTTGGAAAGGTCCTACATCCCCCACAATCAAAATGTGGATTACAGAAATGTCGGAGACACTTCATCTGGAAAGATTAAGACTTGTCCTTTTGGACAAGCTAGATCAATTCAGAGGAATATGGTCTCCATTTATTGAATATTTAAAGGGTAAAGGAGGTCCGGTTCGAGGGCCTGACTGAAACCTGAATAAAGGAATAGATGAAGAACTATATATAATAGACCACTGATATATCTCCAATGAAGAATAGCCTGCTTAATACTCCACTCATATTATTAATTTTCTACTTTTATTTTATTTCTCTTTATTATTTCTCATTACTATCTTCTTTCTGTTATAAAATAATAAAAAGTATAGAAGTATAAATAAGAATGATTGTAAACTTTAAAAATATTAAGAATGTATGTGACGAATATGTCTCTTTTTATTTTACGTTATTCCTTCTTAATATGTATTTACTTCTAATAAAAATATTTTACAAAAAAAAAGAGAGGGCCCAAGAAGAGTAAGGTGACATGCCTCAATGACTATCGACTGGTGGTACTAATGTCTGTGGTGATGAAGTGCTTTGAGAGGTTGGTTATGGCGCATATCAACTATCTCAACAAGAACCTAGATCCATTACAATTTGCCTACCACCACAACATGTCAACGGAGGATACAATCTCACTGGTTCTCCACTCTGTACTGGACCACTTGGACAATAAAAACACATATGTCAGTCTGATGTTTATAGATACCATCATCCCCTCCAAGTTGGTTACCAAGCTCACGGAACTGGGTCTCTACGCATCTCTCTGCAACTGGATCCTTGACTTCCTCATCATCAGACCACAGTCTGTAGTCTGTTCGAATTGGTAGAAATACTTCTTCCTCAATAACAATCAGTATGGGAGCAACTCAAGGCTGTGAGTCAGCTCCCTGCTCTACTCACTCTATACTCACAACTGTGTAACCGGACACAGTGTGAACTCCATCTTCAAGTTCTCCGACGACACCATTGTTGTTGGACGAATTACAGATGATGGTGAGTCAGAGTATAGAAGTGAGATCGATCGACCGACCAAATGGTACCAGCACACCAACTTGGCTCTCAATGTCAGTAAAACCAAGGAACTGATTGTGAACTTTGGAAGAGGAAGGATGAGGACCCACAAACCTGTCTATATTGACAGGACGATGGTGGATAGATTCAAAAGCTTCAAATTCCTGGGCATGCATATTTCTGAAGATCCTTTCTGGACCCAGCACATGCAATTATAAAGAAAGCCCATCAATGCCTCTACTTCATGAGAAGATTATGGATATTCTTTAGGAGAGCTCCCCCTCCCCTCACCCCAGTCACCATCAACAATACCACAGTCACATCTGTCGAGTTTTTTAAGTTCCTTGGAACCATCATCTCCAAGGACCTTAAATGAGGAGCCACCATTGACTCCACAGTCAAAAAGGCACAACAGAGGATGTACTTCCTGTGGCAGCTGAGGAAACACAATCTGCCACAGGCAATGATCGTCCAATTCTATACTGCCATCGTAAAATCTTTCCTCACCTTCTCCATCATGGTCTGGTCTGGTTTGGCTCAGCCACCAAGTACGACATCCTGAGGCTGCAGCGAATCGTCCGATCAGCAGAGAAGGTTATTGGCTGCAACCTTCCCTCCATTGACGAACTGTACACTGCAAGGGCCAGGAAGCGAGCGGGCAAGATCATCTCTGACCCCTCTCACCCTGGCCACAAACTCTTTGAAGCACTTCCCTCTGGAAGGCAACTCCGGACTGTCAAAGCTGCCACAGCCAGACATAAAAACAGCTTTTTTCCACGAGTAGTAGCTCTACTCAATATCCAAAAATCTGTAGCCTTCTTTTGCTCTGGTATTTTATTTCATTCACATGTTTAAACAATAATGTTTTATTATTAATGTTTAATGTTTTATGTATTATTGTTAATTGTCACTGTTGTCGTCATGTTGTCACTTGCGAGTGGAGCACCAAGGTAATTTCCTTGTATGTGAATACTTGGCCAACACTTATTCATTCATTCATTCATGTCAGAGAGGATTCTCTTGAACTTCTACAGATGTACAATAGAGAGTGTATTGACTGGCATTGAACTTTTTTTTCTCGTTATTATATTGTTCACTATTATATTGTGTACTATGTTTACATATTCTGTGTTGCTGCAAGTAAGATTTTCATTGTTCTATCTGGGACCAAAGACAATAATACTCTTGATTCTTTGTTTTTATTTCACTGTATTGTAGAAATGTTTGTGTAATTTACATATCATTTCATTATTTTTTGTGTCTATATGCCTATGATGCTACTACAAGCTAGATTTTCATTGAACCTGTAGCTCATTGTAATAGTGCATATGACAACTTGACTGGAACTTGGTTTCAATCAAGTTCTCTATCTTCTGAACAGCAGATACAAGCCTTATTTTCATAAGATAACCCACCAAATGAAGTATTAATATGATACATTTTCTCTGGATTCGTTCCAATGCATTAAAATGTGTGCAGTACTTGAAATGTTGTCTCACTGAATAGACCTCATTATTTTGTGTTCCATTTTCCAAGCAACAAATGATAAATGTCTGTTTGTTTCCCTAACTGCAGTATCTGCCTGATAGCTTTTTGTGAATCGTGTACTATGAATCATGTTCTGCAGATCCCTTTGTATGTTAGAGCTCTGAAATCTCTCATCATATAGATCAGATGCTTTTATATTTTTTATATCCAGCCAAAATGGACAATTTCACATTTTCCCACATTATACTTAATTAGTCAGATCTTAGGCCACTCATTGAATCCACCAAATAGCCCTCAATGACTTCATAACAACATTTGTAATCTCTTTTTTACATGCTCATCAAGTCTCCACCCACGTACACAAGGGGTAACAATGAACTCCAGGAGCACGGGTATAATGGTAAGAGAAGCATGTTGCTTTATTCTAGTTGAGTGCATACTTCCACAGCTGATGGGTATCTGGGTATTAAACAAATCGAGTGCCTGTGCTGGCAGTGGAACTCTATCAAGTGTGGAAGGCCGGGTGGTGAAGTTTACTAAATGCACATTCACAATGTTTTACAAGACTATAGATGACTGTGGGACATGCAACATATCCATGTAATTATCCTAAGGGTCTATAGTTATCCAAGCTAGTCAGATGATACATATAGAGTCTTTAACATTACAGTGGGTTCTCTTGAAAATGTTCTTTCTCATTAAGATGTAGCTGTTCTTTGCATCCTAACAGATTTGTATAAATATCTGCCGCTGCATCTTGACTATGATCAGCCATGATCACATTGAATGGCGGTGCTGGCTCGAAGGGCCGAATGGCCTACTCTTGCACCCATTGTCTATTGACAGACTGATCACCTGGCTTAATTTGTCAGTGCTCTTTAGCTAATTTTACTCTCAAGCCTACAGTATATAGGAGCAGCATAGTAGTGCTGCTGAAAGTGCAGCTGATCACAGCTCCAGTGAACTGGGTTCAATTCTGAACTCTGCACATTCTTCCTGTGACATGTGGGTTTCCCCTGTGTGGCCTCACTCTGACAGTGAAAACGCAAGTTGGAGGAACAGCATCTCATATTTCGCTTGGGCAGCTTATAACCCTTGATCATCATCTGCTTTGATCTGTCCTTTATCTGTCCATATCTCTAGTTTCGCTCTCTTCTGACTCTCAGTCTGAAGATGAGTCTCCACCTGAAATGTCACCCATTCCTTCTCTCCAGAGATGCTGAGTTACTCCAGCATTTTGTGATTATCTCCTTCCTACACATATTGAGTATAGAAGTTGGAATATTATGTTACAGTTGTACAAGACGTAGGTGATGCCACATTTGGAGTATTGTGGTCTCGCCTTTGTAGGAAGGATGTCATTAAGCTGGAAAGAGTGCAGAGATTTGCCTGTTTCTGTGCTGTATGACTCTATGACTCTATAGTTAGATTGATATACCCCATTTCAATTATTGCCATACATTTCTTACAAGCTCCTATTATTATTTCAAAACACAAAGTAACTCAGTGGGTCAGACAGCATCTTTAGAGGACATGGAACATATGATGAGCGTTTGACGGCACTGGGCCTGTACTCGCTGGTGTTAGGTGCTTCCCCCCACCTCTGGTGAATGCTATGTACTTAACTCTTCTGTTTCTCTCCTGAGTGCAGGCCCCGTGGCTGGGAGTCAGGAATCAAGGGGTTAAGGGCTCCTTTACCCGATTGGCCAAGCTGCGTTAGGTGACGGGTGACTCATCGGAAGCTTAAATACCAGAATCTCCCAGAATTCTCTCTCTCTTCGTCGACTCTGACTCATGAGCAGACGGTGGTTTGAACTGCAGGAAGCCTGACCACATGGCATAGAACTTTGTGTATTATTAGCTAAATTTGTCAATTCATATTGAATTGGGACGGATAAGGACTGACCTGAGGGTTTTCGTGTATTTTGTTTAAGGGTTATTTCCATTTAGGCAGGTTAGAGACTCTAGTTCGACTGCCCATTGCGAGGCTGGCTGGAGCACTTTATCTTTGTTTATTAGTTTATTCTTGTCCTTGTCTGGGTTGTTTGAATCAGGTTTGAGTTTTAATTAAATAAAAGACTATTTTCTTGAACTTGAGCCTGTTTTTTGACTATGTTACGCGGCTCTGAAGTACCTGCATTTGGGAGTCGTAACACTGGAGTTTAGAAGAATGAAGGGGAACCTCATTGAAACGTACAGAATAATTAAAGGCTTGGATAGACTGGATGTGGAGAGGATGTTTCCACTAGTGGGAGAGCCTAGGACTAGAGGTCATAGCTGCAGAATTAAAGGACATTCTTTTCGGAAGGAGATGAGGAGTAATTTCTTTACTCAGAGGGTGCATCGTGGATGCATTGGTGATAATTTTCCAATGTTCTATAGACTCAGGATCAGTTCCTGTGGATTGGAGGGTAGCTAATGTTATCCCATTTTTTAAGAAAGGCGGGAGAGAGAAAACAGGGAATTATAGACCAGTTAGCCTGACATCGGTGGAGGGGAAGATGGTGGAGTCAATTATAAAAGAAAAGATAGCCGAACATTTGGATAGCAATAACAGGATCGGTCCGAGTCAGCATGGATTTACGAAGGGGAAATCTTGCTTGACTAATCTTCTAGAATTTTTTGAAGATGTAACTAGGAAAATGGATAAGCGAGAGCCAGTGGATGTAGTGTACCTGTACTTTCAGAAAGCATTTGATAAGGTCCCACATAGGAGATTAGTGGGCAAAATTAGGGCACATGGTATTGGGGGTAGAGTGCTGACATGGATAGAGAAGTGGTTGGCAGACAGGAAACAAAGAGTAAGGATTAACAGGTCCTTTTCAGAATGGCAAGCAGTGACTTGTGGGGTACCGCAAGGCTCATTGCTGGGACCGCAGCTATTTACAATATACGTCAATGATTTGGATGAAGGGATTCAACGTAACATTAGCAAATTTGCAGATGACACAAAGCTGGGTGGCAGTGTGAACTGGGAGGAGGATGCTATGAGAATGCAGGGTGACTTGGACAGGTTGGGGGAGTGGGCAGATGCATGGCAGATGAAGTTTAATGCGGATAAATGTGAGGTTATCCACTTTGGTAGCAAAAACAGGAAGGCAGATTATTATCTAAATGGTGTCAAGTTGGGAAAAGGCGAAGTACAACGGGATCTGGGGGTCCTTGTACATCAGTCTATGAAAGTAAGCATGCAGGTACAGCAGGCAGTGAAGAAAGTGAATGGCATGTTGGCCTTTATAACAAAAGGAATCGAGTATAGGAGCAAAGAGGTCCTTCTGCAGTTGTACAGAGCCCTAGTGAGACCACACCTGGAGTATTGTGTGCAGTTTTGGTCCCCTAATTTGAGGAAGGACATTCTTGCTATTGAGGGAGTGCAGCTTAGGTTTACAAGGTTAATTCCCGGGATGGCGGGACTGTCATATACTGAGAGAATGGAGCAGCTGGGCTTGTACACTCTGGAGTTTAGAAGGATGACAGGGGATCTCATTGAAACATATAAGATTGTCAAGGGCTTGGACACGCTATAGGCAGGAAACATGTTCCCGATGTTGAGGGAGTCTAGAACCAGGGGCCGTAGTTTAAGAATAAAGAGTAAGCCATTTAGAACGGAGACGAGGAAACACTTTTTCTCACAGAGAGTGGTGAGTCTGTGGAATTCTCTGCCCCAGAGGGCAGTAGAGGCCGGTTCTCTGGATACTTTCAAGAGAGAACTAGATAGGGCTCTTAAAAATAGCGGAGTCAGGGGATATGGGGAGAAGGCAGAAACGGGGTACTAATTGGGGATGATCAGCCATGATCACATTGAATGGCGGTGCTGGCTCGAAGGGCTGAATGGCCTACTCCTACACCTATTATCTATTGTCTATTGCATGCCTCTATAATGGTTATTGTATGTGCTGTCAAATAGAGAACCTTTAGTTTTGTCCTTTATTATTTTTGTATACTCTAGCCTTATCTACAGACTTACTCATAGATTTGTAATCTCTATCCTTTACAGTGTGGTTCCCATTTCCCAGAGTAATAGCTTTTTCTCTCGCCTTGACCCTTTCATTTATCAAGTCTTTGCCACTGTGATCCCTTACCGTTACTATTTAGTTTATGATTTAGTTTAAGACTGCAATGACCAGGTTCAGGAACAGCTACTTCCCCAAAGCCTTCAGGCTATTAAACCTGGCTCGGACAAAACTATGATCACTAATAACTCATTATCTGTTATCTGTTATTTGCACTTTATCAGTTTATTTATTCATGTGTGTATGTATTTATATAATGATATGTGGACACACTGATCTGTTTTGTAGTAAATGCCTACTATGTTCTGTGTGCCGCAGCAAAGCAAGAATTTCATTGTCCTATCAGGGACACATGACAATAAACTCACTTGAACTTGAAGATTCTGTCCAGTTTCAGTACGTGGCTTGCCAGAACACTGTTCTCAGGACAGTTTAGATGCCAATTATCACAACAATATATCCTGTGATGGGAACTTACCCAGCACACTGGAAGTAGTTCCAAAGGCACAATAAGCTGCAGGAGAGGATTCTCCTCAGAAGTTAAGAGAACATGAGTATGTGACAGGTACAGATAAATAAATAAATTAACTACAGTATCTCTCATATGCCTCCTTCCCTCGTTGTGATTACATTCCCTCAGAGGATCTCTAAGCATGTCTAAGATGCTCTCTAAGATGCACCTATTGTCTATTGCACCTGCACCTATTGTCTATTGTATAAGAGCTCGAATCGTCAGCAACATGCAAAAGTAGTGGGGTAACTCAGCGTGTCAAACAGCAACTCTGGAAGACATGGATCGGTAATGTTTTGGATCGAGGCCGTTCATGAGGTCATATGGAGCATTAATTACCCACGTCGTGTTCATAGACATTATATTGAACACAATTTGGAACCGAGTCAGTTAAGAGTGGGTTGGATCATTTTTTGAAACCAGTAGCCTCAGGTCAATTTCTTTATACTTTGAGTCGTAGAATCATAAACATACTGTAGAAACAAACCCTTAAGCCCAAATTAAGTCCATGCCAATCTAAACTAGTTCCATTTACCCGTGTTTGGCCCACATCCCTTTAAACCTTTCCTGTTTATGTACCTGTCCGTGTACTAGTAACATTAGCAAATTTGCAGATGACATAAGCTGGGTGGCAATGTGAACTGTGAGGAGGATGCTATGAGAATTCAGGGTGACTTGGACAGGTTGGGTGAGTGGGCAGATGCATGGCAGATGAAGTTTAATGCGGATAAATGTGAGGTTATCCACTTTTGTAACAAAAACAGGAAGGCAGATTATTATCTAAATGGTGTCAAGTTGGGAAAAGGGGAAGTACAACGGGATCTGGGGGTGTCCTTGTTCATCAGTCTATGAAAGTAAGCATGCAGGTAGAGCAGGCAGTGAAGAAAGTGAATGACATGTTGGTCTTTATAACAAGTGGAGTTGAGTATAGGAGCAAAGAGGTCTTTCTGCAGTTGTACAGGGCGCTAGTGAGACCATACCTGGAGTATTGTGTACAGTTTTGGTCCCTTAATTTGAGAAAGGACATTCTTGCTATTGAGGGAGTGCAGCGTAGGTTCACAAGGTTAAGTCCAAGTATGGTGGGACTGTCATATGCTGAGAGAATGGAGCAGCTGGGCTCGTACACTCTGGAATTTAGGATGAGAGGGGATCTTATTGAAACATATAAGATTATTAAAGGTTTGGGCACGGTAGAGGCAAGAAGCATGTTCCCGATGTTGTAGGGGGTCTAGAACCAGGGGCCACAGTTTAAGAATAAGGGCTAAGCCATTAGAACAGAGATGAGGAAACACTTTTTCACACAGAGAGTTTTGAATCTGTGGATTTCTCTGCCTCGGTGGACGGTGGAGGTCGGATTTCTGGATACTTTCAAGAGAGAGTTAGAAAGGGCTCTTGTAGATAGCGGGGTCAGGGGACATGGGGAGAAGGCAGGAACGGGGTACTGATTGGGGATGATCAGCCATGATCACAATGAATGATCAGCATGACCACAATGATAATCGAAGGGCCAAATGGCCTACTCCTGCACCTATTGTCTATTGTATATTATTGCAAAATCGATTAGAATATCACTGATTTGGCGCTTAAAAACATGGCAAATCTCAAAGAACCTTCTACTCCAGTTAATGATGTCTGATGATCAGAATTTATTATGTGGATGACATTAAAGTTTGAAACGTTTAACTGGTTCCACCTATTTTCTCAGACATCAACTTTCTCTGGCATCAAACTACTCAAACTGTTGAGCTCCCTTTTCGTCCATATTCCTGCTGGTGCAATTTGACAAAAACATTCACCTATGATAATATAATTTCTGGCCTGTGTAATGTCTCAGATTCATTCTGTCCTCTCATAGACAGTTAAGCTATCATTTACATGCTCTCAACAATGGAAATTATTTTTAAAAATCATTTGAGAAAAACTTACAGACTTAGCATTTCCCTCCATTACTTCTTCCTCCAATGGTTCCAGCTTCAAGTCCTATAAAACAATACCAATACAAACAATGAGACCGGTAAGAAGTTAAGGTTGAATATAAAATAACATCAAAAAAACTCAAGACAGGGTTAATTAATAATTTCATACATAGAGATCCTTTGAGGAAACATGCTGGAGTAGGTCAACAGGTCTGGCAGCATCTCTGGAGGACATGGATCGGCGACGTTTCAGTTCGGGACACTGAGTCTGAAGAAGGGACCTGACCTGAAACATTGCTTCCTCCAGAGATGCTGTCTGATGTCTTATAAACCAACATCTGCAGTTCCTTGTGTCTCCATTCTGTTCTTCCATCCACACAAGGAACACTGTGAGGAAACCACTTAAAAGTTACTTTATAAATTGACAAGTAGTAAAAACAACTGTCTTGGATTTACACAGTGTAGGAATTTTTTTTTCCATGCAGCAATCAGACACCACCAGTTCCAAAGAATACAACTACTATTATTGTAACAGAAATTGATGAGTAATTAATTTTAATTTACACTTTGACAACAAGCAAACTTATTACTATTGAGAAATCCTTTGGTTTTAAAAATCCAGCAGGAACAATAACTTAGTTATTTATGTCTGAAACTCTCTCACCCCCAACCCATTTCTCCATTGACACAATTGTCTTTAGACAATAGACAATAGACAATAGACAATATGTGCAGGAGTAGGCCATTTGGCCCTTCGAGCCATTCAATGTGATCATGGCTGATCATCCCCAATCAGTACCCTGTTCCTGCCTTCTCCCCAGATCCCCTGACTCCGCTATTTTTATGAGCCGTATCTAGCTCTCTCCTGAAAGCATCCAGAGAACCTACCTCCACCGCCATCTGAGGCAGAGAATTCCACAGACTCTTTGTGAGAAAAAGTGTTCCCCGTCCTAAATGGCTTACTCCTTATTCATAAACTGTGGCCCCTGGTTCTGGACTTCCCCAACATCGGGAACATGTTTCCTGCCTCTAGCGTGTCCAAGCCCTTAACAATCTTACATGTTTCAATGAGATTCCCTCTCATTCTTCTAAACTCCAGAGTGTACAAGCCCAGCTGCTCCATTCTCTCAGCATATGACGTCCTGCCATCCCGGGAATTAACCTTGTAAACCTACGCTGCACACCCTCAATAGCAAGAATGTCCTTCCTCAAATTAGGGGACCAAAACTGCACAGAATACTCCAGGTGTGGTCTCACCAGGGCTCAGTACAACTGCAGAAGGACCTCTTTGCTCCTATATAATGTGAAATTCTATAACACAAGGCGGGTTAGGAACATATCTTTTGCCTTATAGCAGAAATATCTGTACTTTGCATCAACATACACCTTAGAAGTTGGACATGGAGAACAGTAAAATCTGTGTGAGGTATGCAAACATTCTACGGCATGTTCACTGTACATCAAAATGAGGTGGGGATTGGATCGATCGCAAGTTATTTAAAGAGGTAAGAGAAGAGAATGCTGGTGCCTTGACAGAGATATTTGCATCCTCTCTAGCGACTGGCGAGGTTTCAGAAGAATTGGGAGTAGCTCCTTTTATTCAAAAATGGCAAACGAGATAATCCAGAAAATTACATCAGTAGTAGTAGAGAAGCTATTGTAGAGGAACCTCAGGGATAGGATTTAGTTTAGTTTATTAGTTTTGTTTATTCTCACATCTACCGAGGAACAGTGAAATGCTTTTTGTTGTGTGCTATCCAGTCAGCGGAAAGAATATACATGATTACAATCGAGCCACTGTGTACAGACACATGATAAAGGGAATAATGTTCAGTGCAAGATAAAGTCCAGTACAGTTTGATTAAAGATCGTCCGAGGGTCTGCAATGAGATAGAGGGTAGCACAGGATTTCTCTCTAGTTGTTGATAGGATGGTTCAGTTGCCTGGGGCATGTCTTATGAACTTGATTGAGTTTTTTGAGGATTTAACAAGGTTCTTCATGCGAGGATGATCCAGAATATTAAGACACGTGGGATCAATGGTGGTTTGGTAGATTTGATTCTAAATATTTCTTCACTGGCATTCATGCTTGTAGTGAATGGCCAGAGACAGAGGATGGTGGTGGAGAGATGTCTATTTGACTGGTGGTCTGTGACCAGTGGCATTCCGGAGGGGTCAGTTCTGGGATCTCTGTTGTTTGTGATACTTATAAATGATTGGATGATAATGTAGATGGGGTCATTTGTAAGTTGCAGGGGATGCAAACATAGGTGGAGTTGCGGATTGTGAAGAAAATTGTCAAAGGTCATTGCAAGATGTAGATCAGTTACAGATGCTTTTTTAAAATTTTGTTTATTTTATTAGACATTAATATAGTACAAAACAAGACAGTGGTATCTAATTTTAGGTGCCAACTATGTCATAACGTAATACATTCTATTTACAACCTCTAGTTTTATGTTTTTCAAAAGTAAGTAAAAAAAAACAAAAAATAGAGAGAAGAAAAAGAGGAAAAATAGATAGAAAATAGAAAAACGTGAAGTGTGTATATAGGAAAAGAAAAAGTAGAAAGTAGAAATAGGAGAAAAAAAAAGAAATTTTCAAATCTTTGTACGGAGATGTAAATCTATCCACGACCTGACCTGAAATCAGTAATCTTTACGGTACTGCTGCATCACATGATTCCAAAAAGTCGATGAAAGAGGACCAACTCCTTAAGAATTGGTCATATTTATGTATTAGGCGGAGTCTCATTTCTTCAAGGTGTGCTATGTCCATCATATTCCTAATCCACATTTTAATAGTTGGTATAGCTATATTTTTCCAAAATTTAAAGTATCAATTTCTTTCCAATTATTAACCCATAATTAAAGAATACTTTTTGGTCTTTGTTTGAATTGATATCTTCTACTATTATTCCAAATATAATCCATTCCGTATTAGGATCTATTCTTGACTTGAAGAGCTTTGTAAATATATCAAATATATCGCTCCAAAATGTATTTTACTTCGGAGTCACGTGAGTGACTACGTGAAGAACCCGCCTCACGCTGGCAACGGCATGACGTCAACGCTGACGGCGCAAGGAGAGCTGCAGTAAGGAGCAGCTCCTCGGCAGCGGTCGGAACGGCCCGCAGGTAAGTGCAGTTTAGACCGGGGCGTTTTTTAGGTTACGCTGGGTGGCTCCAGCAAACGAAACCAAAAGTAAAATTTAGAGCCACGTTTAACGTGCTGATTGAGCACTGATTATTAAAGAAAAATGGAGAAATCGGGAAAGAAGTTTTCGCGGGTAAAAAGATGTTACCCCGATAGTGAGTTTTCCAGATTCTCCAGAAATAATAACCACGGAGGAAAATGTTCCTAAAAAATGCAAAACGAAATCTGAGAGGCCCGTGGTTTCTGATGACTCTGATACTGAAAGACCTCCAGACAATAAAACTATGTGCTAAAAATGGAGCATATGGAGAAAGTTCTCCAAACAATAATGAGACAAGGGTCCGAGTACCCAGATGAATCCCAAAAAATCCCTGAGGGGTTTGAATATGATGAATATGGCTGTGGGCCAAGTTGGGGATATGATACTCTGGACCCAGGATTTGGGCTGGAAGAAGTCTCATGGGATGATATCCCAATTGATTTAGGGCTGCAGAAGGCAGACCCTGCTGGTGGCTATATGGCTTTTGAAAGCACACCACAAAGTAAAAAGAAAAGGCCTAATGTGCCTGGGATAGCACAAGATTTTGCTATACCTGAAGGAAGTGGTGAGGCTATGGAAGAAATCCTAGCTGCAAACATAAATTATATGGTATCTCACCAACTTCACAATTCTGTGATGAATGAAACATCAGAATTATATAAAGCTCCAAGAAATTGTGCCTCATTGGAAGTACCTACGGTGAATCCGATGATATGGACGTCTATGACTCCAAGTATGAGAGCCCAAGAAGTGAAGTTTCAAACGGTGCTCAAATTAATTTCTGCTGCCATTACGGCCTATGGCAGGCAAATGGAGAATCTGGAAATGGAAAAGATTCAAAAGGATACTTTGGGCTTATTATGTAATTCATTCTATGAAATTAATTGTATGAGGAAAATGGCGATTCGGCCCATATTTCACCCTAGATTTGCAAGCCTGTGTCAAGAAAGTGGAGTTCAAGCTCCTGGGTATTTGTTTGGAGAAAATCTGCCGAAACAGCTGAAAGAGTTGGATGAAGAAGCTAAATATTTTAGCAATGTTAAACCTTTTGTTTTTGGACAAAGAAGGGTTTTTTCGACCCGAAGGGGTTTCGATTTCCGTTATAGAAGCAGAAGTTTGTCACGAAAATACTATCGTGCTGTGCAGGCGAGTGCTTCCCTGTATTCGGGAAGAAGGAGACCACCACGCTCATACGGAGAGGTATTGAAGACTTATATACTTAAAGAAACTGTGGATGACTCTCCAGTTGGAGGGAGATTGCAAAAATTTTATAATGCCTGGCTTAACATTACTTCTGATCGATATGGTATTACAAGCAGTTTCGGGAGCCATTATTATTTTTAAAGAAGGGGTTAATCCTCCTGTACAGAATAGACCTGCTTATGCTTATGTGTTTTCTGCAGAGGAAAGAATGGAGATTAATGTGGAAATTGACAAATTATCTGGAAAAGGCGCAATTGAAAAGACTTATGAACATAAGCATCAATTTGTCTCTAATATATTTCGAAGAGATAAAAAAGATGGTGGTTGCAGAATTATTCTGGACCTTACAGATCTGAATAAGTTTGTAGAATACAAACATTTTAAGATGGAGACATTCAGTACTGCAAAATATCTTATCTCAGCAGGGTGTTATATGGCTAAGATTGATTTGAAGGATGCCTATTATTCTGTAGCAATTCATCAATGCTTCAGGAGGTATTTAAAATTTAATTGGCTGGGACAATTATGGCAGTTTAAAGCTTTACCAAATGGATTGAGTTCGGCTCCTAGACTCTTTACAAAACTGTTGAAACCAGTTTTAGCCCAATTAAGAGCACAGAAACACATTGTTATGGCTTATCTGGATGATATTCTGATCATTAATGATACTCAAGAGTCAGCTGAGCACTCAGTTTCAGTTACTAAAGCTTTGTTTGAAAAGCTAGGGTTTTTGATTCATCCAATTAAGTCCCAGCTGCAGCCAGCACAATCAATTAACTTTTTGGGGTTTGTAATTAACTCAGTGACTATGTTAGTTTACTTTGCCAACAGAGAAGGCCAATGACATCTTGATGACTTGTAATTACCTCATTCACAAACCTTATCCCTCCATCCGAGAAGTGGCGAAAACCATTGGGAAACTGGTAGCAGCATTTCCGGCAGTGGAATTTGGTCCATTACATTATCAAAATCTTCAAAGGGACAAAATAAGGGCTCTTAAAGAGAAGGCAGGTCACTTTGACAGGCCTATGCAATTAACAAAAGAAGCCGTGTTGGAATTACAATGGTGGGTTGAAAATGTCCCCACAAGCTGCTAAGAATATCATGATTAAACAACCTGAAATGGTTTTACAAACGGATGCTAGTGCTCTCGGATGGGGGGCTACAGATTCGTCCTCCAGTTGTGGAGGTAGATGGAAAGCTCAAGAAGAAGCGTTTCTTCAAGTTTATGGTATTAACTATTTGGAGTTATTGGGTGCTTTTTATGGACTTAAAGCATATTGTTGTGCTAAACAAGGTCTACATGTGTTAATACAGTTAGACAATTAAAACGGCTGTTGCATACATTAATCACATGGGGGGAGTTAGGTCAGTATCATGTGATTGTCTGGCCAATGAGATATGGCAATGGTGTATTGGTCGCCAAATATGGATTTCAGCAGGCTACATTCCGGGGTAAGGACAATGTGGTAAGCAGATGAAAGGTCCAGGATTTTTAAAGATAATACGGAATGGATGCTTAAGCCAGCAATATTTAAGAATATTGTAAACCAATTTGGGTTGCCAGAAATAGATTTGTTTGCATCTAGGCTTAATCATCAGTTGCCTACTTATGTGTCTTGGGAACACGATCCAGATGCAGTAGCAGTAGATGCTTTTTCATTACACACTGGGGAAAGATGTTCTTTTATGCTTTTCCACCATTTGCTTTGATTCAGAGATGCCTGAAGAAGATACAACAAGATTCTGCTTCTGGATTGTTGGTAGTTCCAAATTGGCCAACTCAACCTTGGTTCCCAGTAATGCTGAATATGATTAAAGAACCATATATGTCGATTCCTAACTGTAGTGATATCTTGACTAATCCGGTAACTAAAAGAGATTTACCCATTGTATGCATATATGAATTTGTTAATCTGCAGGTTTTGACCAGACCACTACAGGAGCTGGGATTGTCGGACCAAACTATGGAAGTTATGGTTGCATCATGGCGCAATAGCACACAAAAGCAATATATGACACATATTAAGAAATGGGAAGACTTTTTGCACACAGTCAAATATTTCTTATGATACTGTAAATATTGCAAATGTTTTTGAATTCCTTGCCAATTTGCATTTTCAGCAACATTTAAGTTACAGTGCCATTAACACTGCACGCAGTGCCTTGTCGTCCTATTTAGGGCTTATGACTGATCAGAGATCGATTGGGTCGCATCCATTAATATCTAGATTTATGAAAGGAATCTTTAATATTAATCCACCCAAACCAAGATACACAGAGATTTGGGATGTGAGCATTGTACTTACGCTACTTAGACAATGGACTCCAATTGAAGGGTTGACATTGGAAAGATTGACATTGAAATTAGTCATGTTAATGTCACTGGTCTCAGCTCAAAGAGTGCAAACTTTACAAATGTTGCGTTTAGACTGTATGCATGTGACTACAGATAATGTTGTGTTCTATGTTTACGAGTTGATCAAACAAAGCAGACCAGGGAGATCTGAACAAAGGTAACCTTTCAAGCTTATCATATTGATCCTACTTTGTGTGTGGTTAAACATTTGAACGAGTATATTAAAGTTACTGACACCCTTCGAGGAAATGAAAAAGCGTTAATGGTTACGCACAAAAAACCACACACAAAAGCTTCAGTTCAAACTATCTCAAAATGGTTGAAACAGGTGTTGGTTTTAGCGGGAGTAGACACTGATGTGTTCAAATCTCACTCCACCAGGGCTTAGGCAGCTACGTCCGCGGCGAAGGGGCGGGACGTACCTCTCGAGCATATTTTAAAGGTCGCAGGGTGGAGTAAAGAAGAAACTTTTTCAAAGTTCTACAATGAACCTGTTCACACTATGACAAGCTTTGGACACGCGGTGTTGGGGAGCACTATAATCACCTGCTTTGTTTACTATTAATTGCTATAATCAAATGGTGTAGTCACTTCTATCTTTTATCACTTGTAATCGTTTTCCCTCAGATATAAGGAGGTTATTATATGGTCTCTAAACCATTAAAAGTTAATTGTGAAATGATCTAACATTAGTCTGGTTTCTCATGTAATGTGTTTACTTAGCCGGACTTCGTACGGATTGATTCTACGACATAAAAAACACAGAAAGCTTTAAAATCTTCACGTAGTCACTCACGTGACTCCGAAGTAAAAATAGTAAGATTAAACAAGAACTTACCAGTTCGAAGTTTGATCGTTATTTTATGAGGAGTTACGATGAGGGATTACGTGCCCTCCGCTCCCACCCTCATAAAATATATGATCAAATGGTAGTTCTAAGTCTTTTATGAGCCTTACTATGTTACTCCGGCTTTTGGTGTTCTGTGTTTTTCATGCCGCTGCTTTGAAGTATGCCGTTGCCAGCGTGAGGCGGGTTCTTCACGTAATCCCTCATCGTAACTCCTCATAAAATAACGATCAAACTTCGAACTGGTAAGTTCTTGTTTAATCTTACTATTAAACTTTGTACATCCTACAAATGAAAGTGTTATATTGGCATTTTGAAACAAACATTTATCGCATCTGGGAGAGACGTTTGGGTAGAATTTATTCAACCTCGTTTTTGAATAATATAGTCTATGTAATAATTTAAATTGAATTAAATTATGTCTTGCATTAATGGGACAATAATGTGTGTTCATCAGATACTTTTCCCATCTATCGTTCGGGATCTTTATCGTTAGTTCATGTTCCCAATCTTCTCTTAGTGCCTCTGTTGGGGTAATTCTCTATTTAATATACTATTATAAAAATATGATATTAGTTTTTGATCAGTTAGAGATGTAAGCGGTATAATGTCAGATGGAGTTTGATCCAGACATGTGTGCGGTATTGCATATTGGGAGGTTAAATGTAAAGGCAAAGTACACAGTTGATGAAAGGACCTTTAGGAGCATAAATTTACGCTTTCTTTCCAACCTGTCTACTTGTGTTGATACTTTCAGGAAGCTTGTCAATAGCTCTGTGAAAGTGGCAACAAGTTGAAAGGGTGTTATATAAGGAAAACATTCAATAAACAATAGATAATAGGTGCAGGAGTAGGCCATTCAGCCCTTCGAGCCAGCACCGCCATTCAATGTGATCATGGCTGATCATCCCCAATCATTACCCTGTTCCTGCCTTCTCCCCATATCCCCTGACTCCACTATTTTTAAGAGCCCTATCTAGCTCTTTCTTGAAAGCATCCAGAGAACCTGCCTCCACTGCCCTCTGAGGCAGAGAATTCCACAGACTCATGTTTGGGCATTAAGTATAAAGGTCAGGATGGCACTTTGCAGCTGGATAAAGCTTTGGTTGGACCGCATTATTGGAGTATTGTGTGCAGGTCTGATCACCCCGTTTTAGGAATGATGTGGAGGCTATGGAAAAGGTACGGAGAAGGCAGGGTACTGCCTGGATAAACGTTTTTAAGGAGAGGATTGGATTGTTCTCTCTGGAGGAAGAGGGGAGACCTAATAGAAGTATCTAAACTTATAAAAAGTGTTGATAGGCTAGATGGTCTGAGTTTTTTTTCCCAGGATGAAAATGTCAAGAGGGCATAGATTTCATCTGAGATGGAGGACTTTTCAAGAGATGTATGAGCGAAGATTTTTATACAGCGAGTGTAAGGTGCCTGAAACATGTTACCAGGAGTGTGGTGGATGAGCCAGAAACAATGGCAACATTTAAGAATAATTTAGACAGGCACATGAATATGCAGAGAATGGAGCAATAGGGATACAGTTCGATACCTTTATCCACAAAGACACGCTGAGAGAGATAAACAAGATTTAATTGCTGTGGTATGTTTATTAACTATAATAAAGGTAACAATTAGCACCTTTTACAATTACATGGATAGGACAGGTTTGGAGGGATATAGACCAAAGGCGGGCAGGTAGGACTAGTGTAGCTGGGACATGTTGGCCATTGTGGGCAAGTTGGGCCGAAGGGCCTGTTTCCACGCTGTATCACTCTATGATGCTAAACTTAAAAATCAACAAATTGGAAGGGAAAGGTGAGCTATTCAAAATTAAAAAGTGGGTTCAAAAATAAATGACAAGAAAAAACAAATGAGACAAATGTTTCACATTGATAAGAGCAATCTGTGTACAGGTGTTTCATACAGGTAATTTCTTATTTTATGTCAATTCACAAGACCATTGTTACAAATATAACTTGCATTCTGGATAGCACATACCTTCTTTTCCAGGCGATCAATTAACTTCTGAAGTCTGTTTATCTGAGTCATCCACTGGATGTCCTCATCTGCATGGACACAAACACATGAAAAAAATATTTTACCCTTTTAAAGTGCAATGTGAAATTTAGTGACATGAAGTGTAACGGTCCAGATTTTTTCCCCTTGGCAGTTACTGACAGAGTTCATGGTGAATGTTTATCTGATGGATAAGTCTAAATATTCCTTCCCTCGTGAAGGAACCTAAGGCTGGTGGCGAATAGCTACCAATGGCATTTAGGATTAGATTAAAGGTTCAAAGGTTTCAAAGGTCTTTTATTGTCACGTGTATCAATTAAGGTACAGTGATATGTGAATTAGTAAAACTATTAATGTGTTCTTTGCTTTTCAGTTTATCAGAAGCGAGGTACTGTAGGTCTTAATTCTGAAGCAATTTAAGTTTTCCTTAAGCATCACCTTTAAAACAGTGTGCCGGAAGGAACAGTGTGCCGGAAGGAACTGCAGATGCTGATTTAAACTGAAGATAGACACAAAAAGCTGGAGTTACTCAGCAGGTCAGGCAGCATCTCTGGAGAAAAGGAATAGGTGACGTTTCGGGTCAAGACCCTTCTTCAGACAGATTACTTTTTTGTTAATTAATAACCTTTTGGAGCCATCTAACTAGATATTCTGCCATTGCTGTGGTTTGCATTTGGACATATGGGATCACCCACTTGGGAGCTCAAATGTTAGGATGGCCAATGACTACCAGATTATCCGTGACTTCTTGAATGGTTAAAAATGATACTTTGTTTTAGTCAAGGTGAAACACCAGTGCTTATAGTGCAACACACCAATGCGATTAAAAAGACAGAAACAAAATAAAGGTTAATCTACAAACACTGGAACGTCAGACCAGCAGTACCAAACCTGAGTTTAAGTTGCTGAAATTAGTATTGTTTGGAGACAGGCTATTATATCTCTGAAGTCTTCGAATGGACCGTTTTCCTGACCAGTTGATTGAAAGTTGCTCTGGTTTGACTGGACCTTGCCTATAAATGACAACAAGTAGAAGTTAGTCTTTCCGTGAAGTTATCCCCAGTCTTCTTTTCTTGAAACATGTCGCGGGGTGACGCCTGTTTGGTGGTGAGTAGTTGCCCAAAGAGTCGTACCTTTGTTGAAAAGTTTTGGCAACCTGCTGCGACTATGACGAGTGCTGGCAAGTCGCCGAAAAAAATTGCGTAAGTGTGACAGGCCCTTAAAGGTTAAAAACATTTCTCAAGGACGGTGATGCTGTCTAACTTTCCATTATACCCATGAAATAAATAGCTAAGGAAGATTCATATTTCTGCTAATTTGTTCCTAGTGGAAGTTAAACCTTTCCTTAAAGCTGCTTGAATATAAACTATCTTCATTTTATCTTCATAAATTTTGCTACTTAAAGAAGTGCTACATATTCTGAAGGGTAGCTGAGATGATGAATCTGCTTTTCTTCATATTTATGTACAGTACCATAACCCCTCTTCTGCCATATAAACATTAGTCACAGAAGCAGTAAGCTTTGACTGAAAGCCACAGTAATATAGCCTGGAGTTCTCAACATCCTGTCAGGCATGATTATGTCTGTCCTTATTTTTTAAACAGCAAAACGCTGGAGCAATATTCTGCAAAATGAATCCAGGATTCTACATCAGACACAATTAATATATTTAAGAGGCATTTTGACATTCAATTAAATAGGCTAGACATGGAAGGATACGCTCTTAATGCGGGAAATGGTATTAGTGTAGATGAGGAAAAAGGTCGGCATGGACATGGTGGTGGTTAAGGGCCAGTTTCTGTTCTGTATGACTATGATCATGACGATATCTGTTGCCCAATTCATTTATTTTCCTAGATACTATATGAAATTATGTTGGCAAGTTACGTGGGGGAAGTTGACAGTTCCTCTAGTAATTGTTTCCGTGCATTATTCGGACATGTAGAACAGCACAGCACAGAAACAGACCTTTGCCCATGGTGTCTGTGCCAATCATTATGCCAAATTGAACTAATCCTTTATTCCTCCATTGCCTGCATATTCATGTGCCTATTTAGAAGCCTCTTAAATGCCACAATCCTATTTGCCTCCACCATCATCCCTGGCACCAAGTTCCAGGCACCCACCACGCTCTGTGTTAAAAAACATTCGCCCACTTATGGGAGAGTCTTGGACCAGAGGGCATAGCCTCAGAATAAAAGGATGTACATTTAGGAGATGAGGAGAAATTTCTTTGGTCAGAAGGTTATGAATCTGTCAAACCCATTGCCCCATATAGCTGTGGAGGCCAACTCAATGGGTATTTTAAGACAGAGATTCACATATTCTTGATTAGTAAGGATGGCAGGGGTTATGGGAGGAAGAATGGGGTTGAGAAGGAAAACATGGGGTAGATCAGCCATGATTGAATGGCGGAGAAGACTCGATGGGCCAAATGACCTAATTCTTCTCCTTGAACGTGCATTTAAAGCTGTCTTTGACATTTCCACCCTGAGAAAAATATTCTGACTGTCTACCCTATTGATACCTCTCATAAATGTTTACAATTCTATCAGTTTGTTCCTCAGTCTCTGGCCAAATGCAAATTTGTCCAACCTCTCCTTGTAGCTATAAACCTCTAATCCAGGTATCCTCTTCTGATGTTATTGTTAACGGGTTCTTCAGTTACATGCAGAAGCTCTAAATGTGTAGGAAAGAACTGCAGATGCTGGTTTAAATCGAAGGTAGACACAAAATGCTGGGGTAACTCAGCTGGACGGGCAGCATCTCTGAAGTCATCTTCTTCAGACTGAATAAGGGTCTCGACCCGAAACGTCACCCATTACTTCTCTCCAGAGATGTTACCTGGCCCACTGAGTTACTCCAGCATTTTGTGTCTACCTGCAGAAGCTCTAAGTTTGCCTTTCACTGCTTTTGGTGGATTTCTCCATTGAAGTGTACATTGAAGTTTTGTGAGGGCGTGAGAAGATGCAACAATTCCTCTCACTTAAAAATACAAAATCTGTTCAAACAATCTGGGCTGGGTTGGCCCCAATGCAGGGACATCATCTTCTCAACAAAAGGGACATACTCTCTTGTAATGGGGACAGCATAAACAGATATAAAAATACTTAAACATTTTCCAAGAGATGATCATTTAAACGTAGAAACATAGACAATAGGTGCAGGAATAGGCCATTTGGCCCTTCGAGCCAGCAACGCCATTCAATATGATCATGGCTGATCATCCTAGATCAGTACCTCGTTCCTACTTTCTCCCCATATCCCTTGATTCAGTTTGCCGTAAGAACTACATCTACAGTGGCTTGCAAAAGTTTTCATACCCCTTGAACTTTTCCACATTTTGTCACGTTACAACCACAAACGTAAATGTATTTTATGGGGATTTTATGTGATAGACCAATACATAGTGGCACATAAATGTGAAGTGGAAGGATACATGGTTTACAAATTTTTTTACAAATAAAAAACTGAAAAGTGTGGCGTGCAAAAGTATTCAGCCCCCTTTACTCTGATACCCCTAAATAAAATCCAGTGCAACCAATTGCCTTCAGAAGTCACCTAATTACTAAATAGAGTCCACTTGTGTGTAATCTAATCTCAGTATAAATACAGCAGTTCTGTGAAGGCCTCAGATCTTTGTTAGAGAACATTAGTGAACAAAGAGCATCATGAAGCCCAAGGAACACACCAGACAGGTCAGGGATAAAGTTGTGGAGAAGTTTAAAGCAGGGTTAGGTTATAAAAAAAATATCCCAAGCTTTGAACATCTCACGGAGCACTGTTCAATCCATCATCCGAAAATGGAAAGAGTATGGCACAACTGCAAACCTACCAAGACATGGCCGTCCACCTAAACTGACAGGCCGGGCAAGGAGAGCATTGATCAGAGAAGGAGCCAAGAGGCCCATGGTAACTCTGGAGGAGCTGCAGAGATCCACAGCTCAGGTGGGAGAATCTGTCCACAGGACAACTATTAGTCATGCACTCCACAAATCGGGCCTTTATGGAAGAGTGGCAAGAAGAAAGCCATTGTTGAAACAAAGCCATAAGAAGTCCTGTTTGCAGTTTGCCACAAGCCATGTAGGGGACACAGCAAACATGTGGAGGAAGTTTTTGGCCTAAATGCAAAACGCTACGTGTGGCGGAAAAATAACACTGCACATCACCCTGAACACACCATCCCCACTGTGAAACATGGTGGTGGCAGCATCATGCTGTGGGGATGCTTTTCTTTGGCAGGGACAGGGAAGCTGGTCAGAGTTGATGGGAAGATGGATGGAGCCAAATACAGGGCAATCTTGGAAGAAAACCTGTTAGAGTCTGCAAAGACTTGTGACTGGGGCGGAGGTTCACCTTCCAGCAGGACAACGACCCTAAAGATACAGCCAGAGCTACAATGGAATGGTTTAGATCAAAGCATATTCATGTGTTAGAATGGCCCAGTCAAAGTTCAGACCTAAATCCAATTGAGAATCTCTGGCAAGACTTGAAAATTGCTATTCACAGATGCTCTCCATCCAATCTGACTGAGTTTGAGCTATTTTGCAAAGAAGAATGGGCAAAAATTTCAGTCTCTAGATGTGCAAAGCTGGTAGAGACATACTCCAAAAGACTTGCAGCTGTAATTGCAGCAAAAGGTGGTTCTACAAAGTATTGTCTCAGGGGGGCTGAATCCTTTTGCACGCCACACTTTTCAGTTTTTTATTTGTAATACAATTTGGAAACCATGTATCATTTTCCTTCCACTTCACAATTATGCACCACTTTGTGTTGGTCTATCACATCAAATCCCAATAAAATACATTTACGTTTGTGGTTGTAACGTGACAAAATGTGGAAAAGTTCAAGGGGTATGAAAACTTTTGCAAGCCACTCTAACTCTCTCTTGAAAACATCCAGTAAATTAGCCTCCACTGCCTTTTGGTGGCAGAGAATTCCAGATTCACAACTCTCTGGGTGAAAAGGTTTTTCCCTCATCTCAGTCCTAAATGGCCTACCCCTTATTCTTAAACTGTGACCCCTGGTTCTGGACACCCCCGACATCGTGAACATTTATAATGGTACGATAATAGATGGCATCCAATGATATCTTGAATTTGGGGGAATTTTGTTAAAAGTATTAGGATCATTTACTATATAGATTTCTCTATGAATATGGTGAGACAATTGCTATTGGGGGATACATATAATAAATCATTCCATCAGATATTTTAAATGCTTGCTTGTTGTACCTATTTGATTGGTTAATTCTAGAAATGACTTCAGAAGCGTCTGGAAATATCCTTACATCAAATAAATTGCGGTTAAGTGTTGTTACCACAATGAGGTCTAAGACATTAGATGCTTCCATGCCAACCATTTGTCCTTGTGTTCATAACAGCACAAGAAGCACAACAGGAAATGGCTTGACCTTGGTCATGGCTGCAACCTGGAAGTTTATATAACCTTAAAAACAGGGAGATGAATGTTTCACAGGTCTGTTATAAAGACACAATAGACAATGTTTTAAATAAGCCGGTATCTGGTAGCATTGAACAAGCATTCAGGATTTCCTGAAAGTGAAACTTCATTGCTTAATACTCGAGAGACACAAGGAACTGCGGATGCTGACATCTTCAGCAAAACAGGGTGCAGGAGTGACTTCGCAGGTCAGGCAGCACCTGTGGAGGGAAAGGACTCCATGACCAGTCGACGATTCGGGTCGGGACTCTTCTTTAGTCTGAAGAAGGATCCTGACCCGAAAGATTGCCTGTCCATTCCCTCCACAGATGCTGTTTTACTTAATCTTGTATACCTAGAAGATTAAAAAATATATACAATTGGCCTACCCATCATTGAAATTCTTGTAAGTGTTTTGATGTTTCAGTGGCAAAAGTATTTGGGGAATTGAACGATATAAAATGAATTCAAAAATGTGTTTAGTTTTTGCATGTAAAATTACAAGAATAAACAGCTCAGTGACAATAATCCCCCATACTCCCACTTCCCAGCTCTAAATACTTGCATGTTGACTCGAATAGATCAGTTAATTATATGTTTTCTTTGAAGCTACAAATATATTTTTGTTGGAAAAGATCTCTTTCAGATTGAAGGTAGACACAAAATGCTGGAGTAACTCAGCAGGACAGGCAGCATCTCTGGAGAGAAGGAATGGGTCGAGACCCTTCTTCAGACTGATGTCAGGGGCGTGGGCGGGACAGAGATAGAAAGTAGTCGGAGGCAGTAAGATTGGTCCCAATTCCTGTACTCAGTACCCTAACCAATGGTGTCAAGCATGGCAAACACCTGTCCACCAGTGTGGTCACATTCATGGAACAGGTGCCTGAACACCGAGGTCTTTGTTCTACGACACTCCCCAGCACCTAACCATTTGCTCTTTCAGATTAGGTCACTCGTTATAATCTTGAGTGTTCATAATTATAAAAAAACAGTTAAACTGATAAAAGGCCTCCAGACTCAATTGTTATCTCTGTTTCTCTATAACATTGCTGCCTGACCTGTGAAATGCTTCCAGCATTTTCTGTTCCTGTTATTAATGTTGTGGCTTGGAAAGGGGGAGTAGTGCAAATTTTATCCTGCTGCACCAAAGAAATGTTAAAACTGCTTTCACTCTGTAAACAAGTAACTTTCCAAAGCTTGTACATTACAGATGCAAATATATAATGCAGGAAAATTGCAGATGGAAGCCAAGACAAAACCCCCAAAATTAAGGATATATTATAAGATAAAATGTTATATTATGGTGTGGAAATCAAATCAATTAAGTTCTCTCTTTGAAGTGCAATCTCATTAATAATTGCTCATCTGTATTCATCTGACTTTTCGAAGAAAGATCAGAATGTGAACAGATTGTATAAGAATTATAAATTTATTACAGCACGCAATAATAGACAATGTGGTCAATAGGTGCAGGAGTAGGCCATCGGCCCTTCGAGCCAGCACCGCCATTCAATGTGATCATGGCTGATCATCCCCAATCAGTACCCCGTTCCTGCCTTTACCCCATATCCCCTGACTCCGCTATCTCTAAAAGCTCTATCTAGCTCTCTCTTGAAAGTATCCAGAGAACTGGGCTCCACCACCCTCTGAGGCAGGGAATTCCACAGACTCACCATCCTCTGTTTCCTCGTCTCCGTTTTTAATGGCTTACCCCTTATTCTTAAAGGGGTAAGCCATTTAAGAATAAGGCAACGAGGAAACACTTTTTAATGTAGGGATAACTTGAGGCATTGTGTCTTAAATTTCTTACTGGTATAATGGTACTGATAAGCATAGTTTATTTTAGTCAGACAACAGTCTGAAGAAGGGTCTCGACCCGAAACGCCACCCATTCCTTCTGTCCAGAGATGCTGCCTGTCCCGCTGAGTTACTCCAGCATTTTGTGTCTACCAACCAGAAACTCATCTTATTCCCATTCTTTGCTTTCTGATAACCAATTTGAGTTCATGAGTAATTCCTTGTTAGCCCTGAATCAGCTCCATATCCCTCTTATTACCCTTTTACACAGTAGAAAACTTTGGCTTCTGTTATATGTCAGCTGGCACTCTACTCTCATTAAGGATTTGTTTGACTTGTTTGTCTTTTTACTCACTCCTTATTTCATTTCCTCTCTGAACATGCAAAACTCGGCCTGGCTCCCAGTTCTTTCACTGACCCGCCATACAGTAGATTCAGATAGTCTAATTCTAATATGTAGCCAACTTTTGAAAGAACATAACCTTTTTTTCCAAACTGAAAACAGATCATTAAATGTGATTTGCAATTAGTTTAGAGATGCAGCATGGATACAGGCCCTCTGGTCCAACAAGTCCACGCCAACCATCGATCATCACACTTGTTTTATGTTATCCCATTTTTTTCATTACACCAGGAGAAATTTGCAGAGACCAATTAACCTACAAGCCTCCACATCTTTGGGATGTGGAAGGAAACTGAAGCATCTGGAGGAAAGCCACGCTGTCCAGTGAGAACATGCAAACTCCATAAACAGCACTCAAGGTCTGGATTCCGCCCTGGTCTCTGACATACAAATCAGCACCTCTATGCATATATACGGAGGCCCAGAGTAAAGCAGTGACAACAATTGGTGTGCAATGTAGGAGTGACACTGCTGTTGAAAAATTGGCAAGAACATAAGATTCACAAATGGCATGGACCTTGAATGCTTTTACAAGAGGGAACAGTTCACCATTACCGTTATAGTTCTTGCATTGTCTGATATTTCCTTGCAGGCTAGCTCTTCTCTGTCATTCACACTAACCTAATACTTCCTGCATTATATATTTGAGTGCAGTATTTTAATGGAGCTGTGGACGGGTGCCAGTGGTACTGCACCTAATTTTGTTTTACCGGGGCAGGTTTGTTCCCTATTCTGGCAGGTTCACAGATCTCATATTGCAGCCAGACATTTTAATGATCTATGCAGCTTGGGATTGCAGCAAAATCTAAGTGATCCAAGTTTTCTGAAATGTCAGCATGAGCCACCCCAGTTCTGAATTGATTAGAACAGGAAGCAATACCGCAAACAATAACTGCAACCACTGACAATGTTTTGTGTTAAATATAAATGGAAGTAATGTAGAAATTCAAAATTAGTCCCAAAAAATGATAGTCAAATATAAATTGGTGACATCTAATACACGCATAAAAACGTTCACACCAATTTTTCAGAATTATCCCATATCAATAAACAAGGCAGTAAAATATAGAATACATGAAATAAAAAGGTGAGCAAAAATTCTTCAGGCATGTTACCACAGGGATGGAAAACTGTCTCACCAGTTGAGCTCTGCTTGATCCCACTGGAAAGACTGGAGTCAGGGATGGGCTTTCTGATTTAAGGGCATGTCCCACTTGGGCGCCGGTTGCGCGTCACGCAGGTGGCGCGCGAAGATTTTGTGAATCCCACAATTCTGGGGCGCGACCGCCGTCATTGCCTACGCCACCACGCCTCACCACGCGCCATGCGCGCGTCGTGCGTTGTGACACGTAAATGATGTCGCGTAAATGATGTGCAAATGACGCCCAAGTGGGACAGGCCCTTAACATAAAATAGCCCACAGTGTCCATGTTGATCATGATGCAAATTTAAATTGATCTCATCCACCTGCACATTGTCCATATCCCTCATCCCTGTTTGTTCACATGCCCATCTAAATGCCCCTTAAATGTTATTATTGCATCTGCGTCTACCACCTCCCCAAACAGTGCATTCCAGGCCATTACCACTCTCTATATAAAATAAAACTTGTCTTGTAAATCTGCTTTAACCTTTCGTCAGCTTCACCTCCCAAAAGTTGGCGTCTGTAAGTTGACCCCAGGGAGTGGTTGAGAAAGTAAGGTAACAGGGATCGATTGTCTCTAATGCAACATTTCTACCTTGGGAAAAAGACTGCACATCTACCCTAACAGAAATCAATCCAACTTAGTCCAACCTTGTCGCATTGCTAATCCAGGCAACATCCTTGCAAACCTATTTTGAACTCTCTTTAAAGCCTCCACATATAGCCTGTAAATATGTTCAGCTCAGGTCTACGGATTCATGAGATTAACTTGGTTGCAAACTGGAGAAAAGGGGAAGGTAAAACTGTACTGTTGAGCCATTGCAACCCGCACCGAAGGTATTGCAAGTTATCGAACCTCTACCCTGTACAAACAACAATGAAAGTTTGTCTATCAACATTACTGCTGTCAATTCCACGCTGCTTCAAGCTGTGGTCCCTGTGGATATGCCAGGGTGCCCCACTTCTCTTTCAATGGATCTAGATTTCTGTTTCTTCTCATTTGCACCCTTGCAGTTGTGAACAAGATGTAATCATGTTGAGTCCAGTCTCCATCCCTTCCTCCCAACAGCTTTCCCGTTCATGGGCAGACGGGCAGACGGAGCCATGCCCCATCAGCACCACCCCAGTAAAGGCTGCATTTCTCAATGCATTCCTTTGACACCCTTTGAATCTTCTCTTGTGCAGTTTCACTGAGACTTTGAGAAAATTCATAAAGGGCTGGAAAACCAAAACAAACTAACTTGCTTATATAAATAGAGAGAAGAGGCCATAATACAGTATATTCTACTTCTGGTATATTTCTGAAGTGCTAACCTATCTTTTCCCTTTTTGGATTCTGGCTGGCATGTTCTCTATTTTTAGCATTTCTGCATGTATTTCAGGATTATTCTTGTTTGAATGTAATCACTTTCACATCTTTTCTGTAAAATTATTTTGGTACATTTGGTAATTAACATTATTGGCAGCACTTGCAAAACAAAATTGGATGACTAATGTTTGTAAAAGTAATACATTGCCTCACTTAAGCTAAAACAATATACATTAAGATAGAGCATATTCCCCTGCCTTTTCTCTTTAAATTTGCCCACAAATTATTATTTGTTTATTCAATATTGATTTCACAGAGAAAAGCTGTGGTGTAGAGAAATGGGATGAAGCTGACATGACAATGGGGAGGACTGAATCTGTTCCCACGACACCATGTTTGCAACCTAGCAGTTGAACTAAAGAATCTTCCCAAGGAGCTTGCACTCTTAAATGTCTGTTTTTGAAAGATATTGGCAAAGTCCTTTAAACACATCTGTTGACTTTTGTTTTCTCTGATGTGAAGGTATGATCTTAAGACCATCAAATAGAATCATGGATAATGTCATGAGAGCACTAGATCGGGTAGACGCACACAGTCTCTTGCCCAGAGGACCAGAGGGCATAGGTTTAAGGTGAAGGGGAAAAGATTTAATAGGAATCTGAGAGGTAACTTTTTCACTCAAAGGGTGATAGGTGTATGGGACTAGCTGCAAGAGGCTGAGACTTTGATAATCACGACGTTTATGAAACAATAGGACAGATACATGGATAGGACAGGTTTCGAGGGATATAGAAACATAGAAAATAGGTGCGGGAGGAGGCCATTCGCCCCTTTGAGCCAGCACCGCCATTCATTGTGATCGTGGCTGATCGTCCACTATCAATAACCCGTGCCTGCTTTCTCCCCATATCCCTTGACTCCACTAGCCCCTAGAGCTCTATCCAACTCTCTCTTAAATCCATCCAGTGATTTGGTCTCCACTGCCCTCTGTGGCAGGGAATTCCATAAATTCACAACTCTCTGGGTAAAAACGTTTTTTCTCAGCTCAGTCTTAAATGACCTCCCCTTTATTCTAAGACTGTGGCCCCTGGGATATGGGTCAAACGCAGGCAGGTGGGACTAGTGTAGATGGGACACGTCAGCCGGTATGGGTGAGTTGTGCCGAAAGGCCTGTTTCCACACTGTAATCAGCGAGAAAATTAAAGAATATATGCTTTAAAGAAGAACAATGTGTGAATACAAATGTGTTGAAATACATAGATATGGAATAAATGACAGCAATAAAACCAAGTGGCAATGCTGATTCTAGGCTCACCTTTCCTGGCGAGTTTGCTCCTCCGTAGTTTCCATCGCACATTCCAAGGAATTCTGCAAAGACTGAAACTGGTTTACAGTTTTCTTTCAGCAGAAGACGTGTCACAAACTGTTCCAAATTACTTGAATTCTCGTAATCCTGTACAAAAATAAATAATGCAGAGACTAAACTAGCAAGATCAAAGATCAAACCACATTTTACTGAAACAATCCTAAATAGGATGAGTGGGGCAAGATTTAATAGGAACCAGAGGGTGGTGGGAAAGAGCTTCCAGAGGAGGTAGTTGGGCAGGTACTTTAACAACATGTAAAAGACATTTGGACAGGTATATGGTTTGGAAACATATAGAGGGATATGGGCTAAAGAAGGGCAAATGGGACTAGCTTAGATGTTGCATCTTGGCCAGCATGGACAAGTTTGGCCGAAAGGGCCTGTTTCCATGCTGTATGACTATCACTCCATAAATAATGATAATTCAGTTGGTATCGTGCTACAGAGTGAAACTACGCCCGTCCCTCGTTCGCGTTTTTTGCGTCCCACCCATTCTGTTTTGCCGGCCCCTACTGTTACACTCGCCCCGCGACCTCGGACTACTCGTTCCGGTCGAACCGTCCGGTCACCCGTGTGTTTCCGTACCGCGGATTCTGGGGGGGGGGGCATGTAGCGGCACCTACTGGTGCACGCAGGTATCGAACCCGGCGTTCGGAAGCCACGGTCGCGTGACTCAGGCGGGGCTGCTTGTTTTCACGCGGTTTTGCTTTCGCGCGGTTAGTTCAACGCTGACCACGGTTGTGGCCAGACGTGTCTAGAGAACCTGTGTACTGAAAACCGAACTTTTGAATAAAGATCCGTTTGAAACTTCAGTTGTCGTTCTTGAGATCGCCAAAATGTAATAGACAAAGTGCCGGAGGAACTCAGAATCTGTGGAGGGAATGGACAGGCAATGTTTTGAGTCAGGACCCTTCTTCAGACTCTGTGAAAACCCCTGCATAGGGTCCTGAACTGAAACATCACCATCCATCCATTTCACAGATGCTGATTCTGCAATTTGTATTTTGCTCAAGATTCCAGTTTCTGCGGTTCCTGTATCAGTATTTTTATTTTCAATGTATGACCAGATTTTGCGAGGGTGACAACAAATTTTATTAATGCGACTAAAACTGGATCTTTAACTGTTTCTCCCATAACCCAGTAAACTGATTTTAAATAATTGATGTGATTTTAAAAGGCTTTATGGATACATTTACCAGTTTCAAAGTACAGGTTGTTCCCAGGTTATGGCAGGGTTCCGTTCTCGAGCACTGTTCAAACACAAACAGTTCCCATTGGAAATGCAGTCACGAACCTAGTTCCCACACGGCAGAAAATGTATTTAGCCCTTTAGCAGCCGGCAAATTCATCCTGCCAGTTCCTTAAATGCTCGCTCGTATGTAGCGGATGTACATACTGTAAATCGGGCATTTGTAAACTGGGGATTACACGCAATGAATTTTGTGCTGGGCACGTTTTTACATAGAGAGTGGTGAGTAACTGAAATGCATTACTAGCGGTGGTGGTGGAGGCAGATATGACGGTGAAAGAGGCTTTTAGATAGGTACATGGATATACAGGGAACGGAGGGATATCGGTCACACTAGATTAAGTGGGACCCGTTGGGTCCTAATCCACGGGAGGCCTGGTCCCCCAACGCAACCCATTCCGCAACGCAATATTCCACCACTCACCCGTTCCCCCAACGCAATATTCCACCACTCACCCATAGCTCCTAACTGCACAGGTACGCCTCATTTCCCCTCATCCCCAGCACTCCCTCCCCCTCCTCTTCATGTGTGGGAGGGGGGGGGGAGGGAAGTGGGGTGTGTGGCAGAGGGGTGTGGGGTGGGAGGGGTGGGTGGCGGGGTATATGAGGGGGGGAGAGGGTGTGTGGGGGAGGGGGTGTGTGGCAGGAGGATGTGGGGTGGGAGGAGATGTGTGCATGTGGGGGGGGTGTGTGTGGGCAGGGTGTGTGGGCGGGGGGAGGGGTGGGTAAGTGGAGGGGAGGGGTGTATGGGCGGGGGGCTTGTGGGGGGTGAGGGGGCGGGTGCGGGCAAGGGGTTGTGGGGGCATGGGTGTGTGGGCTGGGGGCGTGTGTGGTGGAGGGTGATGTGTGTGGGTGGGGGGTTGTGGGAGGATGGGGGGGGTGTGGGCGGGAGGGGTGTGGGGGCTGGGGAGGGGTGTGTGGGCAGGGGGGAGTGGTTGTGTGGGGGGGTTGTGGGTGGGGAAGGTTGTGGGGGGAGAGGGGTGTGTGTGTGGGGGCGGGGAGGTTGTGGCCGGGGGGAGGAGTGGAGAGAGCTTAGAGAAAAGACGGGGGAAGTGCCATGGGGGAGAGGAGGGTATCTCGCGGAGGGGGCAGGAGCCAGCGAAGGGGACCAGAGGGGAAGGGGCTGGAGCCTGTGGTGTGATGGCTACTCACACAGCAGGCGCAGGTCGCTGGTCGTTCTCCTCCGCCAGGATCAGAGTCTCCGCTTTCCGTTTGGCGACATCGGCAACTCCGCGCCACGCCGGGCTGGGCTGGGCCGGACGGGCCGGTTCCAGTCCCTCCGAACATTGTGTCCGGTTGGAGACCTCCGCCGGCCATCCAGAGCGTTCCTCAGCTCCAGTAAAGACGCGATGGCGCAGGAAGTCCCAATCCAGGGAGTGACAGGAGAATAGACTAATCTGTGCGGCGCTGACAGGCAGGAGAGGAGATCGATCTGCGCGTGCGTGGCTTTACGATTTTTGAGCCTCGCTAACTTTTACAATATGCCACCGATCGGAATGAAACAGTGCACTCGCAGCACCGGTGAACGGTGAGTGAGATGGCAAAAAATCATAGCGCTATCGTGTACCGTTTTTGCCCAAATTGAAAAAATGCGCAAACTGAAAGATAACAAGATCAGTGTTTTGGTTATGTGTAGATTGATGCTTGAATGTGAAACATTCTTGATTTCATATGAACATATGAAACATTCTTGATTAGTCAGGGTGTCAGGGGTTATGGGGAGAAGGCGGGAGAATGGGGTTGAGAGGATCAGCCATGATTGAATGGTGGAGTAGACTTGATGGGCCTGTAAAGTACTTTTTGATATTATATGGGAGCTGAGATCCCCCAGAAGCAGGAGCTTGATCGCCGCGATGCGGAGAGCCCGACCGCCGGCTACGGGAGCCAAGATCGTCCCGTCAACGGAAGGCTCGAGGCCCCCGACCACGGGAGAAGAAAGAAGGTAAGAGATTGAACTTTTTTTTCGCCTTCCATCACAGTGAGGAATGTGGTGGTGTCTCTGTGGTGGATGTTTATGTTAAAATGTATTTTGTGTTTTGTTGCTTTTTGTTGGTATAACTGTATGGCCAATCAAATTCCTCGTATGTTGCAAAACATACTTGGCTAATAAAGTATGATTATGATTGAATTTTAAATGATCACAACAGGTCATACTGAAGTGTACAAAGATCAGCTTATGAAACAATCTAACATAGTAACACGGATTCATCACACAATACGCAGTCAGGAATTGCAAGGTCATTTAAAAAAATGTAAGCCGGCAAATTCTTTCATTCTGATGTTGACCATTAACCCACTGTTGTCTGGTTCACCTACTGATGCAAGCTGGGGAAATGGAGACACTATGATCCTTTTTGTATAACGTCAGCGGCATTTTTGCTGACTAATACTACTGGATTTGTCAGACAAAGCAGAACCTGACAATAATGAATGAATACAGTGCAGCTTCTAGTATTCTACAGCCCTAAACAATGTCATGCTCCAGTCCTTAGAGGGTACTCAGCAGTAAATCACAGCAAAGCTGTAGGTGCTATAGCCTGCTATTCTGTTGTTGAGGGAGAGGTGAGAGCATGTCTCTCATTTCTCAAACTGTGACCTACAAATTCTTGCAGCGGAAATGGAAGGAAAAATGCAGTGAACTATTTAGTACCAAAGGTCCAGGAGGCCATTATGAAGGTGGGTATGGACAATAAATCATACTCTAATAGTGAGTCTTTCGTTAGCAGAATTTGAAGAAATTTCAGTATCTGACTGGATAAGCAATGAGAACTGATACTTGGAAGTGCACCTCAGTTAAAAAAAAACTCAGACAATGACTAATACATATATAACCTATCGATGCTGGTTGACATAACCCCAACCAGCCCCTTGCACTCATAATTCTCTCCCCCATTCTAACCATCTCCCAAATGAATAGAAACCGAGATACTGTAGGTAGGAAAGCTTCAGTGACCTCCCTATTGCAGTAGACATGGACATTGGGGGCAGAAGGGCCCGTTCCTGTGCTAAACCGTTCTCGTCATCGCGTAACAGGATGAAAATAGTAAGATTAAACGAGGACTTACCAGTTTGAAGTTTGATCTTTATTTTATGAGGAGTAACGATGAGGGATTACGTGAAGAACCCCGCCTGGCGCTGGAACGGCATACTTCAAAGCAGCGGCATGAAAAAACACAGAACATAATAGCCGGAGTAAGATAGTAAGGCTTCTCATAGATTTAGAACTACCAGATGATCATTTATTTTATGAGGGTGGGGAGTGGAGGGCACGTAATCCCTCATCGTTACTCCTCATAAAATAAAGATCAAACTTCAAACTGGTAAGTTCTCGTTTAATCTTACTATTTTACTTCGGAGTCACGTGAGTGACTACGTGAAGATTTTGAAGCTTTCTGTGTTTTTCATGTCGTAGAATTTATTCCATACGACAGTCCGGCTCATTCAACACAGTGACGAGCGAATAACACATTTTTCCCCAAACATTGCCTCAAGTTATGTGATAAATTATTTCACATTATAAAGAATAAAAGTAATGCCCTTTCCATTGAAAGGCAAGTTTATCACAAAATATCAATTGATATATATATATTTTGATGGTATGACAAAGCAACAATTATAGAGAACCCAACACTCCGTGTCCAAACCTGACACCATGACTGGTTCCTTTTTACTTTAACATTAATTTACACCCTCCTGCGGCCTTGCATCTTTGCTCGAGCGGCTCATCCCGTGCCATTCCTGTGAATGTATCTACCTCATTAACTAGACTAGACATCAGTGTCTAGTTCCACTGAGTGTATCCAATTTCTAACCATCTAAAATACATTCCTCTAGAACCATTACTTTTTACTGAACCTAATGTGGTTTTTGTGTGTAATAAGTAGTGCTGACTCATTACCACAGAGACTCTTACCTACTTCAACATATTTCATCAATGTTCACACACACACACAACTTAAGGCTGACAGGATATGCTTATAGGTTTACCTTGGTTTCAGCTCCTCTTGGTGTGCTTTGTTTGGTAAATTCATAAACATATATGATAATGTAATCTGTATCCACATGCAATTATAACGTAACATTTGCAATGTTTGCACTCTTATATTGATACTAAAGTCATCAGCATTATTATTTTCAATGTTAACTTTTTTGAATCATTGATAGAGTTAGAGTCCATTGCCTAAGGCAATTCAGGATTATTTATCTCCCGACTTATATATTACAATTTTGGACAGATTATATATATATATATATATATATATAATCTTTTCAAAATTGTAATATATAAGTCGGTAGATAAATAATCCTGAATTGCCTTAGGCATTATATATGTGGATTTATATTAATATCCACATATATATCCCTTTCCATATCGGGATATTATGAATGCACCTGATAACTTCTTGGTTAGTATATTGTCCGTAAATAGGACGGTAACACTCTGAGCCCTATTATTGGCTCTATCAATTAGATGCTCAGAAAAATGCAATCCACAAGGAACTCCATATATCTAATATGATAAAATAACTTTACTGTATGCACAGACTTCCAATTTCTTATAACAAAATATTGTTTTTTTAAACTTATTTCTGCAAATTGCAGGTATAACACTTCTTTTATACATAATTATTTTATTGTTATGTTGTTATATTAGTTAAACATTCATAGACTTCTTTGACCATCAGCTGTTGTAATGGTCTGGTCAACCTGCAGATAGTCAAATTCATATTTTCATGTCATGGATGCCTTTGTACAACAATAAATTACTGCAGGGTTACACAAAACTGGAGAACCCAGCGGGTGCAGCAGCATCCAAAGAGCGAAAGGAGATAGGCAACGCCTCGGGTCGAGACCCTTCCTCAGACTTCAATAAATTACTGCAACTATGAATCATCACAAGTGGTTCAACATCACTCAATATTTATGAAACCATGAAGGATCTGTATTGGGCCACCAAAATGCCTCTGGCAGTGTCCTACTACATTTTCATCAGACACTGCCCTATCAAACAAAATGAGGAACACAAAGAACATCTTTTCCTCATGTAATTGAGAGAAAAGCATCCACCTTTCCTGTTCTTGGTTTACCCACAAGAAACATTTGAAAGATCGGTGATTTAATCTGTATGCAACCAGATTAATCGTAAGTAATCCATATTAATGACAATGTGTTTTCCTCCCAAATTTGTTGTCTCCGATACCATTGTCTCTTCCTTAGAGATAAACAGCTGGACTAAATTTTTTAGAATATGCCACATCTGTTTACTCAGATAATCCCATGATTGTTATTTGACTTATCTTGTGTGTTTTAACATATGCCACAGCCGTGGTATTGTTCACCTTGATACGACATGGACACTTCCATAATAAAACAATCGATATTTAATCCATAACTCCTTATACTTCAATAATTAATACAAATGTTTGGAAAAAATTCTTAGGACAATCCATTTATGCTCACCTGGTATAATTGTCCACAGTCCCAACAAGAGACGTATCAATTATTCTTATAAGAATAGATAATATTCTCATCTTTACCCAGTTGCTTCAGTTTGCCATAGCTGTTAAGCTTATAGTTGAAGCAGCTTGTGAACCTTTTTTACATTACTTTAATAATGATAACGTATCATTTGATATTTGCATAAGCCTCTCACAAAGGCATACATTTTCTTATAAGCTTCTGTATTCCTTCTTTTGGAGCTTTATTTACCCTTTACCTAACCTAATGGAGGGACAAAGTATGTCAACAACAATGAGACATATTTGTATCATGGAACAATTTTCCCCCCCGTATGGTGCTGAATTACTTCTAAATTCAGAATAGTAATTTATGAATATTTTATTAATGCCTAAGCATACGCTTTATATAATGGGTCAGGTCCTTACCTTCCACCAGGTTTGTAATTGCAGCACTAATTTGCAGCCGACTCTTATAACCTTCCAATTTAAATGTAATCAAGATAACCCATGACCATGACCTCATTAGTGCAAGTGCTGATCTTTTATCAGCATAATTGTTCCTCCAGTATTCTGTTTAACAGCCTTGAACTGGTTTAATCCTTTGGACAATGTTTTAACTTGCACAGCTTGACCCATTTTAATTAATTTCAAGCACCTGTAATATTGATTAACAATTTGTTAATAGCAACTGTATTTCCATGTTCTAGATGTTTCCATTTTAATAAATGTTCTTACACTGTGAAAGTGTATATAAAATGATGTTTTGTATGGTTTATACCATCAAATCTTTACACTGAGGTAATTTTATAATATATATGTACGTACCCCTTCTTTATTGGAGTTACTTTTGAGTGCAAACCTAAAATCAATTTTTAAGGTTTTCTTATACAGGTGAACCAATCCTTCCTTAGTTATATTAAATTAACGATCATAATACACCTGTAATCCCCCACAATTGGAGATTTCATGAACTTATTTTGTAACAAGATGTTTGCACCTCTTCAACGTACTTCAAGCCTTCTTTTCCCAATTATATGGGTTTGGATAAGGCTATGTTGGATTATACCACTTCTGCCTTTGTTTTGATCCATTATCAAATCTTTCATTGGATCATAGTTTTTTCCCCCCAAAGTTTAAAGATCAGTAGTCTGTTCTTTTGTAATCAATATCTTTGATTTATCATAAGGCAGGTTTATTCCATAATAATCAGGAGTTTAACATAACCTGATTTATATTGATCTGCGAATCTAGAGTGCAGATTTGGTAAATTATATATATTTCTTCCCATTGAGCTCCACAAACTGATGGCAATTTATTTTATTTTAAAAGTATTAGTTATTTGCACAACATTTTATTTTATTTTCTTTTTCTTTTTGAATAGTAATGCCATGCACCAGTTTGAAATACTTTGAAATTGTATTTCTTTATATCTCATATAATTTGAGACATGGATATCATAAACGGATTCACCGTTGATATCTTTATAAAACATAAAAGTTTTATCATATTCTGCTGTTTCAATCATTACAGCTTTGGTGAGTTTTTAGTTTCCATGTTTACTTTTCATGGCCTCACTCATCATTAGTTCTGCTGTTTTAACCATAACAGCTTTTAGTGAGAGACCAACTAATTTTGGTTTCCATGGTAATTTTCCATGGCCTCACTTCTTATTCAGGTGTTGTGCATACACCTGTGTATATATATATATAATATATATATTGGTGCTGTGGTGGGTACTTCATGACCAGCCACCACTATCAGTGCATTTTTAGGGTCAGTTTTTCCATTTTATTTTTCACTGCCCTTGTTTCTCCTGAGTTTTTTTCCCCCTCAAGGAGACTACCTTCAGAAATATCTGAGGTAGATATTCCCACCATATTTCATCGTATGTTTTCCTTTTTATATGTGAAACCCCCTTAGGGTAGGTTAGGGAATATTTCCATTATTTTACGTCAGAAGGCCTTTATTAACTTTTTGAATTATGGCCTTTCTGACATTTAAAATTCCCCCCCCCCTGCCAAAAGTTTGTGGAGCATCTAAACCTCCTTAATGTATTTTTAACGGTCACCAGTATCGGAACCGGCTCCGTAATTAATCTCCCGTCCCGATCGCTGGGTATTCCCCCGGGACGTTCTTTTTTAAACTCCGTTGTATTATACAGAGTATTTTTGTTCTATTTTACTCTTTTATTTTATTTTTGTTTTTAAATTCATTTCAAATCCTGGTTCAATACACCAGGCACGGAGTTTTCCAGACCCTAAAAGTTTTTCAACTGCACTTACCTGCCGGTTCCGTACCTACCGCTGTCGACGAGCTAGCCTTCCTTCTCAGTCTTCCTTCTGCCGTCAGCGTCGGCGTAATGCCGTTCCAGCGCCAGGCGTGGTTCTTCACGTAGTCACTCACGTGACACCGAAGTAAAATTAATGCTTTGCAGAAGGTGCAAGACAGGTTCACCATCTTGTTGCTTAAATTAGAGAATATTAGCTATAAGGAGAGGTTGGATAAATATGTTTTCTCTGGAGCCACAGGGGCAGACGGATGACCTAATAAAATTATGCGAGGCATAGATAGGGTAGATAGTCAGTCATTTTCTCAGGGTGGAGATGTCAAATACTAGAGGGCATAGATTTAAGGTAAGAGAGAACTGTTTATCAGAGATTTGCCAGTCTCAGTTGCTTAGTTCTATGCTGCCTTAGTTATTCCAAGAGACTATGTGCGTCAGAAAATAAAACTCTGCCCATGGATTGCCCTGATGATCTTGTGACAGGTTATACTACCAGAAAGGGTTTTTTTTACACAGTTTTCAAATGTCGCTGATGATCAGTTGTAGGCAATAAGCAGGACGGGAGCTGTGATGATAAAGAAGTGCAGCAATTATTTTGAAGATAGGGTAATAAGTAGGGAAGGTGGTTTAGTGGACGGAAAGTAAGTAATGCTAGCATTTTGGTGTGATTCACGTTCATGTAACATATTGTGGACTTCTAATCTTACTGAATATACATTAATTTGCCATTTACAGTTCTGCATATCGCATATGGCTATGTAAATACCAGTATTTAAGCACAACTTTATGACTCATATTTCCCCCCCAAAAAAAAGTTACTTGTACTGTTCACAACTATATCATATGTTGTCAAGCATTCATGCATTGTTATTGCAATAGTCGACATTTTAACATTTTTAGTTAAAAAATCCATGCAGACTTCAACTCTCATTTAGACACCACTTAGATTCATATTGATCAAAAGAGGCCTGTGATCACTATTGTTATGTTACATAATTCAGTGTAATTCAATATTGGCTGAATGTGGGATATTAGCAGTAGGAAGGAACTGCAGTTGCTGGTGTAAATCAAAGATAGACACTAAAAGCTGGAGCAACTCAGCGGGACAGGCAGCATCTCTGGAGAGGAATGGGTGATATTTCGGGTCGAGACCCTTCTTCAGACTGATCAGTCTCGACTTGAGTCTCGAGCCGAAATGTCACCCATTCCTTCTCTCCAAAGATGCTGCCTGTCCCGCTGAGTTGCTCCAGCATTTTGTGTTTACCGTGGGATATTAGCAAATGGGTGCTTAATGCATTTGGACTTATCCCCTCTGCCGCCTTAATCAGATGAATATCAAATGCATTTGTATTTACCTTCTCCAGCTTGTTAACCCAATGGACATTTCATTTAGAAAGTAGACAAAAAAATGTTGGAGCGAATGGATATTCGTGATGTTTCAGGTCGGAACCCCTCTTCAGACCTGAATTGTCACACATTTCTTTTCTCCAGAGATGCTGCGTTACTCCAGCATTTGTGTCCATCTTCAGCTTAAAACAGCATCTGCAGTTCCTTTCTAAACATTAATTTACACTTGTTTTCCTTATCATGCTAAACTTTTATTTTGGTTTTCAGTGGATAACTACCATTGTTATGATAACAGTAAACAATTTCTGATGAATGCATTAAGTATAACTTCTGTTACAAGTCAATTTATTGCTCTTGAATTTTGGTGAAATGCTAAGCATTTTCAATTTCATTTATTTTGATTTATAATATTGTGATATATATTACTTTTATCAGAAATACTAGAAGCTGTGACAGCAGAATTGTTCCACTGGACTGAGAAGTCACTTATCATTATTGTCAATTGGTATTTCTATCCAAATGAATAATATCATTTCTATTTCCTGGAGATATAGTGTAGGAGATGCTTGAAGCTTATGTCAAGTTAGGTGACATATTATTGACTGATTATTCCGTGAGCCTGCCCAAGTAAATTTAGAAACATTCCTTTGAGACAAATCTCTCTTTCAAAAAGTTTTCCAAAGCTTATTTTGGCAACATTCCCAAGTTTAAATCGTACATTAATTTCTCTGACAACTAAAGACCAACAACTCAGCATTGCAACTCCAACTCCTGTGTGCTTTAACTGTGCTGTAGATTTTCTTGCAATAGTTACCTCAGGCCCTAATTGTAAGACTTTCATTGTTCTCTTTCGGTCATATGACAATAAAACACTCTTGACTCTCGTCATTATTCATTGCATTTCTTCCTCATCCTACCCATTCCACATGCTAGGCAGTAAAGGGTTAGATAGAGAATGAATCTTCTCTGCAGGTATCCCTTGATTAATGACAAACCAATTATCATTATAATCACATTGACTCTTTGGCTATGAGTTTTTATGAATTTATTTCTCATAGTCACACTGCATGGAAACGGCCAACTCATCCACGTTGAGCAAGATGCCCCATCTAAGTTAGTCCTATTTGCCTACTTTTGGCCCATATCTCTCTAACCCTTTCCTATCCGTGTATTTGTCCAAGTGTCTGTCAAATGTTGTTGCAGTATCTGCCTCAACTACCACTCGTGTTCATATTAAATCTTGTCACTCTGTCCTTAAACATTGTTTTTGATTCCCCTGCCACGGTTAAAGACTCAGATACTCTTGTATAGGAAGGAATTGCATATGCTGGTTTAAACCGAAGATAGACACAAAAAGCTGGAGTAACTCAGCGAGAAAGGCAGCATCTCTGGAGAGAAGGAATGGGTGATGTTTCGGGTCGAGACCCTTCTTTAAACTGTTGTAACAATCAGTGTGTCACCCCACAAGCATAGATATACACAGTACCAAATGCCCAAAATGCATCTCCCACCTTTATTAATTGATTGAATTGATTGATTGAAAGAAGCATCAAAACGGGCCCTTTGTCTTACAATATCCATGCCGACGATCCATTACCCGTGTACACTAGTTCCATGTTCCACTTTCGCATCCACTCTCTACACACTAGAGGCAATTTACTGAAGCTCATTATACTACAAACCCAAGTGTACTACAAACCTTATAACATTTCCATTTAAAAAAAAACATATGGCGGGACCGGGTGTGTCAAGGATTAAGGCAGGAGAATGGGGTTGAAAGATAAATTAGCCATTATTGAATTCTGCTCCTAGAACTTATGAACATGACCACATTTCCTTTGTAAATTAAGGAAGAGATGTGCTTTTATGAATTATCCTCTGCTTTGTTCCCAACACAAATTTATCATTATCTGCAGAACATCCACAGTGCACTCCAGTGGAAGTTACTTTGCTGCCAGTCATTCAACCAGAAGGAAACAACTTCCAAACTTTCTAAATAACAATATTGTTGCATTTCTCCCAATGCCCACCAAAATCTGTGAGCAAAATATAGAAGCCCTGGAGAAGTAGTATTTTTTCATAGACTTCCTCCTCATTGATGTTACACCTTGAGACACCATGGGAATGTTTGATCTCACTGCCTATACAAATAACACATTTTCAGTAACCACATCATTAATTGTTTGATACCTGTGTGGATTGTCTGCTCGAGTTTCTTTATGAATGCATTGTGGTTCACTTTTATGATATTAGAGGATTATCTTTCAAAATTAATCACTTTTGTTTCACAGCAGTTAGAAATACATGATAGGCAAACTATTGACTATACACCTTCAGAAGTATGGGTTGCCAGAGTTTGAGAGTAAAGTCAGATGACCTGATACTCATTGTATACAGCTGAGGCTTACCTCCGAGGAAGCGACTTGTGAGTTCAATTTCCACTGCAGGTGCTTGACTAGAAACACGGGGCTGATTTCCAGAATCTACTGTATTTTGTTTTTGGATGAATGTTAAACTTTGACTTTTAATGACCTCTCAAATGTACATTTAAGACAACCCTCTCCAATTCAGCCTATTAGTTCTGACTAGCTTGGGTATCTATAAACCCTTGTATGATGTATGGTGTGGTAGCCTTGCATAATTCCATTGGTGTTCCACGGTGAACACCACCACCTGACCTGTCACTTGTACTGCAGCACCTGATAGAGTTCCAGTGTCAGCACAGGTACTCCATGCTCAAAGACAATTCCTTTAAAGCAAGACTACTGAGACCTAGATACTCATCAGCTGTGGAACTATACACTCACCTAGAATGAAGCAAGATTACTTATCCTACTATTCTCCCCCTGCTCAGGGTGTTCTCTCCTGCGATGTGCTCTTTGACACACTCTAAATCCTTTATATTGGGGTTTTTTTTTCCTTTCGTGTTGTAAGCACCGTCTTTGTAGTGCTGGCAGGCCCAGTCCATGCTTAACTCAGGATTTGTTTTAGCTAAGAATTTAGCCTTTGAAGTCCAAATAAGAAATACATTAAAAGACTCAAAGTGCTGGAGAACATGGATAGGTGATGTTTCGGGTCTGGACCTTCTTCAGACGGACTCGACCTGAAATGTCACCAATCCATATTCTTTACAGATGTTGCCTGATGCTCCAAGTTACTTCAGCACTTTGTGCCTTTTTTTTAATAAACCCAGCATCTGCAGTTCCTTGTATCTCCCAAGAAATACATTAATTTATCTTGCATAAATGTGCTATAAAGCAAATAGATATTCAATCATCAACAAAAACTAGATAATTATTCATAAAACTGACAATCTTTGATGGAAGCCTACTTCTTGCATTCAGAAACTGTTACTTATCATTAAGCTTAAACCTATCATATTGAGTGGGATGAATCTTGAATAACATGTATTGGTGCTCCGATATTGATTGAACATTTGGAGTTAATAGCGATGTCTCAAAATTTGTAAACATCCTCCATTGATTCTTTAACACATTTTTTTAAAATACTGAATTCACTCCTCAAGGATAGCTGAACGTTACTTTTACCGTGGTAGTGATGCATCGGACAAAGCTTACTTCAAAGCAATTTTACTTATTGTATTTCCTTTAAATGCACAGATTGCCTCCTATACAGCAATCACCTGCCTCATCCTTTGATGCAACAGAGTAAGTGCTTGAAGGGCGAATCTGGAATGTTATCAAAGGAAAAAAGAATGATCTAACCTTTTTTTTAGTTATATCTTTTCCATGTTTGATATGGTAATGCAACCATGGTTGGGCATAAAAATCTTGAGCATATTTACATTATAATAAGGGGCCAAATGACAGCTATTTTATTATCTTAGATATCTCTCCGAGATGTAATTAGAACCCAGTATTGAATGCTTCAGACATTTGGCACCAATTACAAGAGGCCACTATACCATTTACAACCAATGTGACTTATCACCTTTCTAGTTCTCCAATTAATTTGACAAAAAATTGTTATTTTTTACTTGTTATTTTCACATTAGCAATTAAACGAGTTATTTTTCCCTGCAGAATGATATTCATGTATAAGAGATGGAAGTTGTCAACGTTGGGCAAAGTTCAGAGGCCAGATATAGAGGACTGAATTCTGCAGTGAGTAACCTTCTCTTATCTTCCTCAGTGTACCACAACAAAATAGCTAACATAGATGAAATTTCAAAAAGGGACTTCTGGCAATTTCTATGGATAGCCTTGGGTGTACTGGACAGGAGACACGGTAATTTGCCTTACAATGCTATGCCAATAGTAGAATATTGCATTAGATATTGATCTGATCATGACTATAATGTTGCTTTTGCACTGCGATATTTCATCTGAAATGTGATTGTTATTTCTGTTGACATTCCTCCATATCAATATTCAAAAGGTTAATAGTGCTGATGTGATATGGATGCAGCATTCATTATTGAGAAGTTTTGGCATATATCTTAGAGTTAATAATTTCTACAAGTCTCTATCAATAAATAAGGAGCTATAGATCTGTTAGAATACACACACTTCTCTACGCAAATAAATAAACGCATTACACTGTACATGAAGTCCAGTAACCCTATAATCTGCCCAACAATATCCTATTATTATTGGAAAGTAAGCAGCTAAATACATTTTATAAAGTCAGCTTAATGATTTGCAAATAATGTCTACCATAACCAAGGCTGCACTACATAATTTCATTGACTATAATGAAATAGTTTAGTATAGTTTAGAGATGCAGCATGGAAATATGCCTTTAGGCCCACCAAGTCTATGGCGACCATTGATCACTCTTTCATATTAGTTCTATGTTATACAACTTTCTCATCCACATATTAGGAGCATTTTACAGAGGCTAATTAAATGACAAACTTGCACGTCTTTGGGATGTGGGAGGAAACCGGAGCACCCACAGGAAACCCAGGTGGCAGAGGGAGAAGATGCAAACTCCACACAGACAGCACCAAAGGGCAAAATCAAATACAGGTCTGTGGCTCTGTGAGGCAGCAGCTGTAGCGGCTGCATTACTATGCCAGAATAAGACAAATGTGCAATTAAGTAAAAACTAAGAAAAATTACTTAACGTGAGAAATAAAAGCAGTGGGCCCATTGTGTTTTCTCTGCCATCCAATAAGATCATTGCCTTCATGCATTTCTCCCGTACTAAACTCTTGTCCCGTGATTCCTTTAATATCTAAAAATCCTACCTTGAATATATTCAGCAACTGAGCCTCCAAATCCCACTTGTCCAAATATTTACTAGAATCTTGTTGAAGAAATTTATTTTCATCGCATCTCTACATTTTATGCTTCAATGAAATTCTCTCTAGTTCTATATTCAAGAGAGAAAAGCCATTGCTTCATTTTGTCCTCGTATGACAAAAGTATCATCCCAAGAAACAATTTGATGAACTTTTGTGGTGCTCCCTTTTTTCACAAATAGATCCTGGTGGCAAAAAACTCTAGATGTAAGGTGAGAGGGGAAAGATTTAATAGGAACCTGAGGAGTCACTTTTTCATTCAGAGGGTGGTGGATATATGGAAAAGAACTGCCAGAGGAGCTAGATGAGGCAGGAATTATAACAGCATTTTACAGACACTGGGACAAGTACATGGATAGGAAAGGTTTAGAGGGAGATGGGCCAAATGGGACTAACTGAGATGGGGAAAGTTGGTATTCATGTACGAGTTGGGCCAAAGCTCCAGTTTTCATGCCATCTGACTCTATGACTCGGTGAGGTCTCAGGAGGACGAGAGATTATTGGAACAGGATGTTTCTTTTCATGTACTCAAATTCCCCTGCAATCAATGCCATCATATAGTTTGCCTTCTCGACTGCGAGCTACAGCTGCATCTTAACCTTCAGTGAGTTGTTCAGCTCTTTCTGAACTCCGACACCTTTCAACCTCTGTAGTAATATGTTCTACAGCCTGTGATGGGATAATATCCTCTCACTGAACATTATCAGCAATGCTGGCACATCAGGGTTTCACATGATTCATGGATTCTTTTGCTGCCGATAAATATGTAAATTAAGCAACAAGATACATGCTAACTTGATAGAAGTGGAAATATTTACAGTATATTCTTGAGAAATTCCAATCTTTCAGTAAGCCTAAACTGAGTGCCTAAGTTGAAGAAAATTGCAGAATTAACTCAGTCTGGATTTGGACTGATAAATTATACATGCCTGAACTTTAAGAAGATGCCATCATTTACCCTTTAGCTGTGAGCCAGAAACACAGTGGTTTCAACAACATTTCAGAAAAATTGCTGCTTTGAAATTAATAAAGGCTTATCAATGGCCTCTCTAAGATTTTAAATAATCATCGATAAATTAAGGAAGTGACAAAATAGTACTTTCTTCATAAAAGCTGCAAACCAAGGCAATTAAAGAGAGCAAAAACAGACTAAGGAATGTATGACGGAATGTGTAAATAGGAACTGCAGATGCTGGTTTAAACCCAAGATTGGCACAAAAAGCTGGAGTAACTCAGTGGGACAGGCAGCATCTGGATAGAAGAAATGGGTGACGTTTCTGGTCGAGACCCTTTTAAGAATGTAAGAGTTGCTAAACGCAGGGCAACTCAACAGAGTACATGCTCAATGGATTAGGTTGAGCCAGTGTCGCACATGGAAGGACTGACCCATTCTGATGCAGAAAGCTATAAAATTAAATATTGAGTCCAGAAGGTTGGTTGTACAGATGCCACTCCTGAAGCCCATCTTGCACGAGACCACAAACAGATAGGTAAAGGTGGGAGAGGCATGGAGAATTAAAGTGGTGAACAACAGGGAGCTCATGGTTGCTCCAGTTTACTGAATACACATACAATTCGGGTTTGGTTTCTCCATAGTGCAGAAGACCACATTGTGAACATCAAACGCAATACATGCAGTTAGGAGAAGTGCAAGTGAATCATTACTTGATGTGAAAAGACTGCTTGGATCCCTGGAAAAGGTGAAAGGATGAATGGTGCTTCTCCCGTGATTGCATAGGAAATTACCATAATATGGAAGCTGAAATGGTAGGGAAGAAGATGTGACTGATGACAATGACGATGGTAGAAACTGCAACAAAATATTTTCTGGGTGTGAAGGCTGGTGGAGAGGAAGGTGAGAAGCAGGAGACCTCTCCTTGCTCTGTCCAGAAGAAGTGGAAATAAGAGTTCAAGTGTGGAAAAGGCATTTGGGCAGATATATGGATAGAAAAAGCTGTACGGGCTATAGGCCAAATGGCAGCATATGGGACTAGCCCAGTATGCCTGATTGGTTGGGCAAGATGGGGTAAAGGGCCTGTTTCCATCTGTATAGCTCTATGATTAGAGTCATACAGCATGGAAACAGGACCTTCAGCCAAACTCATCCATGCCAACCAAGATTCAATGATGCTAAGACAACATCTAGAGTTGTGCCAATAAACTGCAAGTTCTGTGAAATTAGAGTGAAGTGCAGTAACTATCTCCAACAAGGAGAGTCTAAAGACCTCTTCTTGCCACTCTATACTTTTAATATTATCAAATCCCTCACCATCAATATGTTAGGTAGCACAAAGGATCAGGAAGATAATTACTAACCAATAATAACCGTATTATTAAAAACCAGGCACATAATAACAGTGACTACAAATATTGGGTAATCGGCAAGAGACTTACAATTTATTCACTGATTCCAACAGGTGCCCCCTATAAATGATGCCTGCAGAATTGGTCCAGGATCTAAAAATCATGTCTGGAGACCATTGTTGGTATGTTCTGGGCCAGAATAGGGACAAGGATGGAGTTGAAGAAGTTGGGGGGTAGATGGAGAGAGAACAAAGGGAAGTCACCAATAGGTTTGGAGTGGAGGAGGACATTGAAAACACAAGGAATAAAGGCACATTTAAAATATTAACATGGACATCCTCTGGTTGGATTGCCAACAGTAGGCTTGGACCTGTTCTAGGATGTTCCCATTAAATCATGGTGTTGCAAAGATGTTGGCAATGTTTTAACATAGAAACATAGAAAATAGGTGCAGGAGGAGGCCACTCGGCCCTTCGAGCTAGCACCGCCATTCATTGTGATCATGGCTGATCGTCCCCAATCAATAACCCATGCCTGCCTTCTCCCCATATCCCTTGACTCCACTAGCCCCTAGAGCTCTATCTAACTCTCTCTTAAATCCATCCCGTGATTTGGCCTCCACTGTTCTCTGTGGCAGGGAATTCCATAAATTCACAACTCTCTGGGTGAAAATGTTTTTTCTCACCTCAGTCATAAATGACCTCCCCTTTATTCTAAGACTGTGGCCCCTGGTTCTGGACTCGCCCAACATTGGGAACATTTTTCCTGCATCTAGCTTGTCCAGTCCTTTTATAATTGTATATGTTTCAAGAAGACCGTCCCTCATCCTTCTAAACTCCAGTGAATACAAGCCTAGTCTTTTCAATCTTTCCTCATATGACAGTCCCGCCATCCCAGGGATCAATCTCGTGAACCTACGCTGCACTGCATCAATCACAAGGATGCCTTTCCTCAAATTAGTACACAAATAGGACCAAAACTGTACACAATACTCCAGATGTGGTCTCCAGATGTGGTTTGTAATATAAGAGTGTGGTATTAAGTTTTTGAAATGATAATAAATGACCTAATAATTTTGTTGAAACATCATTTACAGTAGTTTTCTCTATTCTGATGGAAGTAGTCACAATATCCAAAGTCATTCCCCACAACATTTCCTATTCATATTACCCTGCTTGATCTACACTGTGCACACTTTATGACTTTGATCTCGTTTCTGAAATGAGATGGCCAAAATTGCGCACAATACTTGAATACAGCCAACAAAAACATTGAATAATGCCATCAACACTTTACTCTTGTGATGTATGTCATCATTTATTTAATTCAAATTGCTTTGTTTCATTAATGACTACACATTAATAAGCAGCTCTGTTTTTGTTGATTTGGCTTTGGGGTTTCAAAACAGAAGTTTGGCCTTTGATTACCGTATTTAAAGCAACTTTAAACAGACTGCCAGGCACTTGAACGTTACAGCTGGCAAATTGACAACCAAAGTAGTTCTGCTGAGGTAATGTGTGAATGATATTGGAAATTGATGATTATTTCTGAAAATAAATTGTGTGTTTAAAATAAAGTGTTATTTGGGCTAAATTCACCCCATCTCCAGCATGGGAAATACCATTACAATCCCAGAAACTTGTTTATTTAGTGCAGGTTATTCTTAGTATAGATAAAATCATTCTATAATTTTAAGTTGAGTTGGCAGCCATGGAAAACCTGATATTAATGATCTTTAAAAATGATGTCAGATACATTATACAGACAACATTTTGCTTAATTCATGTAATTATCAAAAATACAGCTTTCTTGGATGTTCATTATATCTTTATACTCCACCAACTATGCAATTAGAATCATTAATAGACTAAATTGCCATGTTTTACAACCGCATAATTTTATAGGTAATACATTTTTTAAAGCCCCAGCGGCTTGTTCTAAGAAAATTCAATTTCAACCAAGTGTTTGGTTCTTTTGCAACATGAGTCATCCGACCACCTTTCATCTTCTATTGAAACGGTGCCTAATCAAAACACTCACTCTCTTTATTCCACATTCCTGCACCTTAAGTTACATGGATCAGTATCTTCAAACGATGAGACCAATTGTCACCTGATCCAATAGCAAGCTGTGTGAAGTTGGTTAATGACACTGATTTACTCTGAAAATGTGATCATATTTCTAGCCATTGGCAATGCTTAAAAAGGAAGGCCAGTAGACAGTTCCCACTGCAGCATAAACGTACGCCTGGCAGTATAATGATTTGTAGCTAGAGAGATGCTTACTTTATTTTGCTTCCATTTTGGTGCCAGTACTGTATTTCACTATAGATTCTGTGTTTATTTTGTTGTTTGGACAAAATTATTTGGCAAGATCTGTCGGCATATTTTTATCCAATACATAAGAAAACACACTTGTATGTTTTTGAAGTACCAGAGAACACATATACAATATATGTACTTACAAAGCAATCAGTAATATGAGCTTCATTTCAACAATGCAAATGTGCTCATTTCTTGTGGTCACCGAGCGAACTTAAACATTTGGCAAGGAGAGAAACTGTTGTAGATTGGGTGTAGTTCTCTGCCTTTCTAAATTGCTTACTTTTAAACCTATTTCATGAATTTTGAGCTATCTTTCTAATATCAAAGAGATATCTGCAAGTTCAATCAGTCTGCAATTTATGTGTATACAACACTAGGGATAGATGCAATTTCTGAATATCTAAATAATTTTCAGTTGAAATTAATGCATAACAATAGAATATTGATCCTTCATCACCGAGTTCCCAAGACATTTGGCATTTTAATGGTAGGTGATCCAATACGTTGTTGTGGCAGCTATAAATCTTTGTACAGGTGGGTACTGAGAACATTTCACCTCCATAGGTTTATCACTTTATTTGGCAAATCACCATTTGAAGGTGACTGTATGGTGAGGAAAAGTAACAATATCATTGTGTTATGAGTCAGAAAATACTGTATGATAGGGGAAACTAAAGAACTGACACTGCCAATCAGCACTCTAAAATTATAGTCTTCTTGAGTTTGCTCGTTTGCTAAAGTTATCATTCAAAATTATCATTTGTGGTGGCACAGCGATGCATCAGGTAGAGCTACTGCCTCACAACAGAGAGACCCAGGTTCGATTTCGAACTCGGGTGCTGTCTATGTGGAGTTTGCATGATCTGCCTGTGACAAATTGGGATTCCTCTGGGTATTCTGGTTTCCACCCACATCCCAAAGACGTACAGGTTTGTAGATTAATTGGCCTCTGGAAATTGTCCCCGGTGTGTAGGGAGTGGATGCAAAAGTGGGATAACATTGACTAGTATGAATGGGTGATCGATATTCAATATTTAATCATAAAGTTTATACAGGACGGAAAAAGACCATTTGGCCCATTGAATCTGTGCCAACGGTGATATGGCCATTTATACCAATCCTATTTTATTCTACCAACATTCTTATCAACTCTCCACAGATTCTACAACTCACCCACACATTTGGCCAATTAATCTACCAACCCACACATCTTTGGGATGTAGGAGGAAATTAGAAAACTGAAGGAAAGTCTATTATCACAGGGTAACAAGCAAACGCCACACAGATAGTGACACAGCCAGGATTGGACCCGGGTTGCTTGAGTTCTGAGACAGTGGCTCTACCAATGAAGCACATGTACTGCCCCAATTATCTTGCCATTTTAGATATTTGAATTCAAAAGTCTGTCTAACCTGTAACATCAATGTTTTAAATAACAAACTAAATACTCACTTTCTTTGTTTTGTCCATTGCTTTTAATATAGAAATATTCAGATCTTCTAGAGCTGCCAAGACATTTTCATACTCTCCTAAATGTTGAGAAAAGAATTCTGAAAAAGAAACATAAGTTCCTTTTGACTTGAGCCAGCATATTTATATTTCCAGTCTTCCTCTATTTAAACATCAACATGTCTCTTTTTTGTTCCCATTTAAATAATTTTAGAGGCATCAACACATTCATAACTCAAAAGAAAACATGCAGTATTGCCAGTAATTTTATGAAGCCATCTGCATTTGAAAATCTATGATTCAATTTGTTTTGCTATTTTTTAGTTATTTATATGTGTGCCTAAGTGAAATGAGATGGCAATATTATCTTAATCCAATTTCTTATCATTTTTTGGGTTTTGCTGCAGGCACACGTAACAATAAACGTATTGTTTTGTTTTTGTAAATTTGCAGAAATAAATGGTCCATTCCATATTGTTTGTCCTGCAAATTATTTGCAATCTGCTACAGAAAAAAAATTGAGGACCAGAAATTCAGGTGACAATAGTGAAGTTTACAAGCATTACTTGTGGTTTGGCCAACCAAACCTTCTGCATTCACTGAGAAAATCCACTCCAACTTGACACCATCTGAATTCATTTAACTCCTGAGAAAATTATCTGCATATTTTATCCCATCTAATGGTAAATTAGGGAAGACACGGGACACCTTGGAGATTTTTCACCCTAGTTAGTACATCATTTCTACATCCACAATTTATTTTTCCATTGATCTCTGACTTATCTGAGAATTTACAGATCTTTCTGTTTGATAACAACACATTCAAACATAGTCCTAGATTGTGTTATTCATCTGCCACTGTTATATGCATATCTTGCAATACTGATAATGCTTTAAAATTCTGTAAAATGTTTTGAAATATGTTGAGGTGGTAAAGAAACTACATGTTTTATCTATGATGAAGTCCAGGTATTTTATATATAACAAGAACAATGGTCCTAACACTTACTCCTGGGTCATCCACAGGAGATATCTCTGAGAAAAGCATCTGCTTACTACTGCTCTCCTCTCTGTGCCAATTTTGGATCCGTAGGCATAGGCTTCTTAACATAATTATGCTGTATTCGATCATTATTTGGTACTCTATTTAATTAATTTTGGAAGACCCTATATCTGTTAAACTACCTGTCCCAACACAATTAGCTCTGTATTTTTCAATAACTTTAATGAAAGTCATCAGATGAAAGACAGTAATACCAATGTTGGCTGTCCTTTAGTAATTCATGCTTCAAGTGAGAATCAATTTTGTCTTTAATTATATTTGATAACAGTTTTGGCACTATGGGTTGAGTAGCCTGTACATACTAGGGCTTTCATACTCCATATTTTTTAACAGAACTAAGACATTTGCAGTTCTTCAGTCTCCTGGCATCACTACTAAGCAAGATTGAAAGGCCTTCCTTTATCTCTATCCAATGTGCCCTCAACAATCTAGATTGTTTTTTTATGGATCTGGTGATCAGTTAAACTTCAAATGATGGCAAACTATTCATCACTTCCTTTCTGTGTACTTTTATGTGATCCAATGTCTCCACATCTCACTTCTTTCACACTGCCAGTTCATTAATTCTCATTCCTCTCTCTTAAGAGTTACTTTTTTTGTGAGATCTTGTGATCTCTTGTAACTACACTTTAATTATTTAATTTGCCAGGAAGTTCTTTGAGATGCCTTTGTGTGTTGAAAGGTGCAAAAGAATGCATCTTTTCCTTGTCCTTTGTTTCTGCCCTTCCTGTGCCCAGAAAACTCCAAAACATTTCACAGCCGATCAAACACTTTTCTGGCAAAAAACATTCAAAGACTGCACGAAAAGGAATGGCACAAATTAAAACGTATTGTTCGTATTGATTGAAGATGGAAGGTTCAGTAGAATATTCACAGCTGCCGGTGCAAGTGGCTTAGCTTAGTTTAGTACTTAACCTACAAGACTGTACCTTCAGCATGTAGTCCTTCCTCAGTAAGGCATTGTAGCATTATCCTATCTCAAATGCCCTCGGCTGTGTTAGGGACCTTGAGACAAGAATCCTACCATTGAGTTAAACACTTACATTTATTGTTTTCCAATTGCTAAAACATGCAATGGTACTTCTGGGGAGATAGGACAAAGGCTGGCAGGACAATGACATGCCACCAAGCAATTAGGTTGCCCACAAAAATAAAGATCTATCTCAAAGCCTTTTAAGCAGATGCTGAGATTAACCTGAGGAATAAATAATAATTCATAATTGGCATGTTACAGGAAAAGATGCAATTGTGCTGGAAAACTAAGTTCAGAAACCTAATATTTTAAAAATGCATAAAATTAATTGTATATCAATTCAGGTCAGGTCAGGGGGAGGTCCCCCCCGCCACGGGTACCATGTAATCCCATGCTACCTGCTCCGTGGTCGGATAGTCGGTGACTAAACCGTCTCCCCCACCTGGTTTGCCAGGTGAGGAGGGGGTTGGGGACCCCCAGCAGGACCAAAAGCAAGACCTGTCAAAGGGCGGATGAGCCTCTAGCGAGCCAACGGCCATCCACACTTCAGTAGATGTTGCGATCACTGTCGTACATAGCATTGTAAGGAACGATTATAAAGCACACACACCAAAATCCAATACTTCCAGCGGTAGATGTCCACAGGAACTGGAGGGCAGTGATGTGTGGTGCATCCTTCATTGGAAACCAGCACCACTGCGTCGCTAATGCTTTCAATGATGATGATGATGATAAGCAATTAAATAATCCCCACATTAAAATACAGGAAGAAGCAGGAAAAATGAAGCATATTTCATAACTCCAGTTCTATCACAACTCTTTTATAAATCACTTTCGCTACTATTAATCCAAGGACACTTCCACAGAAGTTGGATAGTTTGGTTTTCAATTTAAATGTGCTTAAAAGAATAGTTTGGAAAAATATATTTCACTATTCCAAGCAGGGAATGAAGTGTTTAAAATATTCAAAGTAGTGCATCGCTGGCAAATGCAGTACATGCATTACTTTGAAACAATATTTTATCTGTAATTGGAATCACTTACCACATATTTCCTCAATGTTGAGGTTGCTTAAACAGAAACAACATAGAAACAAAGATTTTTAGTTTTATATCCAACAATGTCTGCATTTTACATTGCTATTTTTTACATACAAATCACCTTTGATGATACAAAGAACTATCAACATTTTTTGAGTATGGTCCTGTTCCTCGCTCAGTGGTGCCAGATTCCCATTAAAATGTTCCCTGAAAAAAGATTTTAATTATTTAATAAATTAGACTCCAATTAATGTAAAAATATTTTCACTAAGAGCTTTACTCAGTTAGAGGGTGGTGGGAATATAGAACGAGCTGCCAGAGGAGATAATTGGGGCAAATACTATAACAGCATTTAGAAGACACTTGGACAGATAACACAGAGGCCACGGAAGGCTATAGAGGCTAGGTTAATGGATATTTTTAAAGCAGAGATAGATAGATTCTTGATTATAGATATAGATGATGAATATAGATTTTACTTCGGAGTCACGTGAGTGACTACGTGAAGACCCCGCCAGGACGCATGCGCGACATATCGTCGAACGCATTGCGGAAGCAACAGTCGGGAGGAGCGCCGCTCCTCCAGCGCGAATTTTGAAAAATTACTGAAGGTAAGTCTTACCTTTTCTGGTGAGCGTGGCGACTCGGTGTAATTTCTTTTTCAGGAGGAAGCACCATGGAGTCGCGCAGGGGAGAGCAGCAGCTGATACCGCTGCTGTGGAAGCAGCCAGCAGCGTGCCGTCTCTCCAGAGCTGCAGGTGCTGCCAGCAGCTGCCGGCTTCTCGCCGCTACAGACCGCAGGTGCGCCGCGGTCGACGGCAAAACCACCCGGAAGTCGGACAGGTCCGTTGACTCGGCTGGGTCCGGACCTGAAGACACCCCGTTCACAGATAGCGACGGCGGGCGTCTTTCCCGCGGGAGCGGGTGGGGAGCAGTGCTCCAGCGTGACCTGCTTATGCAGGGGCAGAGTCACAGTGGGTCTCTTTGCAGACCCACGGCAGGATCCTTTCAAGGACTGCCAAATGTCTCACCCTCTTCGCAGGGGAGCATTAGGGGTCAGAGCTGGGCTGACCCTGAAGAAGGGGCAATGGCTGAACAGTCAACTGTGAGGGGTGCCAGAAGAGAGAGCAGCAGAAGATTGTGGGACACATGCTGTATCAACTCAAGAAGGACTGCCTATACAAAGCTGCAAGCCAGTAAAAAATACATGGCTACAAACCAGCTACAGGAGCAAGCCATTAACTTTATGGCTGGGAAGTACATTGCTCCAGAGAACTCCATTTCTCTTAAAGTACCAGCAGTCTATGACCCCATCTGGGGCAACAGGAGCCCATCTATAAGGAGCCAGGAGGTGAAGCTCCAGAGGAAACTGCTGGCTGCTAAAATCACAGCAGTACCAGGACAACTGATGGGGTTGATTTGCCTGAAGAGTTACGTGATGCTCTAGCAGACTGTGTAATACTCAGTGGAGATTTACAGTTACAGGAAGAGCACCATCAAGAAGTGCGGAATTATGCAAGACAAGTAGCACACAGGCGCCAAAATTGCTGTTGGGGGACCTCCCGAAGCAGGTGAAAGACCTGCATGAGGAAGCCAAGGCTATAGGCCTGATCAAGGTGCCAAGCACCTCTAAAACCCACTATCAACAGCGGCAGCACCCCTACACACCCACCAGACATCGGTGCTATGGAAGACCATCTGGTGGTGAAAGCTCGAAGGCCGGCCCACCTGCACAGCGGTCTTTCAGACCATGGCCCAGCCCGGCCTTCATGGAAAACGCGCCAACCCCACAACGCAGCAACACAATACCAGAAGAAACAACTGCGGAGACAACCCACACAACACCGGTAACCATGGAGGTAGGTGGGTCTGGTTGTCTTAAAAAACATTGCATGTCCGATTCATTAAAGTTGGGGGACGGTTGCACTTGTTTCATCATGTGTGCTGCACTTTTACCTCTGAACTTTTACATACTCGGAAGTATTCAGAATTACAAAATTGAATTTGTATACGAACTACCGTCCCAGTTCAGCATACGCCTAGCAGGAAGTTCATACTTCACAAAAAGAGAGAACAGCAGGCCATGCTGAACTGTTAAGACTAAACACAAAAGGGATTGAGAAAACAATCAGTGAATTTCAAGAGTTCGTATCAAATATATTTATAAAAAACTAAAAAGATGGTGGTTGCCGTATCATTACAGATTTGACCGAACTAAATACTTCCGTTCAGTATGCCCATTTCAAAATAGACACGTTTGTCACACACAGGGTCATCGTAAATACCTGAAATTTATCTGGATGGGACAGCAATGGCAGTATGCCTTATCCAATGGGTTGTCATCAGCACCCAGGCTATTACAAATTTATTAAAACCAGCTTTAGCATACTTAAAGAAACATAACCATATCGTCATGGCTTACCTTGATGATATTCTCATTGTAGGTGAAAATTGGAGCTGGCTACATTGGTGGTATCAGCCACAACAGAGAGGTTTAACGTACATCCAGATAAATCAAAATTGGAACCCTCCACTACCATGGATTATTTGGGGTTCACTATTGACTCTGTTCATATGTCTATCACCTTGCCACCAAACAAAGTGACAGACTTGATGGGAGTATGCAAAAGCCTCACTGGCATCAGGGAACCATCCATTCGGCAAGGAGCAAGAGTGATTGGGAATTGGTGGCTGCGTTCCCAGCAGCACAATTGGACCACTCCATTATTAAAACCTGGAAGAGGGAAATTTTAGCTCTCAAAAATCATACAGGCCATTTCAATAGGCCTATGCAACTACCAGGGAAAGTAAATTAGAATTAAACTGGTGGATAGAAATGTTCCATATTATCCTAACCCCATCACCCCATTCTATATCCCTAGGGTACATTACAGACTGATGCCAGTGCTAAAGGTTGGGGAGCAACTAATACCACCGCAAGTTGTGGTGGCAGATGAGTGCACAAAAATTATTCTGTTTAAAGCACTAGGAATTAATTATCTAGAAATGCTGGGAGCGTTTCATGGACTCAGGGCCTACTGCTCAGATGAGCACCAGTTGCATGTACGGTACAGATTGATACCACACTGGGGGCCTATATATAATCATATGGGTGAAATAAAGTCGATATCATGTGATGAATTGCCTAATAATATCTGGCACTGGTGTCTGGGAGAGAGATTTGGATCTCAACTACTTACCTTCCAGGTAAGCTAAATACAGTGGCAGACATCAGGTCACGTAAATTCAACGACAACATTAAATGGATGTTGGATCGGAAAGTGTTTACAGATATTATAGACCGGTATGGGACACCAGATATCGACCTTTTTTCCATCCGGACTAATTCACCAACTACCAACATATGTTGCTTGGAACCAGACCCAGGGGCAGCAGCGATGGACGATTTCTCGCTGCATTGGGGGGGGGGGATTTGTTTTGCTATGCATTTTCCCCTTCTGCCTCATCAGGCGAGTCTTACAATAATTAAACAAGACGCCGCAACGGGTACCATGGTTCCCAACAGTACAAAGATGGTCTCAGAACCCTGCATCTGGATCAACAACGGCCAAGGAGGTTGGCACACACCCCGTGCGGGAAAGTATCCGTGCCATGACTGTATGAACTTGTTGATTTGCAGTTTTCTGAACAGGCCATTTCTGGGATACGGACTCTCCGACAGGACGATCAATGCCATCTCAGCGTCGTGCAGGGAGTCCACGAGAAGACAGTACCTGACATATGTCAGGAAATGGGAAGTGTTCTGCACCAGGACGAACACTACATATGACTCAGCCACCAACACTGAAGTGCTGGAGTTCTGGCCACCCTTCATTTCGATGAAGGATTGAGTTACAGTGCCATTATTGTGCAAGGAGTGCCCTATCTAATATCTGGGCAGAGGGAGTGATCACCTGGCTATAGGATCACACCCACTAGTACCTAAACGAATGAGGGGTATTTGTACTCTATTCCCCCCAGGCCCAGATACACCCATATATGGGACATAGGTAGTACACCATGTTACGAGGATGGACACCAATATCGGGGCTCACTCTGGACAAACTAATATCCTAGATGGGAATGATTATGGCACTTGGATCAGCACAACGGGTCCAGTCCTTACACAAGCTAGAATAGGACGTCATGTCTGTCACAAATGGCAGATAACCTGCTACATACAGGGGTACTTAAACTAGACTGACCCGGTTCCTTTGGCCAATATTAGAGTTCTGGCCTATCCTGCAGATAGTCGGCCCTGCATAGTGACACATACTTTCCAATATATAGTCACCAAGACACTTATGGGCACGGAGAGAGCTTTCTCATTAGCCATAAATGCCCTCACCTAAGGTCACAGTGCAAACCATATCCAGATGGTTCGGGTGGTATTACGTGCAGTGGTGAATACTAATGTTTCAAATCTCACTCCAACAGGGCTGCATCTACATCGGACGCTAGGATGATGGGAGTTCCTATGGACCACATCCTTGCCACAGCGGGGTGGAGCAATGAACGCATTCAATGCTTTATAATAAACCCGTGGCCGATCCTGAGACGTATGCAGGGAAAAATTAAGTTCTGTAAAATAAATTACCCAATGTGGGGCATATTATTTTAGGTATGAATAATACCTTTATTGTTTTTCAGCACAGTGTCGTGTGTGAAATACGTTCATCCTCCGTCCCAGAATGGCAGTGTGTGAGCATGGTCTCGTTCCAGGGCATGAAATCACAGAGCTTTGAAATCTTCACGTAGTCACTCACGTGACTCCGAAGTAAAATAGTAAGATTAAATGAGAACTTACCAGTTTGAAGTTTGATCTTTATTTTATGAGGAGTTACGATGAGGGATTACGTGCCCTCCGCTCCCAACACCCTCTATTATAAAGTTCAACTGGTATGGAAGTTCTCTCTTATCTTACTATATTAGTCTACTCTGGTATCTGTGATTTCACACCACTGCTTTGAAGAATGTCGCGCATGCGTCCTGGCGGGGTCTTCACGTAATCCCTCATCGTAACTCCTCATAAAATAAAGATCAAACTTCAAACTGGTAAGTTCTCATTTAATCTTACTATTAATATAGATAAATGTGAGGTTATCCACTTTGGTGGCAAAAACAAGGGGGGTGATTATTATCTCAATGGGGTTAGGTTAGGTAAGGGGGAGGTACACCAGTCATTGAAAGCTGGAGTGTAAGTACAGCAGGCAGTGAAGAAAGCTAATGGAATGTTGGCCTTCATAATAAGAGGATTTCAGTATAGGAGTAGAAAGGTTCTTCTGCAGTTGTATAGGCCTCTGGTAGGACCACATTTGGAGTATTGCGTTCAGTTTTGGTCTCCTAATTTGAGGAAGGACATCCTTATGATTGAGGCAGTGCAGCGTAGGTTCACGAGATTGATCCCTGGGATGGGGGGACTGTCATATGAGGAAAGATTGAAAAGACTAGGCTTGTATTCACTGGAGTTTAGAAGGATGAGGGGGAATTTAAAGAAACATATAAAATTTTAAAAGAACTGGACAAGCTAGATGCAGGAAAAATCTTCCCAATGTTGGGCGAGTCCAGAACCAGAGTCCACAGTCTTAGAATTTAAGACTGAGGTAAGAAAAAACTTTTTCACCCAGAGAGTTGTGAATTTGTGGAATTCCCTGCCACAGAGGGCAGTGGAGGCCAAATCACTGGATGGATTTAATAGAGTTAGATAGAGCTCTAGGGTCAAGTGGAATCAAGGGATATGGAGAGAAGGCAGGCACGAGTTATTGATTGGGGATGATCAGCCATGATTGATTGGTGGAGTAGATTCGGTGCTGGCTCGAAGGGCCGAAGGGCCGAATGGCCTCCTACTGTACCTATTTTCTTTGTTTTCTATGCCTATGTCTATGATTAATACAGTGTCAGGAGTTATGGGGAGAAGGCAGGAGAATGGGGCTAAGAGGGGAAGATAGATCAGCCATGATTGATTGGTGGAGTAGATTTGATGGGCTGAATGGCCTAATTATGCTCCTTTCATTTATGGTCTTATGAACATACATAGAATGGAAAGGTTTAGAGGGATATGGGCCAAAATGTGGATAAATGGGACTAGCTTAATTGAAGAGGAATTTCAAAATTAGATAGTAAGTAAACTCATGTCCCTCCAGGAGTAATAGGCAAAGATGGTAAGTTTGGGAACCTTGGTTAATGAAAGATATTTAAGGTTTGATCAGGAAAAGAAGGAAGCATATGTCAGGTAGCAGAAATGTATTGAACAAGTCACTTGACATTTTTCGGGAATATAGGAGAAAACCTAAAAAAATAATTTTGTGGAATTCATTGCCACAGACAGCAGTGCGGGCCGTCATTGTCTGTTTTTAAAGTGAAAATTGATGGGTTCTTGATTAGTAAGGGTACTAAAAGTTACGGAGATAAGGCAGAAGAAAGGTGTTTAGAGGGATTGAATGGCAGATCAGGCATATTAAGCCAAATGGCCTGATTCTGCTCCAATGCCTTAGGACCTAATGAAGAAGATAGGAGGGCAAAAAAAAGGACAATGTCCGCACCATGATGGAAGCGCTGTAAATATTGGAGCACTGGTTAATGGTAGATGGGATCTATCCCAGATTACTAAAGGAAGCAAGGGAGGAGATTGCTGAGGCTCTGGTTGTTTTTGCACCTTTGTTAGCCATAGATGAGGTAATTGAAGAATAACTAATATTGCCCCCTTGTTCAAAGAGGGAAGTAAGGCTAAACTTGGAAGCAACAGTCCGAGGACCATTACTTCAGTAGTAGGGAAGTTGTTGAACATTCTGAGGGACTCCATTTATGTGGAAATGCAGGGACTGATTAGGAAGGATCAGCTTGGCTTTGTGCAGGGAAGATCACGTCTCCCAAATCTGATTAAGTATTTTGAGGAGGTACCTAAAAAAATGATGAAAGCAGATCTGTGCACATAGTTAAATGGAATAGAGTATGGTTTTTGAAAAGGTCCCACACAAGAATCCTGGCATTTTGGAAACATGATCCAAACTTAGCTAGATGATAGAAGGCAGATAGTAGTAGTGGATAAGAATATTTTTGACTGGAAGTCCATAACAAATGGTGTATGGCAGGAATTGGTACAGGTACCTTTTATAGTTTGTCATATATATATAAATATCTTGTGTAAGAATATAGGGGTGTGGATTGTCACCTTGTCGTGGTGGAGAAGCTTGTGTGGACCTGAGATCCTGAGAGCGATGCCGTCAGGAGCTATGCTCCTGGTAGGGCCACCCATGGCGGTATGGTCGAGAGGGAGGTCTCTGACAAAGAGCAATCCAACCAAGACCCCAACGGTGGAAAAGGCGGAGGACGATGGCTAACCTTAGTGGAGCGTCACAACGGCTGGGAAGGCGGATGAAGGCTGCAGCAGAAACCGGTTGTCTTGGACTCCATGCCACTGGATCCTGACCCAGATCTGTTGAGGACCGTGGGGTGGCTGTCTCTGCACCAGTCTCCTCACATTAAATAAAGTCACTGGAGACACCCACGGTTAGCCACGGCCGAAGGGGGTCTAAGATAGCGGTTATGATGAGTAGGTTTGCAGACAACATAATAATTGGTCGTGTTTAGATAGTGAAGAAGATTGTTTGTACAAGAGTTGGAAGGCCATGTTGCAGATGACAGAACATTGGTTAGATTGCGTGTAGAATATTGTGTGTAGTCCTGGTCCACACATTACAGGAAGGACGTGGTAGCACTAGAGAGTGGAGATGAAATTCACCAGGATGATGCCTGGAATGGAGAGCTACAGTTATAAGGAGAGGTTGGTTAGGTTAGGTTTACTCTCACTGGACCAGAGGTGGCTGAGGGGTGACAATGAGATTTATAGAATTATGAGGAGCAATGAACTCCAGCAGTGAACTCAAAAATGGTTGCCAGACAAATGTTCCTGTTTTTTTTCCTTATTTCTTTAAAATATATATTACATTTGTAATTTTCCATTCCATAGAATCTTTTAAGAATATAGAGAACTTTGAAAGATCATAATCAATGCATCCATTATTATTGCCCACACTTATTTTAGCCTCATTAATTTATCTGGTTACTTTTACTCTCATGATTATGATCATTTACATTTCACCATTATTTCTCCCATTCACGTCCTATTATTATTGGTATATTTTAGTACCTTTTGTCTTTGAAGCCAAATGCAACATATTTAAAATCTCTGCCATTTCCTTCCTACACATCATTAATTCTAAGGAGCTAACATTCACCTTTGCTGCTCTCAATCTTGCTAAATAATTGTAGAAGCCCTGAAAAAAACCCTTCTATGTTCCTTGCTAATTTACTTTTATGAACTATCTTTAGTTTTGGTCATCCTTTGCCAATTTCTAAAGTTCTCATAATTCCTCGGCTTCCTACTATATTTCACAATGCCATAATCTTTTTCATTTATCCTAATACCATCGTTCGTTTTTCTTCATTAGTCACGTACATTCACCCTTCCCTGCAGTCTATTCTTCAACAATCTGTACTTTTGTTAAGAATAATTAATATTTGCTCAAAAATCAGCTATGGATTATTTATATTTAAGACGGAACTGCAGATGCTGGAAAATCGAAGGTAGACAAAAATGCTGGAGAAACTCAGTGTGTGAGGCAGCATCTATGGAGTGTTTTTCATTTTTTGCTGGAGAAACTCAGCGGGTAAGGCAGCATCTAAGGATATCCATTGATGCTGCCTCACCCGCTGAGTTTCTCCAGCAAAAAAAGAAAAACCTCCACAGATGGATTAGTTATGTCACTGAAAAAAAGAAAGTTCTGTGCAAATGGGTTCTCAATTTATTACAAAATAAAGCTAATTTCTGAACAACTTTCTTTTTAGTACCAATGTGAGGACTTTGGTGCTTCTTGCTTATGATTTTTTTCACATATAATCTTGAAGAAATGTGATTGTTACTTTTGTTGCTGAATGAATGATTCGATGTACAATTACCCAAATGGCTTTCCCTTCAGCAAAGGAGGATAAAACTTAAAGAAGATTAATTCTCTACTCTTATCTGCTGAGTCGTGAAATACATTGATGACAGCCTCTGTCATTAGTCCACATGGTACAAAGCTGCATCACACTTAGCTATCTATTCTGTAAAGCACAGGTTAGCTCCCCAGACAATGAAACTGCCATTTAATGCAGTGTGAGACACCAAATCACAGCTGCAATTTTAGACTGAATTGACAGTGTGATACTGGAACCCTCCAGCATTGCAATAACATGCCTCATTTGGCAGTACACAGACCTGTCACAAACTAAAGATAAAAGATTCTTTGATTCTCAAAATCTCTTTTGATTTGCACTTTGACAAATAACTCAAGCAAAACCTTGTAGCCAGCCATAAACCCAAATAGGATTTGTTTCATCAATGGGAACCTATGCAAACAGAATGTCAAAAGAATAAAAAATAATAAAAATAATTGCGAGCGAAGAAGGTTTAATGAATATTGATTATCATGTCTGTTTTAACAGCAGCATTCATTCCAATTACATATGTTAAATCATTTATTTATCTGAGTGGTCTAATGTTAAACAGAATTGTTAACTTCCACCTCATCAATGTGGATCTCTTAAACTTCTCTCTGATTCAAATCCTAGCAGTGCTAACCCCGAATGACGCATTCACATTCATCACTGAGATTCTGGGACATCTTTTGAAAAACATAAATACAAGCAGTTTGCTGATTGAATCCAAAAACCTGATGGGATTTTATTCAACTCACTTTTCTGAAGGGAGTTCTCATTTTGTTCTATCAGCAGGGACTGTATTTTACTTCGGAGTCACGTGAGTGACTACGTGAAGAACCCGCCTCACGCTGTCAACGGCATGACGTCGACGCTGACGGCAGAAGGTGGAGCTGCAGTAAGGAGCAGCTCCTCGCAGCGGTCGGAACGGCCCGCAGGTAAGTGAAGTTACATCGGCGCGGGTTTTAGGTTACGCTGGATGTTTCAACAGCGAAACCAAAAGTAAAATTTAGACGCTAACGTGCTGATGAGCACAAGATAAAAATTTTAACAAAATGGAGAAATCGGGAAGGAAGGCTTCGCGGGTGAAAAGAGCCTCCCGGGGTGAGAGTAAAGATACGGAAGCGAAGCTAGAGTGGACCCGGTTCCGATACCGTTGGCCACTGATTTACCCGATATAGAATTTCCAGATTCTCCAGAAATTATAACCACGGAGGAAAGTGTTCCTAAGAAATGCAAAAAAGAAAACTGTGAGGCCCGTGGATTCTGATGATTCTGATTTTGAAAGACCTCCAGTTAATAAAACTATGTGGCTAAAAATGGAGCATATGGAGAAAGTTCTCCAAACTATTATGAGACAAGGGTCACAGTACCCTCATGAATCCCAGAAAATCCCTGAGGGGTTTCAATATGATGAATATGGCTGTGGGCCAAGTTGGGAATATGATACTCCAGACCCACGATTTGGGCTGGAAGAAGTCTCATGGGATAATATCCCGATGGAATTAGGGCTGCAGAAGGCAGACCCTGCTGAATTTGAAATGGTTTTTGAAAGCACGCCACAAAGTAAAAAGAAAAGGCTTGATCTGCCTGGGATAGCACAAAGTTTTGCTATACCTGAAGGAAGTGGTGAGGATATGGAAGAAAGCCTGGCTGCCAATATAAATTATATGGTATCTCACCAGCTTCATAGTACTGTGATGAATGAATTATCAGAATTATATAAAGCACCAGGCAATTGTGCCTCATTGGAAGTGCCTACGGTGAATCCGATGGTATGGGCATCTATGACTCCAAGTATGAGAGCCCAAGAAATGAAATTTCAAAAGGTGCTAAAATTATTTTCAGCTGCCATCACGGCGTTTTGGCAGGCAAATGGAGAAACTGGAAATGGACAAGATTCAAAGAGATACTTTGGTTTAATGTGCAATTCGTTTTATGAGATCAATTGCATGAGGAAAATGGCGATTCGGCCCATATTTCACCCTAGATTTGCAAGCCTGTGTCAAGAAAGTGGAGTTCAAGCTCCTGGATATTTGTTTGGAGAAAATCTGCCGAAACAACTGAAGCAGTTGGATGAAGAAGCTAAATATTTTAGCACTATCAAGCCTTTTTGTCTTTGGACAAAGGAAAGGGTTTTCGGCCCGAAGGAGTTTTGATTTTCGTTATAGAGGCAGAAATTTGTCACGAAGGTATTATCGTGCTACACAGGCCGCTGCTTCCCTGCATTCGGGAAAGAGGAGACCATCACGCTCCTATGGAGAGGTATTAAAGACTTCTATCCTTAAAGAAACTGTGGATGAATCTCCAGTTGGAGGGAGATTGCAAAAATTTTATAATGCCTGGCTTAATATTACTTCTGATCGGTTTTATACTACAAGCAGTTTCAGGAGCTATTATTATCTTTAAAGAAGGGGTCAATCCTCCTGTACAGAATAAACCTGCTTATGCTTATGTGTTTTCCTCCAGAAGAAAGAATGGAGATTGATGTGGAAATTGGCAAATTATCCAAAAAAGGAGTAATTGAAAAAACTTATGAACATAAGCATCAATTTGTCTCTAATATATTTCGCAGAGATAAGAAAGATGGTGGTTGTAGAATTATTCTAGACCTTACAGATCTAAATAAGTTTGTAGAATACAAACGTTTTAAGATGGAGACATTTAAAACTGCAAAATATTTGATTTCAGCAGGTTCTTATATGGCTAAGATTGATTTAAAAGACGCCTATTATTCTGTACCAATTCATCATCTTTTTCGAAGATACTTAAAGTTTTATTGGCAGGGGCAATTTATGGCAGTTCACAGCTTTACCAAATGGATTAAGTTCAGCTCCTAGACTCTTTACAAAACTGTTGAAACCAGTTTTAGCTCAATTAAGAGCACAGAAACACATTGTAATGGCTTATCTGGATGACATTCTGATTGTTTAATGATAGTCAAGAGTCAGCTGAGCACTCAATTTCAGTTACTAAAGCTTTGTTTAAAGAGCTTGGATTCTTAATTCATCCAATTAAATCCCAGCTGCAGCCAGTTCAATCAATTGATTTTCTGGGGTTTGTAATTAAACTCAGTAACTATGTTAGTTACGTTGCCAGCAAAGAAGACAAATGATATTTTGCAAATGTGTAATTATCTCATTCACAAACCTTATCCCTCCATCCGAGAAGTGGCAAAAGTCATTGGTACATTAGTGGCAGCTTTTCCGGCAGTGGAGTTTGGGCCATTACATTATCAAAATCTTCAAAGGGACAAAGTAAGGGCTCTTAAAGATAAGGCAGGTCACTTTGACAGACCTATGCAATTAACAAAGGAAGCAATATTGGAATTGCAATGGTGGGTTGAAAATGTCCCACAAGCTGCTAAAAAGATCATGATTAAACAGCCTGAAATGGTTTTGCAAACAGATGCTAGTGCTCTCGGATGGGGGGCCACAGATTTATCTACCAGTTGTGGAGGTAGATGGAAAACTGAAGAGCAAGTGTTGCTCCAACAGTATGGTATTAACTATTTGGAGTTATTGGGGGCCTTTTATGGGCTTAAAGCATATTGTTCTGCTAAACAATGTCTGCATGTATTAATACAATTAGACAATAAAACGGCTGTGGTTTACATTAATCACATGGGGGGAGTTAGATCAGTATCATGTGATTGTCTGGTCAATGAGATATGGCAATGGTGTATTGATCGGCAGATATGGATTTCAGCAAGCTATATTCCAGGTAAAGACAATGTGGTAGCAGATGGAAGGTCCAGGATTTTTAAAGATAATACGGAATGGATGCTTAAGCCAGCAATATTTGAGAATATTGTTAAACAATTTGGCTTGCCAGAAATTGATTTGTTTGCATCCAGGCTTAATCATCAATTGCCTCATTATGTGTCTTGGGAACATGATCCGGACGCAGTTGCAGTAGATGCATTTTCATTACACTGGGGAAAAATGTTCTTTTTATGCTTTTCCACCATTTGCTCTGATTCAGAGATGTTTTGAAGAAAATAGAGCAAGATTCAGCTTCCGGATTGTTGGTAGTGCCAAATTGGCCAACTCAACCTTGGTTCCCAGTTATGCTAAATATGATTAAAGAACCATATATGCAGATTCCTAACTGTAGTGATATCTTGACTAATCCAGTAACAAATCAAGGTTACCCATTATATGCATATATGAATTTGTTAATCTGCAGGTTTTGACCAGACCACTACAGGAACTGGGATTGTCGGACCAAACTTTGACAGTTTATTGGTGCATCATGGCGACATAGTACACAGAAACAATATATGACACATATTAAGAAATGGGAAGAATTTTGCACACAGTCAAATATTTTCTGATGAATCTGTGAATGTTACTCATGTTTTGGAATTCCTTGCCAATTTGCACTTTGGGCAACATTTAAGTTACAGTGCCATTAACACTGCACGTTGTGCCTTGTCGTCCTATTTAGGACTTATGATTGGTGAGAAGTCAATTGGGTCGCATCCATTAATATCACGATTCATGAAAGGAATTTTTCACATGAATCCGCCAAAACCTAGATATACAGAGATTTGGGATGTGAGCATAGTTCTTGCTCTACTTAGAGAATGGACGCCAATTGAAGGGTTGACATTGGATCGGTTAACATTGAAATTGGTCATGTTAATGGCACTGGTTTCAGCCCCAAAGAGTGCAAACTTTACAAATGTTGCGTTTAGACTGTATGCATGTGACTACAGATAACGTTGTATTCTATGTTTACGATCTGATCAAACAAAGTAGACCAGGCAGATCTGGAACAAAGGTAACCTTTCAAGCTTTTCATGTTGAGCCTGCTTTGTGTGTGGTTAGACATTTGAACCAATATATTAAAATTACGGACACTTTTCGAGGAAACGAAAAGACATTGCTGCTTACGCACAAAAAGCCACACACAAAAGCTTCAGTTCAAACTATCTCAAAATGGTTGAAACAGGTGTTGGTTTTATAGCGGGAGTAGACACTGATGTCTTCAAATCTCACTCCACCAGGGCGGCAGCTACGTCCGCGGCGAAGGGGCGGGACGTACCTCTCGAGCATATTTTTAAAAATCGCAGGGTGGAGTAAAGAAGAAACTTTTTCAAAGTTCTACAACAAACCTGTTCACACTATGACAAGCTTTGGACACGCGGTGTTGGGAGCACTATAATCACCTGCTTTGTTTGCTATTAATTGCTATAATCAGTTGTGTAGTCACTGATATCTTTTGTCACTTGTAATCAATTTTCCCTCAAATATAAGGAGGGTATTATATGGTCTTTCAACCATTAAAAAATTTTAATTGTGAAAAAGATCTAACTTTTGTCTGCTTTCCCATGTATGTGTTTACTTAGCCGGAATGTCGTACGGATTAATTCTACGACATAAAAAAAACACAGAAAGCTTTAAAACTCTTCACGTAGTCACTCACGTGACTCCGAAGTAAAATAGTAAGATTAAACGAGAACTCACCTGTTCGAAGTTTGATCGTTATTTTACGAGGAGTTACGATGAGGGATTACGTGCCCTCCGCTCCCACCCTCGTAAAATAAATGATCAAATGGTGGTTCTAAGTCTTTTTATGAGCCTTACTATGTTACTCCGGCTTTGGTGTTCTGTGTTTTTTCATGCCGTTGCTTTGAAGTATGCCGTTGACAGCGTGAGGCGGGTTCTTCACGTAATCCCTCATCGTAACTCCTCGTAAAATAACGATCAAACTTCGAACAGGTGAGTTCTCGTTTAATCTTACTATTATAATTGCAACTGTATTGACAGATAAAATGCTTTTAGAAATTGTGGCTTTCTCAAATGTATGCTCTGCTTGAGTTGGAATCTTTCTGCGACAAAGACAATGAAAAGGTAATGGGTGATATCAATGGCGTTATGAGTGACGCACAGGGTATAGAAAGATGAAAGGAGCAAATCAAGACTTGCAATGTTTTCTGAAACCCATGACCAAAAATGTTTGTGAAATGGTCAATAATGCACGTTCAGATTCGGATTGGTTTATTGTCATATACTGTACACTTGGTGCAAATCAAATTCCTTGTTTGCATGAAGTTCATCGAGTTACAGTATACGGTAATGATATATATAAAATTAAGTACAATTAATACAGAAGAGCAGAATGGTGCAGATAATAGAGTGCAATTTAAAGCAGCTCCCAGAAGATGGATTGCAAATTAATGGGGGCTCTAGAAAGAAACGAACAACTGAATTATTCAAATATTCATATATTTGGAATATCATATTTTATTTTGTTTTTAGAAGGTTAAAAGACTGTTACATACTCAGCATACCCATCTGATTCCAACACATTTAGATTTCAGTTCGGCAATTTGACTTCATGTGTCACATCTACTGTTTGACAAATCATTTTCATGTCTCCCACTGACAGCAAAATATTGCTGATGTTATATTTGAGTAGGAGCAAGCTACTTCTTCTGAAATAACTCTGTTTTTTTATTTAGAGCTAGCTGAATAATACCCTGTTTTACAAATCCCAAATGCCAAGCATATTAATTACACACAATCTTGTGTCTACAGTTTAATTAAATCTATTTTTCTGCACTAAAGCACATGTTAACACAGTTTAGTGTCAGAAGGTGCAATGTAAAAACAAACATTGTCAATGTTTTGGGCTTTCACTAAAGTCTGTACCTGCTGATAGTAATGCTAAATATTGAAATAGTGATGTCAATTCACTGGTTTATTGAGATTTACTGGACTGAACAATCAGTTCTTGCATTATAATAGTAAGATTAAACGAGAACTTACCAAGTTTGAAGGTTGATCTGTATTTTACGAGGAGTCGCGGTGAGGGATTTCGTGAAGACCCTGCCAGCACGCATGCGCAGCATCCTTCAAAGCAGCGGTGTGGAATCACAGAACCAAACCATGACTAAAAAATAGTAAGATGAAAACGTAGAACTACCTGGTTGACCTTATGATAGAGGGTGGGAGCGGTGGGCACAAAATCCCTCACCGCGACTCCTCGTAAAATACAGATCAACCTTCAAACTTGGTAAGTTCTCGTTTAATCTTACTATTTTACTTCGGAGTCACGTGAGTGACTTCATGGAGTTCAGTCGAAACTGGCTGAAAAATCAACACAATTTATTAATCAAATAAACAACAAACCTCTAAATCGGGGCCAGACATTTACTGAGCGGTACCCAGGATAGCTTCTGCGAATGTCGCAGGAACGGCCAGAGGCTTGTTATAGAACCGTTGAAAGGTTGTTCCCCACTGGCCCAGCCTGCGGTGGCGAGAATGTGGTCCATGGGCACCTCCATGGCTCTCGCTGCAGCCCTGGTGGAATGAGACTTAAAAATGTTAGTAGCAACTCCTGCTGCATCCAGCAACACCCTGAGCCACCTGGCGATCGTCTGTGTAGTCACCCGATGATGCGGAGGTTTTATGACTGATGAGGAGCCCCTGTTCCTTCATCCTGATAACTCCAGTAACTCGGATGTAGTGGTGGAGATGGGTGACTATGCAGCGTGTGGCATCTACAGGGTACGCCCGAAATTCCAGCTGCAGCCCATGCGCCCCTGGCCTGTGCTGTTTTAATAATTCTTTAACAAAGAATTTTATTTGACCAGGGTTGGCCACCATGGTGTCCAGTCGCAGTTTTTGTAAACGTCTGGACTCGTTGGGCTGTCGTCAGTGCCATGAGCATCACCACCTTAAGGGTGAGCTGTTTCAATGGTAGCTCATCTATTGGAGCCCAGCTCCTCAGTAGGGTCAGCACGATCCCCACATCCCCACGTTACTGTATATCTGGGTCGTGGAGGGTTGGTATTGAATACTCCCCTCATTAGTTTAGACACCAGGTGGTGGGAGCTGATACCTATATCCAGGTATGAATACAGCGTACTCCTGTCGCTGTTGATGGCACTTTAGCTGAGGCCAGCATCAAAATGGAGGCCTGCTAGAAACTCCAACACATCCGGTATTGTTGCCGAGTTGGAGGACTTGTTTGTTCCGGGCACAGAAAACCTCCCACTTTCTGATTTGAGTGAGGTATTGTTTCCGGGTTGATTCCCGGCACAATGCTGCAATAAGGTTCATGGCTCTAGACGAGATGCCTGCCCGGATGAGCGGTCTTTTCAGAACCTGCAAGCCAACAAGTTTAAATGACCATGGCAAGGATGACTGCCCCCCCCCCCCCCCCCCCCCCCCCCCCCCCCGTAATGGAGTGAGTAATCAATTTGGGATGTTTCCCAATCGCCATCCATGGTTGTTTTAAATTTCTACAACCATCAGGTACCATGGTTGTGTAGGCCAGTCGGGAATGATCAATATGCCAGTTGCAGAATCTAGTTTAATTTTCTGCAATACCCGACTGGTGAGGCAGCATGGGGGAAACGCGTAGCAACCCATTTCCCCCAATGGATAAAACGCATCCAATGCTATTACCCCAGGGTCTGGTTCCCACAACACATACGTTGGTATTCGATGGTTCAGCCTGGACGCAAATAGGTCAATATCTGGTGTCCCCAAATTGAGCTATAATATCTCCAAAATTTGGGGGGTTCAACATCCACTCAATGTTGTCATTGAGGGACACGTGACCTGGTGTCCGCCACTGAATTAAGCTTCCCAGGCAAATAGGTCGCAGTAATCCAAATATTTCTTTCAATGCACCAGTGCCAAATTATATTAGACAATTCATTGCAAACTAGCCACCTGATACTACCCATATGATTGATGTAAGCCATTATTGTAGCATTATCTATTCGAAAGCGGACATGTAATCCCATGAATTAGTACAGTAAGCCCGCAGTCCATGAAATGCCCCCAGCATTTCTATATAGTTTATCCCATGTGACTCCAGGAATGTAGACTCAAGAGAGTTCCATCTGCCATCACAACTGGACATCGTACCAGTTGCTCCCCAGCCTGGTGCACTTGCGTCAGTTAGTAGCACAACATCAGGGTTGCTCCCTATAATAGGTCAATGACATTCTTTAATATTATCTACCCACCATTATAGCTCATTTCTAGCTTCCGGTGGTAACCGAAGTGGCCCATCAAAGCAGCCAGCATTTGTTTTTTAATGCTGTGATTTGTGACCTTTGTGAATTTCGGTAGTGTAGCGGTCCGAATCGTGCAGCTGGGAATGTAGTTACCAATTTAGAGTGACCAATACCAATAACTTTTGCTGTTTGCCGCATGGTCGATACCCTGGCGCAAGCAAGATTGTGGCACTCTTCTAATATAGCAGTAGCTTTATTAGTGGGGATGATAAACTTCATTAAATTGGTGTCTAAGGTGAACACCAAATCCATAACCCGTACCGGGTGCAGTTTTGATTTGTCTGGATGGATTACAACCCCAGCTTCTTAAGCAGAGCCTTGGTTGCAGCCACTCCTTGAATTGCCAATTGGAGGGTCTGCCCCACTATAAGGATTTCATCCAACATGCCATCACTATAATCTTGTTGTCGGAGAAGAGCCAATACAGGTAAATACCAACTTGGTAAACAGCCTAAGCTGTGATTGTTCCATTAGGCAATGCACCCTTCCAGACAACTTCAGAATTGCCTGTGAGCCTCAGCGATGGGCACCGTATAGCATGCTTCTTTCAAATCGATACATGCCATAAAGTACCCTGAGTAAAGCATCCACCTAGCTGTTCCAAAAGTATCCATTTTGACATGGGTATATTGTACAAAAGTGTTCAACTCAGCTAAATCGATTATAATCCGACATCCCCCTTATTTTTTACTGCTGGTGAACATATTAGACTCAAACTCAATAGGTCCATGCTTGGTTATGCCAATTACCACTTTTCCCTGCTTGCCATATAATTTCAGCATGCCCTGCCTCCACCTCCTTTTGGGATAGAGTAAATTCCTACGAGGCGAATGCTGGGTATGGGAATCTATACCTCCAACGAATTATATACCCTTGAACACTTTGTAAAATAAACTCATCTGTGGTGACAGTTTTCCCATATGTCCAAGGCCGCCCGCAATCGCCCACCTATTCGTGCAGGAGGGATACTATGGCGTGAGAGGAGCCAGACCCCCTTACCTCCATAGTGAACGGCGGTTCCATACATACGGTGCTTCGGGTGGACGTTATGGAGGTTGACGGGCCGGCGGCCGCATTTCCCATGCAGGCCGCTGTTGGCCTTGCCCTAAAAGGTCATTGTATTTGTTGAGATGGAGGTAGGTAGGATCTTTGTGCCCTATCCGGCAGCCTTGGTTCACAGGTTGTATTAGGCTGTTGCCGGTGATATGGGTGAACTCTGGCCGATGGAGTTTCATGAGGCCCACTGTTTTGGCCTCCTTTGTCCAGTCCCTTCACCTGTTTGGACAGGTCTCCAAACAACTGATGCGGCGGTGGAGCGGTAATGGTCGGCACAACCCCGCAAATTTGGGGTTTAGTGTGGGCTATATGGAGCTCTTACGCAGGCAATTTATCTCATACTGGGCGTTGCATAGGAGTGCCAGTGCATCATGCTATTTACTGGACACATTATCCCCGACCAGGGTTTAGCAAACGCCGTTATGCCCATGGAGAACCTTTCTCCAAGGTATTATTGAGAATCTGACTCCAGAGTTGGTGCGTAATTAGGCAATCAATGGTGCCCGCCAATTCGTGGTGCAGGGTTCACCTGTCTAGGTAGAAACGGCAAACTTCACTCACCACATCCAGCATCCTCCTCATGCTCTGGTTCAGCGGTCACTGGCTGTCCCTGGTCGTCGTCAAACTCAGCAGCTGGGCAATCATTAATGCTTCTGGCTGGAGACGATGAGGAGCTGAGTGGTGTCCTTGCACGGCTAGTGGATGCCCGCGAATCCCACTCTTCTCGTTCCCGGTCCCGCTGGAGGTGTTGCACCACTTAAGAGCTCCAACCGCTCTATGCGACCGTCCCTGCTATACGCAGCGGACAAGCCGACTTCCCCAGGCCCTGCGAATTCACTGGGGCTTCCACCATCGGACCTCACCCCCTTAGGGTGCTGTCTAGGGTCCAATGGCAGGTCGTCGTGACCTACAGCCCAAGTAGGATCATATGACTCCCGCACGGACTCTCCGCTAGCCTGTCTTCTCCCAGACTGTGGCGGCCCACCTGGCTGATAAGAAGGCAGGTGAGTTGAATCGGCGCCGGCCCCCGGAACCTGGCTCCCCAGAGTCCGTGCAGGCTTACCTCCACTCTTGCCCATCTTTTAGCGTGGAGGCGCATGGTCGGCCGCTCGCAGAGCTGACCGACCGCTTCCTGCTGCCACCTCCGCCCTTGACCGCAGCCTGACGGGGTGTGTTGTTGGCGGTATCTGCTCCAGCAGGCCTACACGACGCAGCAGTGTTATGCCCGGGCTGCACGATGGCAGATATCCCTGGCTGCGGTACGTATTGCACTTTGCAGGGCTCCCCTGTCGTGCGGCTGTCCCCCGGCCCAGCCCCCTCGGGTCTTCTGGAGCTCGGGGAGAGGTTGCCTGTGAAGAACAAGACCCCTTGCCACGTACCTGTATCCCCCCTTATTCTCTTGTGGGACGGGGGCTTGGAGTCTGGACCCGTTGCTTCCAGCTCCGGAGCGGTAACCCATTCGGGTGAGTCGGCCCCTGAATCAGCGGGAGCGCCCGACTTCCGCATTCCTGCCCCCACCACGCGTTGAAGCTGCCGGCGCTCCTTGCAGCTCCGGGGACAAGGGCCGTTAGCTGGCCGCAGCTCAGCTCCTCGACAGCGTCGTCCTCCGGCCCTTGTCCATGCTGTGAAGAAAAGGTAATACTTTACCTGCCGGTCTTGTGAAGGAGCCGGAGGAGAGAGCGCACTCCCCCCCCCAGCCTGCCGGTGCGAGTGCGCGCGACGATATGCCGCGCATGCGTGCTGGCGGGGTCTTCACGAAGTCACTCACGTGACTCCGAAGTAAAATTGTCTATTACGAAGAAATTGCTTCTAGTCTCAAGTGCTAAACAGGTGTGAGTGTGGATGGTTGGTTGTAAATAATTCCAGGCATGTGAAACAATGCATCATATTTTGTGAGGAATTGTTGGCATCTCTCCACTAAACTATTGGAAAATTTGGAAACTATGAAGACGTGGTAAGCTTTTTGCCATTATTTTCCCGCAACGCACTGATGATACTCATTTAAGATTTATGGAGCTTATCATGGGAATGACATCTTGGGCATTTTGCTTTGAAAATCTACGCAAGGTTGGAATTATGAGGGTATCGGAAAGTATTAGTGAATTTAATACGCTTTAAAGGCATTTAAAACATGTCAATGTAAGTGCTGAAAATGTTTAGTTATTTTAATGATTTCAATGGTTCCAGAAGTTTAAAGCTTATCTCTTTCTCAGCACCCCAAGTATTCTAGTGTCTGATATGAATGTTTTTGTTCAAGAGAAGTAAGCATCAGGAGCATTGCCAGCATTAGTTATCCATCCTTGATTACTCTTGAACATGGAGGTAATTAAGACTCAATCATAATTTGATCTGGAGTCACTTAAAAGCCACACAGGATAAGGATGACAAATTACCTTAGAGATATTTTAAAATGACAATTCAATATTTTACTACTACAGTTATTGATACTTGCCTTTATTTTAAGTACAGATATTTTTATAATTACATTTATATACCCCTTATTGGGGTCTTATTGGGATAGAGATTTCTGCTTGTGGATTTCTGGATCATTAGTTTCAAACCAATAACTTAACCACCACACTGCAAACCTCACAATTGAATCCAGAGAGGAAAGTGACTGTATAAATTGCATTCAAACATATTCACCATGAAATAACTTCAAAAACATGTTCAGAATCAAAAGCATGGTAATGTCACGGAAAGAGAAATGGTAAGCATGATAAGGAAACTTTAAAGTCTTTTGAAAAAAAAGAAAGATTTTTATGTCGCAACATCCCAACCTCAATCTATTCCCAGTACTTTTGAAATGTACGTACTATTTAATGGAAAAAAAAATTGGCAGCCCAGTTTCATTGCATCAAGAAGCCCAATATGAATTTGGTGAGATCATCTTTTTTAGTGAGGTAGTTGGAGGGATAAATATTGTCAGAATATAGAGAAGAATTGCAAGCCTTTTTCTGTAAAAGTGCAAATGGATATTTACATCTACCTGAGAAGATAGAATCTTCCTATCCAAAAAACCACACCTTTGCAATTTCAATATTACACAGATTAGGTGTTATGCTCACCCCTCGCTGGTCTTGAATCTGCAAACGTATGTCTCAGAGGCAACCAAATTCTTAATTGTTCCCCCCTTTGATTAAGGTTCATGAGCAGCTAAAGATGTTCCCATTAGTGTCAGAGTATCAAGCAAGGAAAGATGGTTACAACATAAGGAGGCAGTAATTTAAAATGAGATGTATGAGAATATCTTTTCACAGAAGGTAGCAAATCTCTGTAATTCGCTACCCCAAAGGGCTGTGAAATTAAGGTCGCTGGAGGTATTTAAAGAGAAGATGGATGAATCTTTGAAAGATAGTGAATTCAGGGCTATGGGGAACTGGCACAGAAAATAAGTTGATGGTTAGGCCACATCAGCCATGAGAATATTGAATGGCAAGCAGGCTCGAGTGGCCTATGCTGCTCTTTATGTTCTTGTGTTCTCCCAGGTGCTACTTTGAGGTATTGACTACCACTCTGCATTGCCGCAATATAATTCATTTGTTCTCTCACTCTTTCCATCTCTTTCTCCCTCTCTCTCTCTCTCTCTCTCTCTCTCTCTCTCTCTCTCGCATTTTAGTCATTCAATTGTTGGGTACAAATAAACATATTCAAGGCTGCACAAAATTATTTTTGTCATCACCTTCAATTCAAAATACTCTGAGGATCTTGCACTTGCAGCCTAGGTAAACTAAAGTACAAAAAATCTCTTCTGCACTCCTTCAAAGTCAGAAAATATTCCCCTAATGCAGTACCAGTGGGCTTTTTTTCCACATTAATACACCAATAATAAAATAAAAATATTCCTCCACTTATTGAGAACGTAGCTCATTAATCACACACATATACCCTGATTGCTGTGGAGGAAGAAGATGTATTATGTCAAATACAAGTCCGATAGAGATGTCTTGATCTCTAGGCAATTGAACTGAACTGAATTTCATTTAAGCCATCTGAAATAAAATTTCATTTGAGACATCTGAAATATAAATTGGTGTGAAATGCCAACTAATCCCTTAGTAATGACAAATGATTATTCCTGAGAAATTGTGAAATATAGCATTTTCTACATTTTGTAACATTGGCAATTTATCTCATCAATTTATAAATAAATTGTGTATTATTACAACTGTGACAGAGGAAACACAAAAATGTTCTTACTCAGTGTGGCTGCTATCAATGATACGGAATAATTCATGCATCTCTTCTGTGTTGAGAACTCCATCAGTAAAATAAGCCTTGAATTCATCAAAGGATAGCTTGCCATCATCTATGAGCAAAGAAGAGATTTAGAAGTCAGAATGTACTTTAGTCATCATCTACATCAAGGGTTCCCAACCTGGGGTACATTTCACCTACCCAGGGGGTAAATTTGTAGATTCTGGATGTGTACATATTTTTTCTCATTGACTGACTGTGTTTGGTTCTGGTATACTGGTATCTGTTCATCATTAGTTGTTCATAAATAAGTGAAATAACATTGTTATGTGCTATTAAAGTTGCCAGGGGTAAACGGGACGAAAAAAATTGGGGACCCCTGATCTACATCAACGTAGTGATTTTAAAACACTTTCAAAGTAAATGTGGACAAAAATTGATTGAAATGAAACTGATCAAATTACAAACCAGTGTCATGTAACGTGTCAGATGATAATAATTCTTAAAATGATTGTGTACAGTAACTTGAGATAGATTATTAAAGTATAATTAATTGATCCATTTTAAAGAAATGGCAAAATGTGGAATGTTTGCAGTTGTAAATACGCCCCCCTAGTCTAGTTCAGTAAAAACAGTGATTCAAGCACTGGACTAACTAATTTTGTATTTTTAGAACAAACACAAATTCCCCTATACAATACCTAACCACCGCAGGTTCGATCCTTGTCTCTGCCTGGACAAGCCCTTCAGCCTCGTGCAAGCAGACACTTCCCAAAAGGTCACACAGTCCCAAGCACCCTTCCAGATGATCGACACTGATCTAAATGGGGGCTACCTTTTATAGGTCCACAAACCTTGAGGGACCGAACTACATAGGGGTGGTTCCCCAAACAATCCAATCATACATATCAATTACATCAATACATTATTGACAGTTCCCCAACCCAATTACAGAGAGTCTTGAATAATGTTTCTTACAGAAGCTTCTGGAAGGAAGTTAGTCAACTGATTAATGCAACATTTACCCTGGAACACAAAACAATTCTGCCAGGGCTTAACACTTTGGCCAATCAACAAGCAGCAGGGTAACTGTCTTGCAACATTATTTACAATTCCTTTGCAGCAATCCAATCAAATGCATGCATTTACAATACCTTGGAGTTCCTCTGCAAGATTCTCATACATACTAACAATTACAAAGAAACTTAGACCTTCCTTATCTGAGGTACTGATCTGGAACCTAGACTTCCCGGCACCAGCTAGCAACCTGTGGCTTTTCATACAGAAATATAGAAATGGCTAAAAGGCCTTGTGAATGCACGAGTCCTCTGCTTTATTTTGACCAGGATTTACATTGTCATCATATCATAGAACAATAGAGGTTGGAAATGCATTCAGACTATATTGTGTGTGCAGGGTGCTTCGCAGATAAATCTTGTTAGTCTGGGTTTTCAATTGTATAGTGGTCATGTTACTGGATTTGTAGCCGGAGATCTGGACCAGTGATCCAGAGAAAAGGTTCAAATCCCACCACTGCTGGGTATTGAAATAAATATAATTAAATAAATCTAATTTTAAAAAAAACTGTTGCAGGAATGGAAAATATGAAACTACTGCACTGTTGAAAAATCCCCTTTGGATCACTAATGACTTTCAGGGAAGGAGTCACCTTAAATTCTTGCCAACTTTCCTTGCTTTGTTGAGCCGATGTATGATTTCAGACTCATTTAAATGGTCTCCTCATTTCAGGGACAAATAGGAATGCCTAATAAATCTTGTGTTAGCAAGTGGTATGCATTTCCGCTGAGTTCATTAAACCCTTCCTCATGTAGCTCCCATCCTTCAGTTATTTATACAACTCATTCATCTTTCAGATGTGTATTCCAGATCTTAGCTAGTAATTGTGCAGACAATTGTGAACATTGGGAGATCATGTTGCAGTTGTATAAGACGTTGGTGAGACCGCATTTGGAATATTGTGTTCAGTTCTGGGCACCATGTTATAGGAAAGATATTGTCAAGCTTGACAGGGTTCAGAAAAGATTTATGAGGATGTTGCCAAGACTAGAGGGTGTGAGCTATAGGGAGAGGATGAATAGGCTGTGGGACTCTATTCCTTCGAGCGCAGGAGGATGAGAGGTGATCTTATGGAGGTGTACAAAATCATGAGAGGAATAAATCGGTTGATGCACGGAGTCTCTTGCCCAGAGTAGGGGAATCAAGGACCAGAGGACATAGGTTCAAAGTGAAGGAGAAAAGATTTAATAGGAATCCGAGGGGTAACTTTTTCACACAAAAGATGGTGGGTGTATGAAACAAGCTGCCAGAGGAGTCGAGAGTGTTTTATTGTCATATGTCCCAAATAGAAAAATGAAATCCTTACTTGCTGCAGCACAACGGACTATGTAAACATTGTACATTGTAACTATAATAAACAAGAGAAAAATAAGTTCAGTGTGTATATATGCACATACTCACAAGTACACACACACACACACACACACACACACACACACACACACACACACACACACACACACACACACACACACACACACACACACACACACATACACACACATGCACACATACGTACGCACAAAAAACAAGGTAGTTGAGGCTGGGACTATCCCATCGTTTAAGAAACAGTTAGACAGGTACATGGATAAGACAGGTTTGGAGGGATATGGACCAAGCACAGGCAGGTGGGACTAGTGTGGCTGGGACATGTTTGACAAGTTGAGCTGAAGGGCCTGGGGTTCCACACTGTTTCACTCTATGACTCTATGACTCTAAAGCAAGTTATCTGTATCCCCCCTCTCTGTTTTAACAGTGACTTTAAATCTGTGTCTTCTGATAGAAACATTTATGGCCATCTTTACTCAGATGAATCCTAGCATCTTATGTTTCTTTATGGTACAAGTCTTTAATCCCAGATACCATTCTGGTAAATCTGTTATAAGCCCTTTCTAAAGAGTTACCCTACTTTCTAAGGTGTGATATCCAGAATAAGCCGCAAAACTCCAATCAAGGTTAACCTGCAATTTATATATAAAAATAGAGCAGCATCCTTATTTTTGAGCTCAAGTTGTTCATTAATAAAGCCGCGTTAATAGACCCTTGAAGACAGAAGCAGGTACATTTATTATGGGGAACAAGGAAATGGCAGACGGGTTGAACAGGTACTTTGGATCTGTCTTCACTAAGGAAGACACAAACAATCTCCCAGATTTACTAGTGGCTAGAAGACCTAGGGTGACGGAGGAACTGAAGGAAATTCACATTAGGTAGGAAATGGTGTTGGGTAGACTGCTGGGACTGAAGGCTGATAAATCCCCAGGGCCTGATGGTCTGCATCCCAGGGTACTTAAGGAAGTGGCTCTAGAAATCGTGGACGCATTGGTGATTGTTTTCCAGTGCTCTATAGATTCAGGATCAGTTCCTGTGGATTGAAGGGTAGCTAATGTTATCCCACTTTTTAAGAAAGGCGGGAGAGAGAAAACAGGGAATTATAGACCAGTTAGCCTGACACTGGTGGTGGGGAAGATGCAGGAGTCAATTATAAAAGATGAAATAGCAGCACATTTGGATAGCAGTAACAGGATCAGTTTGAGTCAGCATGGATTTACGAAGGGGAAATCATGCTTGAATTCATGCTCTGGAATTTTTAGAGGATGTAACTAGGAAAATGGACAAGGGAGAGCCAGTGGATGTAGTGTACCTGGACTTTCAGAAAGCATTTGAAAAGGTCTCACATAGGAGATTAGTGGGCAAAATTAGGGCACATGGTATTGTGGGTAGAGTGCTGTCATGGATAGAAAATTGGTTGGCAGACAGGAAACAAAGAGTAGGGATTAACGGGTCCCTTTCAGAATGGCAGGTAGTGACTAGTGGGGTACCGCAAGGCTTGGTGCTGGGACCGCAGCTATTTACAATATATATTAATGATTTAGATGAAGGGATTAAAATAAACATTAGCAAATTTGCAGATGGCGCAAAGCTGCGTAGCAGTGTGAACTGTGAGGAGGATGCTATGAGGATGCAGGGTGACTTGGACAGGTTGGGTGAGTGCGCAGATGCATGGCAGATGCAGTTTAATGTAGATAAATGTGAGGTTATCCATTTTGGTAGCAAGAGCAGGAAGACAGGTTATTATCTGAATTATGTCAAGTTAGGAAAAGGGGAAGTACAACGGGATCTGGGTGTCCTTGTTCATCAGGCACTGAAAGTATGCATGCAGGTACAGTAGGCAGTGAAGAAAGCTAATGGCATGTTGGCCTTCATAACAAGAGGAGTTGAGTATAGGAGCAAAGAGGTCCTTCTGCAGTTCTACAGGGTCCTAATGAGACCACAGCTGGAGTATTGTGTGCAGTTTTGGTCTCCAAATTTGAGGAAGGACATTCTTGCTTTTGAGGGAGTCCAGCATAGGATCACAAGGTTAATTCCCGGGATGGTGGGACTATCATATGTGGAAAGAATGGAGCAGCTGGGCTTGTATACACTGGAATTTAGAAGGATGAGAGGGGATCTTATTGAAATATATAAGATTATTAAGGGATTGGACAGGCTAGAAACAGGAAACATGTTCCCGATGTTGGGGGATTCCAGAACCAGGGGCCACAGTTTAAGAATAAGGGGTAGGCCATTTAAAACGGAGATGAGGTAAAACTTTTCACCCACAGAGTTGTGAATCTGTGGAGTACTCTGCCTCAGAAGACAGTGGAGGCCAATTCTCTGGATGCTTTCAAGAGAGAGTTAGATAGAGCTCTTAAAGATAGCGGAGTCGTGGGATATGGGGAGAAGGAAGGAACGGGGTACTGATTTTGGATGATCAGCCACGATCACGGTGAATGGTTGTGCTGGCTCGAAGGACCGAATGTAAGGGCCCAGAGCTTGTAATATTTTCCTGAGAAGGCATTGGGACTGAAACTCTACAGGCACAGCTATGTAAGTCGAGCTGATCCAGAATGCTACAGAATTGTCTTCATGCCTGCCAATTCATCCCACCTCCTGGAATACAAATCACAATTCAGTCTGTTATTTATTGTCTTTCTGATAACTTTTCCCAATGTGAAAAAGGTCTTAAAAATACTGGTGAATTAATCTTTAACTACCCTATTCTTAAAATTATAGATGCATTGTGCTGTATGTTATATTCTCTCTTTTAACATCAACATAAAGAAAGGTAGAAAATAATAATTTGATAAATCTTAGGTAGACAAAAATGCTGGAGAAACTCAGCAGGTGAGGCAGCTTATATGGAGCGAAGGAAATAGGCAATGTTTCGGCTCAAAACCCTTCTTCAGACAATATTTGATAAATCTTGTTTGCTCTAGTCAAGATCTTGACAAACATATTGTAAGGTTCACTGATAAAAAGGGCTTAGAAGTAGAAGTGGTCAATCAATGCTCCTCATACCTGCTCTATCATTAAGTAAGATCATGTTGTTTTTTTTAACATCAGTGCCAGTTTCCTGCACTAGTCCCATGTCCCTTAATTCCTTCGTCTAAAACCCCCTCAAATTCTGTCTTCGATATACTGAAGCTCAACGGCTCTCTTGGGTAGAGAATTTCAAAGATTCATCAGCCTCTAGTCAAAACAAAATTCTTCTCATATCAATGGCCTTCTTTGTTGTTTTGAGTCTGTGAACCTTGGTTCCCATCACCGCAGTCGGAAAAAAATATAAACTCTGGTTCTATCTTATCAAGCACATAAGAATTTTGTATATGTCAGTGAGATCACCTTTTATTTTTCTAATTCAAAAAGGTTTAAATTCAGTCTGTTTAAAATCTCCTCACATGACAAAATGGTGAATGTTTGTTACGCTCATTCTTCCTTAAATAGAGACCAGAACAACAGCACCTCAAATCCAATTGCAATAAAGGGCAAAATATTAAGGGTACACAAAAAGCTGGAGAAACTCAGCGGGTGCAGCAGCATCTAAGGAGCGAAGGAGATAGGCGACGTTTCGGGTCGAGACCCTTCTTCAGACTGGTCAGGGATCAGGGAAACGAGAGATATAGACGGTGATGTGGAGAGATAAGGAACAATGAGTGAAAGATATGCAAAAAAGTATCGGTGATAAAGGGAACAAGCCATTGTAAGCTGTTTGTGGTGTGAAAATGAGAAGCTGGTGCGACTAGGGTGGGGGAGAGATAGAGATAGAGGGAATGCCAGGGCCCGAGGGCTGAGGGAGAGGTGGGAAGGGGAGGAGACAGCAAGGGTTAACAGAATTGAGAAAATTCAATATTCAATATTTAAGGGCAAAATATTGTTGCCTTCTTAATTGCTTGCTGAACCTGCATGCTAACTTTCATTGTTCATGTGCAAGGATTTTTAAAAGTAGCTAAAAAACAGTATGAAGGATCAAAGTCAGGTAAAAGTTCAAAGCTAATGAGTAAAGTGAGCTTTCAAATAAGTATATACCTATTTGATTTCAATGCTACTGAAGCAAACTCTTTGCAACATCGGTTGCTCGAGACAGATGTTGACTATTATGAGTAGTGTTTGATCTGTTTACTGTGAAGTGTATTCAATGCAGAATATTAGCCATTAAATGTTTGAGAATAAATGCAAGTGTATGTTTTTAATATTGTTTTTGTAATCGAGTAAACAGGGTAGCTTTGAAACTGAGCAGCTTGATAAAAATGCTGAAAATGCATTTGACACGTTCAGGTTAAGATACCTTACCTGGATTTTTTTAAAGTAGGTTTTATTTCCTTAGAGGAAAGTTTAGTGTTACTACAGAGTTTGATAGTTAGTTTAGTTGCAATAAAAAATGTACAGCCAATTTCTGGGGCTAATTTTAGCAATTAAAGAAATGTAAGCAGTAATTTTAAATTAAAAAAAAGGGCAGGATCATGGGTTTTACTGGGACTGGTAGTTTTCCTGATGTACAAATACAATTGTTGCTCAAAGAAGGAACAACATTCTGGAATTGCACAGCACCCCTGATTTTGGGTATTTCTGAAGTGCTGAAATGAAACCTGAGACACAGAGATTAGACATTTCATGATGGGAACGTCCATCTTTATTAAAATGGAGCAAGCCACCATTTAATTGCTTGAAAGGATGGTCAGTAGGTTTTGCAAATAAGAATAGTAAGATTAAACGAGAACTTACCAAGTTTGAAGGTTGATCTGTATTTTACGAGGAGTCGCGGTGAGGGATTTCGTGAAGACCCCGCCAGCACGCCTGCGCAGCATCCTTCAAAGCAGCGGTGTGGAATCACAGAACCAACCATGACTAAAAATAGTAAGATGAAAACCGTAGAACTACCTGATTGACCTTATGATAGAGGGTGGGAGCGGTGGGCACGAAATCCCTCACCGCGACTCCTCGTAAAATACAGATCAACCTTCAAACTTGGTAAGTTCTCGTTTAATCTTACTATTTTACTTCGGAGTCACGTGAGTGACTTCGTGAAGATTTCAAAGCTCTGTGATTTCACGCCCTGAACAACGTCCATGCTTATCACACTGCCGCCATTCTGATGGAGTAAGACTGTTAATGGAGTTCAGTTGACAGTGGCTGAAAAATCAACACAATTTATTAATCAAATAAACAACAAACCCCTAATTCGGGGACAAATATTTACTGAGCAATTCCCAGGATAGCTTCTGCGAATGTCGCAGGGGCGGCCAGCGGTTTGTTATAGAACTGCTGAAACGTTTTCTCACTGGCCCAGCCCGCAGTGGCGAGAATGTGGTCCATGGGCACCTCCATGGCTCTCGCTGCTGATGTGGATGCAGCTCTGGTGGAATGAGGCTTAAAAATGTCAGTAGCGACCCCTGCTGCATCCAACACTATCCTGAGCCACCTGGCGATAGTCTGTGTAGTCACTCGACGGTGCAGAGGTTTATGGCTGATGAAGAGTCCCTGTTCCTTCATCCTGATAGCACCAGTAACTCGGATGTAGCGGTGGAGATGGGTAACTATGCAGAGTGTGGCATCTACAGGGTACGCCCGAAATTCCAGCTGCAGCCCATGTGCCCCTGGCCTGTGCTGTTTTAATAATTCTTTAACAAAAAATTTTATTTGACCAGGGGTGGCCACCATGCTGTCCAGACGCAGTTTTTGTAACGTCTGGACTCGTTGGGCTGTCGTCAGTGCCATGAGCATCACCACCTTAAGGGTGAGCTGTTTCAATGTAGCTCATCTATTGGAGCCCAGCTCCTCAGTAGGGTCAGCACGATCCCCACATCCCACGTTACTGTATATCTGGGTCGTGGAGGGTTGGTATTGAATACTCCCCCTCATTAATTTAGACACCAGGTGGTGGGAGCCGATACCTATATCCAGATATGAAGACAGCGCACTCCTGGCGCTGTTGATGGCACTGTAGCTGAGGCCAGCATCAAAATGGAGGCCTGCGAGGAACTCCAACACATCCGGTATTGTTGCCGAGTTGGAGGACTTGTTGTTCCGGGCACAGAAATCCTCCCACTTTCTGATTTGAGTGAGGTATTGTTTCCGGGTGGATTCCCGGCATGATGCTGCAATAAGGTTCATGGCTCTTGACGAGATGCCTGCCCGGATGAGCGGTCTTTTCAGAACCTGCAAGCCAACAAGTTTAAATGACCATGGCAAGGATGACTGATCCCCGTAATAGGGTGAGTAATTAATTTGGGGTGTTTCCCAATCGCCATCCATGGTTGTTTTAAAATTTTCTCAACCATCGGGTACCATGGTTGTGTAGGCCAGTCGGGAATAATCAATATACCAGTTGCAGAATCCAGTTTAATTTTCTGCAATACCCGACTGATGAGGCAGAATGGGGGAAATGCGTAGCAAAACCATTTCCCACAATGGATCGAAAACGCATCCATCGCTATTGCCCCAGGGTCTGGTTCCCATGACACATACGTTGGTATCTGATGGTTCAACCTGGACGCAAATAGGTCAATATCTGGTGTCCCAAAATGAGCTATAATATCTCCAAAAATTTGGGGATTTAACATCCACTCGATGTTGTCATTAAAGACTCATGACCTGGTGTCCGCCACTGTATTAAGCTTCCCAGGCAAATAGGTCGCAGTAATCCAAATGTTTCTTTCAATGCACCAGTGCCAAATTGTATTAGCCAATTCATCACAAGATAGCGACCTGATACCACCCATATGATTGATGTAAGCCACCACTGTAGTATTATCTATTTGAAGGCGGACATGTAAATCCTGTGAATTAGTACAGTAAGCCCGCAGTCCATGAAATGCGCCCAACATTTCTATATAATTTATCCCATGTGCCTCCAGAAATGTAGCCTCATGAGAATTCCATCTGCCACCACAACTGGACATCGTATCAGTTGCTCCCCAACCTTGTGCGCTTGCGTCAGTTTGTAACACAACATCAGGGTTGCCCACTATGATAGGTTTATGACATTCTTTAATATTGTCAACTCACCATTGTAGCTCATTTCTGGCTTCTGATGGTAACCGAATTGGTCGATCAAAGTGACCAGCATTTGTTTTTAACGCTGAGATTTTTGATCTTTGTAAATTTCGGTAGTGTAACGGTCCGAATCGTGCAGCTGGGAATGCAGCTACTAATTTCCCTATAACTTTTGCCGTTTGCCGAATAGTCGGTACCCTGGCGCAAGCAAGATTGTGGCACTCTTCTATAATAGTAGTAGCTTTATTAGTTGGGATGGTAATCTTCATTGAATTAGTGTCTAGGGTGAACCCCAAATAATCCATAACCCGTACCGGGTGCAATTTTGATTTGTCTGGATGAATTACAAATCCCAGCTTCTCAAACAAATCCTTGGTTGCAGCCACTCCTTTAATTGCCAATTGGAGGGTCGGACCCACTATAAGGATATCATCCAAATATGCCATTACTATATAATTTTGTTCTCGGAGAAGAGCCAATATAGGTTTTACCAGTTTGGTAAACAGCCTAGGAGCTGTGGTAATTCCATTGGGCAATGCTTTATGCTCCCATAACTGACCCTTCTAGACAAACTTCAAAAATTTCCTATAAGCCTCTGCAATGGGTACCGTATAATATGCATCTTTTAAATCGATGCATGCCATAAAGTACCCTGGGTAAAGCATCTGCTTAGCTGTTTCAAACGTGTCCATTTTGAAACGGGTGTATTGTACAAAATTGTTCAATTCAGTTAAGTCTATTATAATCCGACATCCCCCATCTTTCTTAATCCTAGTGAATATATTAGACACAAACTCAATTGGTTCATGCTTAGTTTTGCCAATTACCCCTTTTTCTTCTAACCGTATAATTTCAGCTTGTCCTGCCTCCATCTCTTTTTGGGATAGAGTAAATTTCCTACGAAGCGAATGCTGCGTAGGGGGATTTATACCTTCAATGAATTCTATAACATATCCTTGAACACTTGTAAAATAAACTCATCCGTGGTGACAGTTTTCCAAATGTCCAAAAACGCCCTCAACCGCCCACCTATTCGTGCAGGGGGAGATGCTACGGCGTGAGAAGAACCAGACCCCCTTACCTCCAAGGTTAACGGCGGTTCCGTAGATACTGTGTTTGAGTGGGCGTTGTGGAGGTTGACGAGCCGGAGCCGCATTTTCCATGCAGGCCTTTGTTGACCTTGCCCTAAAAAAGGTCGTGGCACTTGTTGGTATGGAGGTGGGTTGGATCTCTGTACCCTTTCCGGCGGTCGATTTCTCCATGAGGAAGTAGGCTGTTGCCTGTAATATGGGTGAGGCCTGGTCTGTTGAGGCTTCATGAGGCCGACTGTTTTGGCCTCCTCATCCAGTTCCTTCACCTGTTTGGCTAGGTCTCCGAACAATTGATGCTGCGGTGGAGCGGTTGATGGTTCGCGTATTTAGGGTTTAGTGTGGGCTTAATTGAGCTCTTACGCAGGCAGTTGATTTCGTATTGGGCGTTGCATAATAGTGCCAGTGCGTCTTGCTGATCGCTCGACACATTATCCCCATCCAGGGTTCTTGCAAACGCCGTGATGCCTGTGGAGAGAACTTTTAATATTCGCTGGAGGCGGACATCCTGCGTCTTGGTGGCCATGCTCAAGTGTCCCCAGATCTGGGCGTTAACCAAGGGCACACTGAGGTTGACGCAGTTTTCGGGCGGTTTGATTTTCTCCAATGTATCACTGAGAACCTGACTCTGGAGTTGATGTGTAGTCAGGTAATCAATGGTGCCCGCCAATTTGTGGTGCATAGGTTCACCTGTCTGGGTGGTAGCGGCAAACTTACCCACCACTTCCAGCATATCCTCCTCATGCTCTGGCTCAGCGGTGACTGGCTGCCCGGGTCATCGTCGAACACAGCAGCTGGGAAATCCCTCATGCTTCCTGCTGGAGACGACGAGATGCTGAGCGGAGTCCTCGCACGGCTGGTAGATGCCCGCGAGTCCCGTTCTTCTCGTTCCCGGTCCCGCTGGAGGAGTTGCTCCACTAAGAGCTCCAACCGCTCAATGCGACCGTCCCTGCTATCTGCAGCGGACAAGCCGACTTCCCCAGGCCCTGCGAATTCACTGGGGCTTCCACCATCGGACCTCACCCCCTTAGAGTGCTGTCTAGGGTCCAATGGCAGGTCGTCGTGACCTACAGCCCAAGTAGGGTCATACGACTCCCGCACGGACTCTCCGCTAGTCTGTCTTCTCCCAGACTGTGGCGGCCCACCTGGCTGATAAGAAGGCAGGTGAGTTGACTCGGCGCCGGCCCCCGGAACCTGGCTCCCCGGAGTCCGTGCAGGCTTACCTCCACACTTGCCCATTATTTGGCGTGGAGGCGCATGGTCGGCCGCTCCCAGAGCTGAGCTGACCGACCGCTTCCTGCTGCCACCTCCGCCCTTGACCACAGCCTGACGGTGTGTGTTGTCGGCGGTATCTGCTCCAGCAGGCCTACACGACGCAGCAGTGTTATGCCCGGGCTGCACGATGGCAGATATCCCTGGCTGCGGTACGTATTGCACTTTGCAGGGCTCCCCTGTCGTGCGGCTGTCTCCCGGCCCAGCCCCCTCGGGTCTACTGGAGCTCGGGGAGAGGTGGCTTGTAACAAGCAAGACCCCTTGCCACGTACCTGCTTTCCCCCTCTTTTCTTGGGGGAAGGGGGCTCGAAGTCTGGATCTGACATCTCCAGCTCCGGTGCGGTAAACCATTCCGGTGAGTCGGCCCCTGAATCAGCGGGAGCACCCGACTTCCGCCTTCCTGCCCCCACACGCCTCGAAGCTGCTGGTGTTGCTGGCAGCTCCGGAGACAAGGGCCGTTGGCTGGTCGAAGCTCGACTTTTCGACAGCGCCTTCCTCTTGCCCTTGTCCATCCTGTAGGATAAAAAACATACTCACCTACCGGCCTTTTATGAAGGAGCCCGAGGAGAGAGCGCACTCCCCCCCCAGCTGCCGCTGCAAATGCGCGCGACGATATGACGCCGCGCAGGCGTGCTGGCGGGGTCTTCACGAAGTCACTCACGTGACTCCGAAGTAAAATAATGTACTAGGATAGTACTTGGCTTCAAGCTTTCTGGCAGGTCAATAAATACATCAACCATTTCACTGTGGCCTGACAATGCAGCCTTTGGTTCAATTGAAATGTAAGAGATCTTAACCAATGTTAAGGCTGCAATAATATAACTCGTGCTGGCTGGCTGTTTCGAACCTGATGGGGTATGAAAACAAATTTCCTTTGCTACTCCCATCACATCAAGTGAGTCTGGGCTAATTTCACAATGCAAATTCCTTAGTCATTCTCAATGGCCACCCAATTTTCCTCCAGATTATTAATCAAGAACTCTGGTAAACTAATCTAGTTCTTAACTCATATATTTGTGGTATCAATATCTCCAAAGCCTTTGACAGATCTTGGCATTGTCCATGTCTGATTAACCTAAATCTCCCAACCAAATGAAAGTTTCTATGAGTCATTTCCATTAACACAGGAGTTAATGAAAATGACACCGTCTGTTCTTACACATAATTTGTTCAATTATTTCATATCAATTTATCATTCATCACTTTTATTTTCTCCTCATTATTCAATGCAAATTGGAAATAGTTATGACTGTTGCCTCCAGAAACATCCCATCACATTACTGGAGATATGATTCAGAACTAATTAAGCCCTACTTTTTAAGCACTACCTAAATGAGTTATTCCAGTACAGCTACAACTCAGGCATATAACAGATAATCTGGGCGATTTCCTGTGGAATTTAGCACGTAAAAAAGATAAAATTCAGATGTCCACCTGGGTGGAGTTAAGAAGTCACTTGCACTCCTTAGTAATAGTGGGTATTTTAACCATGAGAAGCAATGAAATTTAATGCATTGTATCTCTAAACTAAACATTCTAAATAATTTCCCAATGGGTAAGTAGCAATTTCATGCCATAAAGGACAACACACGTTGTCCGACTTGATGAAAGAGCTGCTTCATAATGAATTTGTTATTCTGCATATCTCCTCTGTCTGATGTTCACGTTGCAGAGAAAATAAAAATAATCCATTAAAATGCCCCCCTATAGTGGACCTTTATTAAAATGGATATTTTATCATCATTTAACTGGGAACCTGAGAATGATGTTGCAGGATCATCAGAAATATCTGTATTTTGAAACCTTAGCTTAAGGATTAGAAAAAAAATTACACACTGACTGCTTTGTAAATAAGTTAGAAGCAAAATGCTATAATTAAACGATGCAGCTTATGCCTGAAATAGCATTAACAATATCCTGACTACCACAATCATGGCATGATGTATTTATATATTTTATCATAGACCGCACACTAATATCAACGGGACGATGGTGGAGAGGATCAATAACTTCAAATTCCTGGGCGTGCATATATCAGGAGATCTTTCCTGGACCCAGCACACCGATGCAATTATAAATAAGGCACATCAGCGACTCTACTTCCTTAGAAGACTACAGACATTCGGCATGTCGAAGAGGATTCTCCTAAACTTCTACAGCTGCGCGGTAGAGAGCATACTGACTGGTTGCATTGTGGCCTGCTTCGGCAACTTGAACGTCCAGGAGCAAAAAAGACTATAAAAAGTTGTGACCACTGCCCAGTCCATCACCGGCGTTGACCTCCCCACCGTCGAAGGGATCTATCGTCGTCGCTGCCTCAAAAAAGCAGCCAAAATCATCAAGGATCCACACCATCCTGGCCACACACTTATCACACCACTGAACACTTATCATGCCATCAGGAAGAAGGTACAGGAGCCTGAAGACTGTAACGTCCAGGTTCAGTAACAGCTTCCTCCCCACAGCAATCAGGCTATTAAACGACAAATATGCTATGAGCTCTGAACTGCAAAAGACTATATTATTATTTGTTATCTGCACCACATTTGTTATTTATTGAACTTTTTCTTTTTTTTTCCTGTTATATACAATGTTTACATATTCACATATTCTGTTATGCTGCAGCAAGTAAAGGGCCTGGCACGCAAAGATTTTGTACATCCCCAAAATCCTGGTGCGCCGCGCGTCACAGCCTACATCACCACGAACCATGCATGCGTATTGCGCACCATGCGTGCATCACATGCATGTCACGATGCGTGCGTTGTGCGCCATGACGCATAAATGATGTCGCGTAAAGTACGCGCAAATTACGCCCACGTGGGACAGGCCCTTAAGAATTTCATTGTCCTATCCGACATATGACAATAAAACACTCTTACATAGAAACATAGAAAATATGTGCAGGAGTAGGCCATTCGGCCCTTCGGCCCTTCGAGCCTGCACCGCCATTCAATATGATCATGGTTGATCATCCAACTCAGTATCCCGTACCTGCCTTCTCTCCATACCCCCTGATCCCCTTAGCAACAAGTGCCACATCTAACTCCCTCTTAAATATGGCCAATTAACTGGCCTCAACTACCTTCTGTGGCAGAGAATTCCACAGATTCACCGTTCTCTGTGTGAAAAACGTTTATCTCATCTCGGTCCTAAAAGACTTCCCCCTTATCCTTAAACTGTGACCCCTTGTTCTGGACTTCCCCAACATCGGGAACAATCTTCCTACATCTAGCCTGTCCAACCCCTTAAGAATTTTGTACGTTTCTATAAGATCCCCCCTCAATCTTCTAAATTCTAGCGAGTACATGACGAGTCTATCCAGTCTTTCTTCATATGAAAGTCCTGACGTCCCAGGAATCAGTCTGGTGAACCTTCTCTGTACTCCCCCTATGGCAAGAATGTCTTTCCTCAGATTAGGAGACCAAAACTGTATGCAATACTCCAGGTGTGGTCTCACCCTGTACAAGACCCTGACCCTCTTGACTCTAATGAGAAAAAACGTAGTTGCTTAGTTCATTATGATTAATGTTCCTTTGGGTTGCTGCCACAGAGCTATACCAAATTGAATAACAGTTTCTCAAAGTCACATTTCCTTGACAAATAATAACTGTGTCGGGCTGTATTAATGTATAAGCTCGAACGGCAGTGTGGGCAGGCAAAAGTGGAAGTATCCACCCAATTGTAAAAATGTCTGAATTTTCAGGAACATTATTAAAGAACAGAATATGATTGAATGTGGTGCGAATATCTGTCATAAAAGTTTAACAGAGCAGAATGAATCATTTATTTGATTAACATACTTTGTGGAACTTATGTACCTCAGCAAATAGTTGCACAGCAAAAATTCTTTTTTCGAGTAATTGGCTGTGAGTCACTCAAAGATTGTGGGTTAGAAGAAACTAATAATTAAACAGTACGAATGCCACCAGCATCCATTATTCCAAAAAGGTGTCTTCTTTTGAGATGCTATGTCACCACAATCACTTGCTTCAGTTAACAATCCATTCGATGTGAAATAGTAATGGCTTCCCAACCTTACAATGGATTTAGACACAAAGAACTGCAAATTATGGTAAAGAATTCTACCCAGCAGCAGAATAAGGTCCATCCATGGAGGTGTATACAAAAATAAATAAATATGTAATTAACCAAAAATTGGGAATGGTAACCAAAAAGTAGATTTTTGAAAATATTGAAAAGGTGGTCAGGAAGAGGGAGGTTAGTTGGGAATTTCAGAGCAAAAATAAAAATAAAACAATATATCTGTATTTAAATTTCCAAAATGTGCATTCATAAGCAGGGGCAACCACATGGTTGGGAATTTAACATGAGATTGAAATCTTTGCTTTTGAGGTGTTCGGGGGGCAAAAGGCCAGCAAAGACAACAGTAATCAATAATTTCGCCATATAATTTCAACCAACAGAGTTTTTATAACTTGTAAATTATGGATGGCAAAATATTAGAGTTTGGACCTTAGGTGAAGATCGTGGGCTTGGGAGATGCTGTTGGGGATCCTTTGACGAGTTGCCACAGTTCAGTTTGTTAATAGTTCACAATACTCCTGAAAGAGGAAGAGTGAATGCTAACGATGATGTACGGGGTGTCAATGAAATGCGATACTTTGTCCTGAATGATTGTATCTGTCTCCTGAAAAATAATTGTTGGAGATAAGCTCCTCCAAGCAAATTGAGAATATTAATTACATGTCTGATTTAAATTGTCTAGATGGTAGCAAAGCTCTGGGAAGTATGAAGGTGAATAATGCTAAAGAATACCAAGTGTCTGACCTGTTCTTGCAACCATAATTAATTTAGACTGGACTGTAATTTTGGTTAATGACAATCTCCCACTATATTGATGGTGGGAAATCTAGAGGTGACGATACTGATGAACGTTAAGGCTGGTTGATGAAACTCTCTCATGTTAAAAGTATTAATTCCCAGCACTCATTGAACATGTATGATACTAGCCACTTACCAGCTTAGGTCCATATAGTCTGAACTGAGAAGTTGCAAGATTATACAAACTAGACTTGATTTCTATGGAATTCTGTAGATAAATAGTTGATTTGATCAAACTATTTAAGATATCTGAGGAAACTGACTGAGCTAAAAGGAAAATAATCCCTCTGTTTGGGGAACTGTTAAAATTAGCATTAGATCTTCAAAACTCTTACCATTCTTGTCAGCTCTTCGTAAAATCTGAAATAAATCAGATACAAAAATGTGCAATCAGTGTCAAAGCCATAGTGAGTTATGTCTAACAGTAGGAACTCAATATGAAAAAGTTGTCATCTAATAAAAGTACTGGAAATAATCCATATTTTCTGCAGATGGATCACTTTGATTAAGTCATTTGTTCTAACACAGATGCTTTTTGAATATCTTAGCATATTACAGAAATACAAACATGATATGTGCTGGATAAAGGTTCGACTAAGTTTGGAAATTTGACCCAAAATTACTTACGTTCATTCTGCACTATGCCTCAAAACCAGCTTAGCCAATTGGAATTAATTGCAATGTCAAAAAAAGCCACCTAAGAAGTTACATTCTAATGGAGCTGTCCTACTGTATGAGCTATTTCAAGAGCTCTCCCGAGTTTAAAAAAAAAATCAAACTCGTGGTAAGCACGTAGAATGTACGTTGCGGGTACGTCGGAGCTCGGGACGTCTCTTAGCGGCTCATAACGTTAACGGCAGGTACTCGGGAAACGTGGTAAGCTCGTGAAGATTTTTCAACATGTTGAAAAATGTCCACGAGAGCCCCGAGTACCTACGAGCGGCTATTACCATAATTCTCCGAGTTCGAATTAGGGGAAGCTCAAGAGAACACTTGAATTAGTACAGTGGGACAGCCCCATAAGTATTCTTATCTCAAATTTAATTGAACAGTTGTTTTCCCAATAAATTGGCAACACAAGTGCACACATTCTATTTGTAATTATAATTGAAAATACATAAATACATACACGTCCACTACTGATATTCCAGCAACTGATGGTCCGGCACCTACTTTAATCCGGACAAAATGACAAGAGCATTAAGTGTGGTGCATGCTCTTTCGGGATGTGTTTCTCTGTGCTGAAAGAGTTAATTCTTTGCTAATTGTTAATTCTTTATTTACGTTTTTAGCAGTCCATAGTGCTTTAGAGATCCAGGAGGGGCATAATTAGTGGGTCAGAGTGTATTGTTGAATTATTATTACGTGACCCCTGTTGGTCCGGCAAGACTCGAGAACCAAGGGTGCTAGAAAATCAATGGTGTACCTGCATGTCAATTAATCGGATATAAAATTCTGAGGAAAAAAAAAGTGCAGGTGTAACTCAGTGGATCGGACAGCATAGAAACATAGAAACATAGAAATTAGGTGCAGGAGTAGGCCATTCGGCCCTTCGAGCCTGCACTGCCATTCAATATGATCATGGTTGATCATCCAACTCAGTATCCCGTACCTGCCTTCTCTCCATACCCTCTGATCCCCATAGCCACAAGGGCCACATCTAACTCCCTCTTAAATATAGCCAATTAACTGGCCTCAACTACCCTCTGTGGCAGAGAGTTCCACAGACTCACCACTCTCTGTGTGAAAAAAGTATTTCTCATCTTGGTTTTAAAGGATTTCCCCCTTATCCTTAAGCTGTGACCCCTTGTCCTGGACTTCCCCAACATCGGGAACAATCTTCCTGCATCTAGCCTGTCCAACCCCTTAAGAATTTTGTAAGTTTCTATAAGATCCCCTCTCAATCTCCTAAATTCTAGAGAGTATAAACCGAGTCTATCCAATCTTTCTTCATAAGACAGTCCTGACATCCCAGGACTGCAAGACATGAATAAGTGACATTTTGAGTCAGGACCCTACTACAGATTGATTGTAGTAGGGCAGAGAAATCTGGAAAAAGGTGCGGCAGATGATACGTGGTTACAGGTGAAGAGCCCCTACGTCTTTTCTTGCTTTCTCGCCCTGTTATAATCAGTCTGAAGAAGGATCCTGGCCTGAAGCATCGCCTATCCATGTCTTCCAGAGATGCTGTCTTTTCCACTGAGTTACACCAGCACTTTAGTCTTTTTTGCAAACCAGCACCTGCAGTTCCTTTGAATCTATAAAATTCTGAGCATGTTTTTAATGGAACATAGTAATTTAACATGACTTCCTAACTTTTATATTCAACTCCCTGACTGATGAAGGTGATCATACCCACACACATACCCGCTTAAAAGTATGTGCATAGCAATCTGCAGGGTGAATTTGTGGAATGGTTTGGAACAGGAGATAAAACTTAGCACAAACATAATTCAGTTTAAAAAGATGTACAAAAACACTTTTTTTAAAGGATATTGGGATGAGGATAGGTGATTTTGAGTGGGATATTTGTTATACTGATTGTATTGGGAAGGGTGTGTATAGGGTAATGGGTTAACTATATGACTAAGAGATACTAGGTGTTTATTGCTGCTAAATTTGTATAAGATAATTATAAGCAGTTAAATAAGGGGTGGGAATGAACAAGCTTTGGCTTCTTCCTGCTCCTTTTCGGACACATACGATTCATTTATTTATAAATATTGTTTATGATACTTTATAAATATTCTTGTTTTGTTTTGTACGCTGTTTCATACTTGCTATTTATTTTTTATTCTGTTCGAAATAAAGAATTAAATAAAAGTTCCAAATTGTCTATATCCTGTTGTATCCTTTGAAGAGTGCGGTCCTGACCTACCATCTCCCTCATTGGAGACCTTTGAACTATCTTTAATCAGATTTTATTAGACTTTATTATCTTGCACTAAATATTGTATCCTTTATTCATTATCTGTCCACTGTGAATGGCTTGATTGTAAACATGTATAATAGTTTCTTCGATTGGATAGTACACAACAAAATGCTTTTATGTGAGACAGGACTTTCACCATACCAAGCCGTACTGACTATACTTAAAGTATATGCTTTTCTAAATGTGAGTAAATGCTGTAACTAAGAATCTTTTCCACTGATTTCCCTATTACCAATGTAATTTTTATTTGGAAAATAGAGTTGTTAAATTATGCTTCATTTATATAATACCCTTTGCAATCTATTGGCATTCAGCAGCCCTTGAAGTGTTGTCACTGTTTGTAATGTAGCAAGATGGAACAGCCAAATGACAAAATCCACAATCAGCAATGATGTAACTGTCTGATAATTTTATTGATGTTGATTACTGGTTACTGAACATTCACCAAGATAAGATAAAAGTATCACAATGCTTCATTGATTAGGGCCACAAAAGACAAGAAAGGGCCATGGTTTAATGTTTTGTGCAAATTTGGGACATCAGTCGTGTAGTACTTGAGATAATGAACCTCCTGTCAAGGTTTTGTAACAACTATTAAACATTTCTATATTTTGTAGAAATTTAAAGACTTAAAATAAACTTACATAAATAAAGAATAATATTAATTAAAACATACAAACATAACCCAATAATAATTAAACTTATTAAAATGAAATTAATGGTCAGAAATCCCCATTCAAACAAAGAAGACCCCAATTTTATTACAGCAACTAGACTAAGTGGGACCCGTTGGGAGGTGGTGTGGTGGAGGGGGGTGGTGTGGGGGAGAGAGATGTGGTGGGGAGGGGTGTGGGGAGGTGGGTGTGGGGGAGGAGGTGGTGGTGTGGGGAGGAGCGGTGGTGTGGGGGAGGGGTGATATGGGGGAGGGGTGATGTGGGGGAAGGGATGGTGTTGGGGAGGGGGGTGGTGAGGGGACACCACACAGAGGTTTTCCTGACTTCACACAGCGGCTTTCCCGATTCCACTCTTGCGGATTCAGTCAGCACGGCTTGTTTACTCAGCCCCGCCTCCGGGACTTTATTCTCCAGCGGGTGCCGGAAGGGGCGTTACCTTCACGGTGATTACAGGCGAGAAGACCAATCTGCTGATCTCACGATTTTTTAAACCTTCATAACTTTTCTTATATTTCACCGATCGGAACTAAACATGGTGGGTTGGAGCAGAGGAGAACGGTGAGTAAGATGGCAAAAAAATCCTAGCGATATAGGGGGTAGTGTTTTTGCACAAATATTGACTTACTTACCTGGCAGTGGCTGAAAAGCGCCAGTTCTCTTTGGAAATACTAGCTACATAGAACATAAAATAGTACAGCACAGGAATGGGCCCTTTGGCTCACAATGTTCGTGCCAAATATGATGCCTAGCTGAACTGATCTCATCTTCCTGCAAATGATCCAGATCCATCCATTCCCTGCAAATCCATGTGCCTATCTAAAAGCTTCTTAAATGCCACTATCGCATCTGTCCCCACCACCATCCTTTCAGGCCCCTACCACCCCTGTGTAAAAAACAATTGCCCAGCGTATCTCCATTATATGGCTAACCAAAATAAACATGACATTTGACGATAACAACTGAAAATAGTCAACTGGTCAGGCAGCATCCATGCAGAGAAAAACATTTCAGGTTGATTAACTTTTATTAAACTGCAAGGAGTTAGATAATACACTGCAAAGGGGTAGAGCAGTTAAAAGGAATACAAGGACTTGCACTACAGCCATGTGTGTTTCTTCTTTTCTTGTGTCTCCATTTTACTGCTCTACTGCAAAATCTCCTGAATATATGGCAACGTTGAAGATGTTCTCCTCTCTCTGACAGTAGTTTTGTGAGACCCCATTCCACTATTTCCCCTCTGTGATTTCTGGTGATCTCCCGCTTTGTCCATGTTCACCCATGGTTGACCCAGTAGACACGCTACTACAGGCATAAGTGTTTACTTGTGCGAGGTCCCAACCCAAAACATTGGCAACACATTCCCTCTGCAGATGTTGTCTGACATGCCGAGTTTCTCCAGCGCCATGTGTTTTGCTCAGAGTGTTGAAAGGGAGTGTCTGTGATGGGGTGGAGAAGAAGAGAGACTGAATTCAATGGTGACGGTGTCATCTGAGATTCCCTTGATCCCTGATCTTCGTTTCCCTTCCATTTTCAGCATTCTGAAAAGATAATTCCTTTTGCAATTACTTGGTCTATTCTTCCATCTCCACTAACCTCTCCTTGTTATGCTATTTTTCCATGCAACTACTGCATGAGAAGCATTACCTGTCCATTTACCCTTTCCTTCTCCATAATCACAGACCTAAAAAGTCCTTTCACGTGGAGGTTTCACCAGCATTTCACCGAGGCAAACCTTGGTCTCTCTCCATCAGAGATATAACTCTTCTTTCCAACCCTCCCCCATCTTATAACTTGAGACTTTTTCCAGGTATTTATACTATAAACATTAACTTTGTTTCACTTTCCAAAACCAATGGCTGACCTGCTGAGGTTTCCAAAATTTTCTGTTTTGATGTCAGATTTGCAGCATCTGCAGTATTAAAAATATATATTTCACCATCTTTGCTTGTACTCCTAGTTCTGATGAAAGACGATGACTCTCAAATGTTGACTCTGTTAGTCTCTCCACAAATGCTTCCTGTCTAACAGAATATTTCCAGATTACCAGTATCTGCAGAAATTCAATGTTAGTTAGAAACATAGAAACATAGAAAATGTGCAGGAGTAGGCCATTCGGCCCTTCGAGCCTGCACCGCCATTCAATATGATCATGGCTGATCATCCAACTCAGTATCCTGTACCTGCCTTTTCTCCATGCCCCCTGATCCCTTTAGCCACAAGGGCCACATCTGACTCTCTCTTAAATATAGCCAATGAACTGGCCTCAACTACCTTCTGTGGCAGAGAATTCCAGAGACTCACCACTCAGTTGATACAACAATCTAGGTAAAGGTGTAGACCAGTGGTGGGGAACATTTTCATGTTGGAATACCGCATTAAGTTAGCTGTAATCTAATAAGGCCACATCCAAGAAACTTCGATTGAATATGCTTCAAAATGTACATATTTTTGTAAAAATCTAACTACTATGTACTAACTTCAAGAAAATGAAAACATTTTGTTAATTCTAAAGTTAACTAATCTTTTGTTGTGACTGCTTTTTGTGGGAAAGCATTTGAATATTTGGTTGCAACATGGAGGTACGCAGTTTCAGCTGATCTTGTAGATGGGTATCCGTCATTTGTGACCTTAAGGCAGTCTTGATTTGGGTTAGGTCGGAGGATGTAGATTCGCAGCAATACGTAGTTGAAAAGCACATATTTTGTTGAATCTTCTTTCACTCTTTGGTATTTTTAATACGTTCATTTTAAGATTAAAATAAAAATAATAAAAGATGAACAAAAACATTTAAATCAAAATAAAAGGATTTGTTCTACAAAATTTGGATTCATTCAAAAGGCCGCACTTAATGGCCAAGAAGGCCGCAGGCTCCCCACCCCTGGTGTAGACATAGAAACATAGAAACATAGAAAATAGGTGCAGAAGTAGGCCATTCGGCCCTTCGAGCTTGCACCGCCATTCAATATGATCATGGTTGATCATCCAACTCAGTATCCCGTACCTGCCTTCTCTCCATACCCCCTGATCCCCTTAGCCACAAGGGCCACATCTAACTCCCTCTTAAATATAGCCAACGAACTGGCCTAAACTACATTCTGTGGCAGAGAATTCCACAGATTCACCACTCTCTGTGTGAAAAATGATTTTCTCATCTCGTTCCTAAAAGACTTCCCTCTTATCCTTAAACTGTGACCCCTTGTTCTGGACTTCCCAAACATCGGGAACAATCTTCCTGCTTCTAGCCTGTCCAACCCTTTAAGAATTTTGTAAGTCTCTATAAGATCCCCCCTCAATCTTCTAAATTCAAAGCGAGTACAAGCCGAGTCTATCCAGTCTTTCTTCATATGGAAAACCTGCCATCCCAGGAATCAGTCTGGTGAACCGTCTCTGTACTCCCTCTATGGTAAGAATGTATTTCCTCAGATTAGGAGACCAAAACTGTACGCAATACTCCAGGTGTGGCCTCACCAAGACCCTGTACAACTGCAGTAGAACCTCCCTGCTCTTGTACTCAAATCCTTTTGCTATGAATGCCAACATACCATTCACTTTTTTCACTGCCTGCTGCACCTGCATGCCTACTTTCAATGACTGGTGTACCATGACACCCAGGTCTCGTTGCATCTCCCCTTTTCCTAATCGGCCACCATTCAGATAATAGTCTACTTTCCTGTTTAACCTCACATTTATCCACATTATACTGCATCTGCCATGCATTTGCCCACTCACCCAACCTATCCAAGTCACCTTGCAGCCTCCTAGCATCCTCCTCACAGCTAACACTGCCCCCCAGCTTTGTGTCATCCGCAAACTTGGAGATGTTGCATTCAATTCCCTCATCCAGATCATTAATATATATTGTAAATAGCTGGGGCCCCAGCACTGAGCCTTGCGGTACCCCACTAGTCACTGCCTGTATTCTGAAAAGGACCCGTTTACTCCTACTCTTTGCTTCCTGTCTGCCAGCCAGTTCTCTATCCACATCAATACTGAACCCCCAATACCGTGTGCTTTAAGTTTGTATAATAATCTCTTATGTGGGACCTTGTTGAAAGCCTTCTGAAAGTCCAGATATAACACATCCACTGGTTCTCCCTTATCCACTCTACTACTTACATCCTCGAAAAATTCTATAAGATTCGTCAGACATGATTTACCTTTCATAAATCCATGCTGACTTCACCACTTTCCAAATGTGCTGCTATCCCATCTTTAATAACTGACTCTAGCATTTTCCCCACTACTGATGTTAGACTAACTGGTCTGTAATTCCCCGTTTTCTCTCTCTCTCCCTTTTTAGAAAATGGAGTTACATTAGCTATCCTCCAATCCTCAGGAACTACTCCAGAATCTAAAGAGTTTTGAAAAATTATCACTAATGCATCGACTATTTCTGGGGCTACTTCCTTAAGTACTCTGGGATGCAGCCTATCTGGCCCTGGGGATTTATCGGCCTTTAATCCATTCAATTTACCTAACACCACTTCCCGGCTAACCTGGATTTCACTCAGTTCCTCCATCTCATTTGACCCCCGGACCCCTGCTATTTCCGGCAGATTATTTATGTCTTCCTTAGTGAACACAGAACCAAAGTAGTTATTCAATTGGTCTGCCATGTCCTTGTTCCCCATGATCAATTCACCAGTTTCTGACTGCAAGGGACCTACATTTGTTTTAACTAACCTTTTTCTCCTCACATATGTATAAAATCTTTTGCAGTCAGTTTTTATGTTCCCTGCCAGTTTTCTTTCATAATCTATTTTCCTTTTCCTAATTAAGCCCTGTGTCCTCCTCTGCTGGACTGAATTTCTCCCAGTCCTCTGCAAAGCTGTTTTTTCTGGCTAATTTGTATGCTTCATCTTTTGTTTTGATACTATCCCTGATTTCCCTTGTTATCCACAGATGCAATACCTTCCCTGATTTATACTTTTGCCAAACTGGGATGAACAATTGAGGAGATATCGCGATGAACAATTGTTGTAGTTCATCCATGCAGTCCTTAAATGCCTTCCATTGCATATCCACCGTCAACCCTTTAAGAATCACTTGCCAGTCTATCTTGGACAATTCACATCTCATACCCTCAAAGCTACCTTTCTTTAAGTTCAGAACCCTTGTTTCTGAATTAACAATGTCACTCTCCATCCTAATGAAGAACTCAACCATATTATGGTCACTCTTGCCCAAGGGGCCATGCATTACAAGACTGCTAACTAACCCTTCCTCATTACTCAATACCCAGTCTAGAATAGCCAGCTCTCTTGTTGGTTCCTCTACATGTTGGTTTAGAAAACTATCCCGCATACATTCTAAGAAATCCTCTTCCTCAGCACCCCTGCCAATTTGATTCACCCAATCTATATGTAGATTGAAGTCACCCATTATAACTGTTTTACGTTTGTTGCACGCATTTCTAATTTCCTGTTTGATGCCATCCCCAACTCCACTACTAATGTTAGGTGGCCTGTACACAACTCCCATTAGTGTTTTCTGCCCCTTTCGCAGCTCTACCCATATCGATTCCACATCCTCCAAGCTAATGTCCTTCCTTTCTATTGCGTTAATCTCCTCTCTAACCAGCAACGCTACTCCACGTCCTTTTCCTTTCTGTCTATCCCTCCTGAATATTGAATATCCCTGGATGTTCAGCTCCCAGCCTTGGTCACCCTGGAGCCATGTCTCCGTGATCCCAAATATATCATATTCATTAATAGCTATCTGCATGTTCAACTCATCCACCTTATTATGAATACTCCTTGCATTGAGACACAAAGCTTTCAGGCTTGTTTTTACAACACTTTTACCCCTTTTACAATTATGTTGAAAAGTGGCCCTTTTTGATTTTTGCCCTGGATTTTTCTGCCTGCCACTTTTACTTTTCACCTTGCTACCTATTGCTTCTACCCTCATTTTACACCCCTCTGTCTCTCTGCTCATGCTCCCATCCCCCTGCCACATTAGTTTAAATCCTCCTTGACAGCACTAGCAATCATTGGTTCCATTCCAGCCCAGGTGCAGACCATCCTGTTTGTACTGGTCCCACCTCCCCCAGAACTGGTTCCGATGCCCGAGAAATTTGAATCCCTCCCCCTCGCACCATTTTTCAAGCCACGTATTCATCTGCAATATCCTCCTATTTCTACTCTGACTAGCACGTGGCACTGGTAGTAATCCAGAGATTATTACCTTTGAGGTCCTACTTTTAAGTTTATCTCCTAGCTCCCTAAATTCACCTTGTAAGACCTCATCCCATTTTTTACCTATATTGTTGGTGCCAATGTGCACCATGACAACTGGCTGTTCACCCTCCCCCTCCAGAATGTTCTGCAGCCGTTCAGTGACATTCCTGACCTAGCAAATCATTTGCTTGCGTACGCAAGAGCATCTGTTCCTTCGAGGCTCTCTAAAGCACATACCCGGGAGCAATTTAACAGTGTAGGAAGGAACTGCAGATGTTGTTTTAAATCAAAGATAGACACAAAATGCTGGAGTACCTCAGCGGGCCAGGCAGCATCTTTGGAGAGAAGTATTGGGTGACAATAGACAATAAACAATAGGTGCAGGGGTAGGCCATTCGGCCCTTTAAGCCAGCACCGCCATTCAATGTGATCATGGCTGATCATCCCCAATCAGTACCCCGTTCCTGCCTTCTCCCCATATCCCTTGACTCTGCTATTTTTAAGAGCCCTATCTAGCTCTCTCTTGAAAGCATCCAGAGAACCTGCCTCTACCGCCCTCTGAGGCAGAGAATTCCACAGACTCGCCACTCTCTGTGAGAAAAAGTATTTCCTCATCTCTGTTCTAAATGGCTTACTCCTTATTCTTAAAATGTGGCATTGGTTCTGGACTCCCCCAACATCGGGAACATGTTTCCTGCCTCTAGCGTGTCAAAACCCTTAACAATATCATATGTTTCAATGAGATTCCCTCTCACCCTTCTAAACTCCAGAGTGTACAAGCCTGGCTGCTCCATTCTCTCAGCATATGACAGTCCAACCATCCCGGGAATTAACCTTGTAAAACATACGCTGCACACCCTCAATAGCAAGAATGTCCTTCCTCAAATTAGGGTACCAATACTACACACAATACTCCAGGTGTGTTCTCACGAGGGCTCTGTACAATTGCAGAAGGGTCAACTGCAGAAGACGTTTCGGGTCGGGTTACTCCAGCGTTTTCTGTCTACCAGCAATTTAACAGTGGTCGCAGTCATCATTGCTGCCTGAACATGTATTTAACCCCTGCAAAAGTTGAATCCAGCTTTTCCTTATGATATTTTGGATCGATTAGGCGGGTCTTCTCTACTCTACCAAGTAAAATTAGATTATCAACAAACCGCCTCGGAGGAGAACATAATTTCTGAATAGATAGCTCCTAAAATTCCTTGGCAAAATGTTTTCACCCCGCCGTTGCAGTTTTCCCTCAGGACGAAAGGGAACAAATGGGAATCATACGAACGGGAGCAAATCCTATTTGTATGGGAGCCGAGATATTTACGCTGATTAGATCTTAGATTTGAAAATAAATGTTATCTATTTATAACTCTAGAAATGTAGTTTTAATGTCTATGAATGTTTAAATTCAAAGTTTTGTATTAGGCTGTTTAATTTGCATCTTTAAGTGAGTGGGACCCGGTCACCTTTCCTTTGAATTGAAATAGATCCCGTGACAGTGAAGCAAGAGGCAACGACAAAGGTTGGTAAATAATTTGAAGTTGATGTTCTTTCAACCTCTTGATTAAAAAATAATCACTGTCACATTAACATTCGGTAGATTGCAATTTGCGTAGAACTGATTGCAAGTACAATTGGTGTGCCTCGACCCCAAACATCGCCTGCCCATGTTCTCCAGAGATGCTGTCTGACTCGCTGAGTTATTCCAGCACTTTGGAGTTCTATGCAAGATCCCAGCATCTGCAGTTCCTTGTGTCACATTCACATTGAAACTGCAGCAGATGCAACTAACTCCCCAAATGTTTGACTGAGAAAATATATGTTCAAATGTGGCATTTGTGCTGAACATTTGTGCTGAATATTTTCATTTTATTAATTATTCTCGGCAATTTAAAACAAGTTGCTCGAAGTAATTCTTCATCGTCCAAACTCCACGATTTCTAATTCAGACCATTAATAGATTGTTTCCCCCTCCCCCCCCCAAAAAAAAACTACAAATCTCAATTTCTCATCTCGTCTCCCCGCAAGTCGCTAACCCGTTCTAAGTGTATTGTTGCAACAGTGCATGTTTGATATACGTAGTTCTAAAAAAGAGCAAGTACATTAATTTCTTGTGTTAGAGCTGTTTTAACTCAGCCCAGCTCTCAATAATCGTGTTCGGTTGATGATATTTGGAAGAATTTTGGTTAATACTCACGTCCAGGAAAATAGACATGCCTTTCTTCAGTTGAAGCGGCGATGTGGCATCACAATTTGACGCTTCTGTTGAGATAGGGTGTGTATCCATGGTTTGATAGATTAATTATTAAGAAGAAAAACAAACTTGATGACTTTGTTCTTCTGGACTGAGAGCGAATTAAATATCAAGAAATGCAGCACAGGTCTGCGCAGATGCCTTTCCGTGAGCTATCTCAGCGATCTGTCGCCGCTTAGACTTTGTTTCGATTTGAGCAGCTTGCGCTGTTTCAGTGGCGGGGCTGTGCGGCCGCACGAACAACACTCATTCACAAGTCGAAGCCCTGCGGAGAGATAGATGCCTACGCGCTCAATCTCCGACAAATCTCAGCACACATACTGCCTGCCGGCTTCACACAGCCTCCGCTCACAAACACCCGTGGAAATGACTGGGGACTTTATTCCCAAACACGACCTCTAGTACTGGATATAGACATAAAATGCTGGAGTAACTCGGCGGATCAGGCAGCATCTCTGGGGGAAAGGAATAGGTGACGTTTCGGGTCAAAACCCTTTTTCACACTGGACTGGACTGGACATAGGTCTTTTCTGCCTTTTCCCTCCATCCACGCCTCCTGTCGTTCTTCATCTCACGATTCATTCCCCCATTAATTTGATCTTCTGCTTTATTTTATTTTATTTGATTTGCGTCTTCTTGTTCTTTGTTGCTGTTCCTGCCATTTTATCTCCCATATGTCCATCTTCCTAATGTCAAAGTAATTTTGAAAATTAAAATCTGAAGTGTCCAATTCATAGTCCAATTACTTGTTTGACAACATCTTCCAATGTTTAAAATGCCACCCTTGAGATAAAAATACACATGACCAGACTCAAAAAACATTAGTTGCATTTGAAAGGTCAAATATTTTGAATATACATTTTTGCAATGTCTCTAAAACTAGGCGAATAAAACTTTAAATGCACAATAACGAGATTCTAAGTGAAATAACATTCGTGAAGAATCAAGATTAAACAGAAAGGGCTCCAACACCTAGTAGCACATTCAACAAGTGAAGCCATAAAAGCACATTGCCCAGTCTTAACAAATGCAATCATTCCAATTCTTTCCATGGAATATTTTCTGAGTGATGATTCCCAGTTTTTCATTTGAACATATTTCAATCTTTAAAATCAATTTGGTGGTAGTTACTATACTCAGGCGATGAAACATCGCAAATCAGTGACTAGTGGAGTTCCGCAAGGGTCGGTGCTGGGGCTGCTTTTCTTCAAGTTGTATATTAATTATTTGGTTAAAGGGATTGAAGGCTTTGTGGCCAAATTTGCAAACTGTGCTAAGGTAGGTGGAGGGGTAGGCAGTATAGAAACATAGACATAGAAATTAGGTGCAGGAGTAGGCCATTCAGCCCTTCGAGCCTGCACCGCCATTCAATATGATCATGGCTGATCATCCAACTCAGTATCCCGTACCTGCCTTCTCTCCATACCCTCTGATCCCCTTAGCCACAAGGGCCACATCCAACTCACTCTTAAATATAGCCAATGAACTGGCCTTAACTACCCTCTGTGGCAGAGAGTTCCAGAGACTCACCACTCTCTGTGTGAAAAAAGTCTTTCTCATCTCGGTCTTAAAAGATTTCCCCCTTATCCTTAAGCTGTGACCCCTTGTCCTGGACTTCCCCAACATCGGGAACATCTTCCTGCATCTAGCCGGTCCAACCCCTTAAGAATTTTGTAAGTTTCTATAAGATCCCCTCTTAATCTCCTAAATTCCAGAGAGTATAAACCGAGTCTATCCAGTCTTTCTTCATAAGACAGTCCTGACATCCCAGGAATCAGTCTGGTGAACCTTCTCTGCACTATGGCAATAATGTCCTTCCTCAGATTTGGAGACCAAAACTGTACGCAATACTCTGTACAACTGAAGTAGAACCTCCCTGCTCCTGTACTCAAATCCTTTTGCTATGAAAGCCAACATACCATTCGCTTTTTTCACTGCCTGCTGCACCTGCATGCCCACTTTCAATGACTGGTGTACCATGACACCCAGGTCTCGCTGCATCTCCCCTTTTCCTAATCGGCCACCATTTAAATAATAGTCTGCTTTCCTGTTTTTTGCCACCAAAGTGGATAACCTCACATTTATCCACATTATACTGCATCTGCCAAACATTTGCCCACTCACCCAGCCTATCCAAGTCACCTTGCAGTCTCCTAGCATCCTCCTCACAGCTAACACTGCCCCCCAGCTTAGTGTCATCCGCAAACTTGGAGATATTGCCTTCAATTCCCTCATCCAGATCATTAATATATATTGTAAATAGCTGGGGTCCCAGCATTGAGCCCTGCGGTACCCCACTAGTCACTGCCTGCCATTGTGAAAAGGACCCGTTTACTCCTACTCTTTGCTTCCTGTTTGCCAGCCAGTTCTCTATCCACATCAATACTGAACCCCTAATACCGTATGCTTTAAGTTTGTATACTAATCTCTTATGTGGGACCTTGTCGAAAGCCTTCTGGAAGTCCAGATATACCACATCCACTGGTTCTCCCTTATCCACGCTACTAGGAAAAATTCCACAAGATTCGTTAGACATGATTTACCTTTCGTAAATCCATGCTGACTTTGTCCAATGATTTCACCACTTTCCAAATGTGCTGCTATCCCATCTTTAATAACTGACTCTAGCAGTTTCCCCACTACCGATGTTAGACTAACTGGTCTGTAATTCCCCGTTTTCTCTCCCTCCCTTCTTAAAAAGAGGGGTTACATTTGCTACCCGCCAATCCTCAGGAACTACTCCAGAATCTAAAGAGTTTTGAAAGATTATCACTAATGGATGAAGTAAGGACTCTGCAGAAGGACTTGGACAGGTTAAGAGAGTGGGCAGTAAAGTGGCAGAAGAAATTCCGTGTAGTAAACTGCAGAGTCATGCATTTTGGTAATAAGAATAAAGGTGTAGATTATTTTCTAAATGGAGGGAGAATCCAGAAATCGAAGGTGCAAAGGAACTTGGGAGAGCAGGTGCAGGACTCCCAAAAAGTTAATTTGCAAGCTGAATTGGTAATAAGGAAGGCAAATTCAATGCTAGCATATATCAAGAGGACTGGAATACAAAAACAGAGATGTAATGCTGAGGCTCTATAAGGCGTTGGTCAGTGCGCATTTGGAGTACTGTAAGCAAATTTGAACACATAAAGTAAGGGGTATTGAAAGGCTAGGTGCTGAGCATGTTTCCCCTCATTGGGGTATCTAGGAAGCATGTGCTGCCTCTGGAGAGGGTCCAGAGGAGGTTTACAAGAATGATTCCAGGAATGAGTGGTTTAGCATACGATGAGCATTTGACAGCACTAGGCCTCTACTCACTGGAGTTTAGAAGGTATCTAGAACTAGGATAATCAGCCCCTTCAGGGAGAGACAAGGATAATTTTTTTCTTAGAAGGTAGTGAATCTTTGGCATTCTCTCTCCTGAGAAATCTATGACAGAATTGTTGAATATACTGAAGGCAGAGTTAGACAGCTTTTTCTGCAGTAGGCAGGAAAGTGTAGATACGGCCAACAGATTATGCATGATCTCAGTGAACGTTGGAGCAGGCCGAGGGAACATATGGCCTCATTCAACCCTCATTGCTTGTGTTTTGAAATTTGCCTGTCAGTATATGTACCCTACAAAATCAGTTGAACATAAAGCCAAAATGAAGATAAGGAAATGGACCCTGAACAAAATATTGAAAAGGAACTAATTTTGATTTGAACGTTGATAACTGTTTATTAGGTCTTTCTTAAACTATTGTAACAGGAATTCAATGTGTGCTTAATATGAATGCCTAAGCTCGATGTTCTGCAATCTTTCACAATATTTTGGGGATTTTTTAATGGTAAACGCTGTTGAATAAAATGGCAGAACCTTGTGAAAATATTCAGCGGCCTCACATTTTGGATGTCCTTATTTCCAATGAGACGATTTGTTGAGTATGTACCCCATCTATCTCTTTAATCACTGGATCCTGGTTTCACAAGTTATATGAGTAGAATTAGGCCATTCGGCCCGTCGAGTCTCAATCATGGCTGATCCCAGCCTCCTAATCCCATTTCCTGCCTTCTCCCCATAACCCTTGACAGTCGTTCTAATCAAGAATTTGTTTATCTCTGCCTTAAAAATATCCACTGGCTTGGCCCTCACAGCTCTGTGTGACAATGAGTTCCACAGATTAACTACCCTCCAACTAAAAAAATCCTCCTCACCTCCCTTCTAAAAGAGTGCCCTTTAATTCTGAGGCTGTGACATCTGGCCCTAGACTCTCCCACCAGTGGAAACATCCTCTCCACATCCACTCTAGCTATGCCTTTCATTATTCTGTAAGTCCCCCCTCAACCTTCTAAACTCCAACGAGTAGAGAACCAGTGCTGTCAAACGCTCATCATATGCTAAACCACTCATTCCTGGAATCATTCTTGTAAACCTCCTCTGCACCCTCTCCAGAGGCAGAACATGCTTCTTAGATACTCAATGAGGGGAAACATGCTCAGCATCTAGCCTTTCAATACCCCTTACCTTACGTGTTCAATAAGATCAGAATCAGAATCAGATTCAGATTTTATTCGCCAAGTATGTTTTGCAGCATACGAGTTATTTCATTAGCCAGATCAGTCATACAAATAAAAGCAACAGACTCAAAAACACATTTTAACATGAACATCCACCACAGTGACTCCTACACATTCTTCACTGTGATGGAAGGTAAAATAAAGTTCAAGGCCTTCCTTTTATTCCTCCTCGGTCGGGGGCCTCGAGCCCCTGTTGACGGGATGATCTTGACGGCGGCGTTCAGGCCCTCCGCATCGAGGTCGTTCAGCTCCTGCATCAGAGGAATGTCAGTTCCCCCGCTCCGGGCGATTGAACCTCGCCTCGGGGCTGGTCGAGCCTACCACGGCGTTGGAGCTCCAGACTAGCCTCTCCCGAGACTGCGAGCCCTTGATGGTAAGTCCGCAGGCCGCGGTGGGAGTGAACCCAGGCAAGGGATCCGCTCCGATGTTAAGTCCGCGCCCCGCGATGGGGCTCATGACAGTCCGAGGAGGCTTCCAGCTCCATCGATATTAGGCCGCAGAGCCCGGAGAATGTGATCCGAAAATCGATCACATCTCCGGAAGGTAAGAACTTGAAAAAAAGTTTCCCCCGATCCTCTCCCCCCTCACCTCACATAAAATAAACTGAAGTACATTAAAACAAACTCTTAACAGACACTAAAAATAACAAAAAGATGAAAAAACGAACAGACTGCCGGCAGGGCAGCCATCTCCCTGGCGCCCCTGATGATTAATAAGATTAACTCCCATTCTATTAAATTACTCAGTATAGACACAACCTATTCTCATTAAATGACCCCATTGTCCTGGAGCTGACCCAACAAAGCTTCTTAGAGCTGCTTCTAATGCAAATATATTTCTCATTAAATAAGACCAAATCTATCTTGGTGTGGCCTCATCAGTACCATGTACAGATGAAATAAACCATCCCTATTTTAATTACTTGAATGCAAATTCTATTATCTTTTTCAAAATCAAGTCAGAATCTTTGTTTCCCAGGTGAAAAAGACAAATACTTGAGGGCATAGTTTTAAAGTTAGAGGGGGGATGTTTAAAGGAGAGAAACTGGACAGATTTCGTGCACTGAGTGTAATGGGGCTGTAATGCGCTATGATAAAACTTTATTCATCCCCGGAGGGCAATTGGTTTAACAACAGTCACAACACACAACAAGGTATACGAAAATTTGAAATTAAAAGTGAAAACAAAGAGAAAAAGACAAGCGACTGTTGGCTGGCTGCCGTGTGCACAGTCTCTTCTCCGGAACGAACAAATGCACAAACAAACGCAGACTGGGCAGAGGATTCTAAAACTAGCCCCCCTCTCCACCAGGTCCGCTTTTGTTCTCCCACCGTCCCTCATGGCGGTCCCCCCATGGCGATCCCCTCCACCAGGGGTGATGATGGAACACAATACAACACCAAGACAATAGGATTAGGCAGGGAATAGTGGAATATAAATCACTTTGTGATAAACATATTTTAAGTCTATTTGTTGGACTATGTCAAATTACTACTTTTACAAATACCAAGAAATATGTTTGAAAGCAAAATATTGTTTTTAATAATCAAGGAATGGAAGGATATAGATCACATAGAGCCAGATTAGATGAGTTTATATTAGCATCCTGTTTGACATAGGCATCATGGGCGGAAGGGCCTCTTCCTGTACTATACTTTTCCATGTCCTATATTCTAGTTTTGCCTGAAGTGGAAGCAATACCTCTTGAAATGTATTTAGAAGGCTCATGTTAAACATCTTGTTATTATTAGAGTAGAAATCAAGATGAATACAGAGAGTGATGGGGAGAACTGAAAAGAAAAAGGGAAAAGTAAAAGAACACCTGAAGAAAACAAACATGAGTGATTAGGAATGATGATCTTGAGGTGAGCAAGCACTGGGAGAAAGATTGAACGTCTTCACTATAGGTGATTTTTCATGTCATAGTAAAAGAACAGAGAGCAATGTGATTGAATTTTAAAAATCCATATGAAAGTAACTCCAAAGTCTGGAATATTGCATGGAATAAAAAAATACGGGAGAGAAATGCATGTACAACTGATGGACCACATAGCATGATTTTGGTCCAGTGGAAGTTTTAATTGAAAATAATCCAAAATGAATTAAGACTTAGAAAGATTTGTATTAATAAGCTAATTATTGTACTAACTGATTAAATATGTCATGCATGATTAGTTTTTTAGAGTTCTTTCAGGAATGAAATGAAAAGGTTTGTGTAATTGATGACAATCAAAAAAATAACCTGTATATGCTGGCAATCCAAAATGTAAACAGAAAATGCTGCAAACACTCAGCAGCACCGATGGAAAGAGTGTGTGTAGGTGTGTGCGCACGCATGTCTTACAGGTACTCCCCAGGTTATGACAGGTTTCCAGTCCTGAGTATAATTCCTAAACAGAACAGTTCGTAAATCATAAATGCAGTGGTGAACCGAGTTCTGATGTGGCAGAAGATGCCTGCAACCTCGCAGCAGCCGGTAAATCCATCCCCTCAGTCGCAATCGTTCATTCGTTGGTTTGGGCTGTACCTAAATCGGATGTTCATAAGTTGGAAAGACCTGCACTATTTGCAGAACTGTGGGACATACCCAGCAGGCCAGAGAGAACAAGGACAATTGCTGTGGCAAGAGCATATGATACTGGTGTGATATGGCAAAATTTTGGGGCGGGGGGAGTAGGTTGCAGATAATGGTGTTCTCATTCACGTTTTGTTCTTGTTCTCTTAGCTGGTAGAGATCATCAGTTTTATGGGTGAACAAAAGGATGCAGAAGTAGAATGGAGATGAGGAAACACTTTTTCACACAGAGAGTTGTGAGTTGTGGCTGAATGGGAGATGTCAGAGAGTGTTGGTGGATGGCTGTTTGTCAGGTTGGAAGCAGGTGACCAGTGGGGTGCCTCAGGGATCTGTGTTGGGTCCACTGTTGTTTGTCATGTACATCAATGATCTGGATGATGGGGTGGAAAATTGGATAAGTAAGTATGCAGATGACACTAAGATAGGTGGTGTTGTGGATAATGAAGTAGATTTTCAAAGTCTACAGAGAGATTTGGGCCATTTGGAAAAGTGGGCTGAAAGATGGCAGATGGAGTTTAATGCTGATAAGTGTGAAGTGCTATATCTTGGCAGGACAAATCAAAATAGGACGTACATGGTAAATGGTAGGGAATTGAGGAATGCTGTGGAACAGAGAGATATAGGAATAGCTGTGCATAGTTCCCTGAAGGTGGAACCGCATGTAGATGGGGTGGTAAAGAAAGCCTTTGGTGTGCTGGCCTTCATAAATCAGAGCATTGAATATAGGAGTAGGGAAGTAATGTTAAAATTGTACAAGGCATTGGTAAGACCAATTCTGGAGTATGGTGTACAATTTTGGTCGCCTAATTATAGGAAGGATGTCAACAAAATAGAGAGAGTACAGAGGAGATTTACTAGAATGTTGCCTGGGTTCCAGCAACTGTGTTACAGAGAAAGGTTGAACAAGTTAGGTCTTTATTCTTTGGAGCGCAGAAGGTTAAGGAGGGACTTGATTGAGGTCTTTAAAATGATGAAAGGGATAGACAGAGTTGACGTGGATAAGCTTTTCCCATTGAGGGTAGGGAAGATTCAAATAAGAGGGCACGACATGCGAATTAAGGGACGGAAGTTTAGGGGTAACGTGAGGGGGAACTTCTTTACTTAGAGGGTGGTGGCTGTGTGGAATGAGCTTCCAGCAGAAGTGGTGGAAGCAGGATCGATTTTAACATTTAAAAGTAAAGTGGATAGGTATATGGACGGGAAGGGAATGGAGGGGTATGGTCTGAGTGCAGGTAGATGGGACTAGGGGAAAACAAATGATCGGCACGGACTGGAAGGGCCAAGAGGGCCTGTTTCCGTGCTGTAATTGTTATATGGTTATATGGTCTGTGGAATTCTCTGCCTCAGAGGGTGGTGGAGGCCGGTTCTCTGGATACTTTCAAGAGAGAGCTAGATAGGGCTCTTAAAGATAGCAGAGTTAGGAGATATGGGGAGAAAGAAGGAACGGGGTACTGATTGTGGATGATCAGCCATGATCACATTGAATGGCGGTGCTGGCTCGAAGGGTCGAATGGCCCACTCCTGCACCTGTTGTCTATTGTCTCTAGTCTAATCAACCCCTCATACCTGCCTGCTGTTCAGCAAAATCGTGGCTGCTTTAAAAACAAAATCAGCTGCATTCTCTTGTATAAACCCCTTACTCCTCGACTCCTTTAATATCCAAAAATCTATAATTCCTGGTCTTCTACATTTCTCATTGACTGAGTCCATGCTTGCACAAAGCAAAATCTGGAAACATTCTAGAATGAGCTGATAAGTGGACACATATGACAGACTCTCACCACTTAGCTTAATCGTTGCCAATTTCCTGACCATTATCATCATGTTGGACAACATTGACAAAAATGCAGTTGGATGAGCTACATAAATACCATGGCTACCACAGCAGATCAGAGGCTGGGTATCCTGTGATAAATTATTCACCAACTGACAGCCCAAAGCCATTGTACCATCCATGAGCTAAAGTCAAAACTGTGATAGAATACTCTTCAGTTGCCTGCATGAATGCCCCTCCAATAATACTCAAGTGGTTTGACCATAGAAACATAGAAACATAGAAACTAGGTGCAGGAGTAGGCCATTCAGCCCTTCGAGCCTGCACCGCCATTCAATATGATCATGGCTGATCATCCAACTCAGTATCCCGTACCTGCCTTCTCTCCATACCCTCTGATCCCCTTAGCCACAAGGGCCACATCCAACTCACTCTTAAATATAGCCAATGAACTGGCCTCAACTACCCTCTGTGGCAGAGAGTTTCGCCACTCTCTGTGTGAAAAAAGTATTTCTCATCTCGGTCTTAAAGGATTTCCCCCTTATCCTTAAGCTGTGACCCCTTGTCCTGGACTTCCCCAACATCGGGAACAATCTTCCTGCATCTAGCCTGTCCAACCCCTTAAGAATTTTGTAAGTTTCTATAAGATCCCCTCTCAATCTCCTAAATTCCAGAGAGTTTATCATCCAACCATCCAAGATAAACTTTGATTGGCTCCTCATCCACCATCTTAAATACTTATTGCCTCTACCAATGGCACACTGCAGCTGCAGCATTTGGCATCCACAAAAAAATCACCAACAGCCCCTCCTAAACCAGTGATTTCTACAACCAAGGAGGGCTAAAGCAAAAGGCCCATAGGAACGATAGTACTTACGTATTCCTGACCAGGTTAAACGATAGCCTGACTTGGAAACATTTCATTTTTGGCTAATTGTTTCTGGATATAGATCCTGGAACTTCCCATACACTTCACCAGTACCTCAGAACCTCAGGAAGACCACCACAATCTTCTCAAGGGCAATTAGTGATGGCAGATACATTGCTGGCCTTATTAGTGGTGCTTGCATTCAGATAAAAAAGAATAAATACATCTTCAGATGCATTCAAAAACCCTCACAACTCTGAGAATCAACAAAGCTGGGAGGTAGGCTTTGTCAACTATGGAAGACTTTCAAGGACATTTCAACGGTGGAAGTCCCTCATTGTGCCTTTGAGAACCCTCAAATCTCATTGCTGGAGCCTTCGATATTTAGGCCTCCGCATCCTGGCATGGGGTAACCATAGATAACAAATGCAAGATTTTAGTTCATGCCTATTAAAAATAAATTTGAGGAAGATCAACATATAACATGTCTTCATTTGCATTATTTTGTCCATTAATTTAATTGTGCATTAACCTATCAGTGCCTGTGTTCGCATTACACATGGGAGAATAACATGTACATAGGGTCGGACTTGTTTATCATTGAAAGAAATTCCGTATCACCTTGGAACAATAATTTTCATTTGTACAAAAGTGCCCTCTTCAGGTTTAAATTGGAAGTGCATTTGATTGGTGCAATACTAAACACTAATAATATATAGATAACATATTATAATATAATCAGATGGGTCAAAAAAACCTTCGGTCCATCAAGTCTACTTTGCCATTTAATCATGGCTGATCTATCTTTCCCTCTTAACCCCAGAAGATCATAGTTGATGATGTAAGTGCTGTGTAGAGTTGAAGGGCCTGAAAGCAGAGGTAAGGGTGTATTGAAGTTGGAGAATTCACCATTCATATTGTTGGTTGTAAAATGCCCAAGCAGAATGTGAGGTGCTGTTTCTCCAGTTAACCCGTGTCACCTCTCCTCCAGAAGCAAGGTCATTGAGCTGTAATATACATACTTTGGTGATATTGATAATTTTTGGAAAGATTGTTCCAGAGCCCATGACCGATGGCATTGCTGAGACTATAAAAGATGACATGTGGTCTCATCTAATTCTCCTCCTTACATTCCACTTCACACTCGTTCCTCAATCTTTTCCAGAATACAAGGAGCAGAAGCTATCGTAAACCCGTCTCACATCCTCAGTCCATTTCCCTTTTATACCCCTTTTTCCCCTCCGTTTATGCCCTTCCATCCACATCATCCTTCGCCGCCATTCAATCATGGATGATCTCTGCATCCTAATCCCATTTTCCTGCCTTCCCCCATAACCCTTGACACCCGTTTTAATCAAGAATTTTTAGCTCTGAACTTTGTCATTTACTCCACCCTTCTGCTAATTAATCCCCCCTCTCCTGTATCCACCTATCACTTGCCAAGCCTGCCACATCTCTTTTTTCCTCACTTTCACCCCCCTACTCCTAACAGTCCGAGGTTCCCAACCCGAAACCTCGTCTATCCATGTTCTCCAGAGATGTTTCCTGACCCGTTGAGTTACTCTGCCTCCTATCTTGCCTCAACAAATTTTCCTTTGACTCCTCCCATTTCCTCCAAATCCAAGGCGTAGCTATGGCACGAGCATGAGCCCCAGCTATGCCTGCCTCTTTGTAGGGTACGTTGAACAATCCTTGTTTGAGGCGTACCTTGGCCCTATTCCTGAACTCTACCTCCGCTACAATGACGACTGCATTGGTGCTACCTCCTGCACCCATGCAGAACTCACTGACTTCATTCATTTCACCACTAACTTCCATCCGGCACTCAAATTCACCTGGACCATTTCCGACATCTCCCTACTGTTTCTAGATCTCACTATCTCCATCGCAGGTAACAGACCACTGACCAACATCCACTATAAATCCACTGACTCCTATGGCTATCTGGACTACACTTCTTCCCACCCTGCTACCTGTAAGGACTCTATCCCCACTTCCAATTCCCCCATCTATGCCGCATCTGCACCCAGGATGAGGTGTTCCAAACCAGGGCATCGGAGATGTCCTCATTCTTTAGGGAACAGGGGTTCCCCTCTTCGACTATAGATGAGGCTCTCACCAGGGTCTCCTCTATATCCCGTAGCTCCGTTCTCACTTCCAAGCCCCCCACTTATAACAAGGACAGAGTCCCCCTTGTCCTCACCTTCCACCCTACCAGCCGTCACATACAACAGATAATCCTCCAACATTTTTGCCACCTCCAATGGGATCCCACCACTGGCCACATCTTCCCATCTCCTCCCCTTTTGGCTTTCCGCAGAGAGCGCTCCCTCCGTAACCCCTTGGTCAATTTGTCCCTTCCCACCCAAACCACCTGGTACTTTCCCTTGCAACTGGAGGAAATGCTGCACTTGTCGCTTTCTTGTGTCTACAGGTCAACTAATTATCATTCATCGAATATGTTAGCTTCAATCTACCAGGAAACATGTTGCTGGTGAAGTCCAGTGGTAAGGAAGAGTGAGAAAAATCATAAGAGCAATGCAAACTGACTTATTTGTCCCCACAATGTGCAATGGTCTATGGCGGTTCCTTTGGTTAGAATATTGGTTTCTTGTCATTGAGAATGTACATTGATTTCTGAGAAGGATATCTGAGAAGTGATATTTGAGAAGGATTGTTACATTCACTCTTAATTGACAAGGCTTAATGTTGCTGCCTGCATGTTTCTTGGAAACATCATATGAACACAAGAAAATAGGAGCTGGGGTATGCCCTTCAAGCCTGCCTTTCCATTCAATATGATCATGATCATGGATCTACGTTGGCCTCCATTCCCCTTCCATGCCAGTTCCCCGTAATCCTCAATTCCATAAACTTTCAAATATTTATCTATCCATTGTACTTGAGTATGATTTGATTGTATACAGTATCTGATCTGATCCAAATGAATCAGATATGTAGTATATCTGATCCATTTGGAAAGCATGTAAAAAAAATCTTTTCACTGTACCTCGGTACACATTGCAATAATAAACCTAAGCCTAATCCACTTTCAATATATCCAATGATCTGGCCTCCATCATTCTCTAGGGAAAATAATTCCAGAGATTAATTACCATCCAAGAGAAAAGATTTCCAGGCAGTTATGTTTTACATGGAAGACTCCTTAGTTTTTAACAGTCAAATGGATGGAATCCAAATTGCTTTGGGGAGTTCATTGAAAGAAAGGTGTAATTGAAGGAAATTGAGTTAATTTCCTATAGGGGTGGAGTAATTGAAGGAAATTGAGTTCATTTCCTATTGGGGAGGAGTAATTGAAGGAAATCCCAGCATTGACTCTCTCCAGGCCAAAGAAACGAATTGCTGCATTGGGTTGTTTCCTGATTGTCACCAGTCAGTTTCTACTTTTCACTAGTGTAGGTTAGACAGCTGGTGGCACCAATTCTGGAATGACACAAAATGCTGGAGTAACTCAGCAGGTCAGGCAGCATCCGTGGAGAAAGTGATATAGCTGATATAACCATATAACAATTACAGCACAGTCCTGATGTTTTGGGTCAGGACCTTTCTTCAGACTGACTCAAAACGTCACCTATTCATGCTCTCCGGGGATGCTGCCTGGCCAGCTGAGTTACTCTAGCAATTTGTATCTTTCCTTGGTAAACCAGCATCTGCAATTCCTTGTTTCTACATTTTGCCACTCTTGTGTGCTGCCAATTAACCCATTCTAATGATACAATTGAAGCAATACTGATAACAATTTAATTTTAAATACTAAATCCCTGAGTTTCTCTGGCTTCCTGAAACCTATGAGTGAAAGAACAAAAGAAGCCAATCGAATCAATTCCATTAAATTATGACAATACATTTTCAGTACTCAGAGCAATAGTCTTGTCTGCAGGTGGGTAACCGTTTGTTCACAATCATTTTGCTAAGAGTTAATTTCTAAAATGTATTGACTTTTGTTTTACACTTTGGTGGTTATGTTCTGCACATTGTGTGAGTTGGCTTAATCAAGTCATGAAAGATGTTACTACTGCAGCGTTAAATTAGGTCAAATTTACAGGAGTCTTACAGAGGTTCAGATAATGTGCACAGATAAAGTGAACAGCCGCAGTCTCTTATTCCGGGGTGTAGGACTTTAAAACCCGAGAGCATAGATTTAAGGTGAGAGGGGAAAGATTTAAAAGTGACCCGAAACGCTACTTTTTCATACAGCGGGTGGTATATATATAAAATGAACTGCCAGAGGAAGTGGTTGAGGCAGTAACAATTGTGACATTTAAAAGAAAGGAAAGGTTTGGAGGGACATGGACCACGTGCAGATAAGTGAGACTTGTTTGGTGGAGCAACTAGGTCGCCATGGCCAAGTGGGCTTTTGTGTGCTGTGGAGTATACAGTGTAATTTCATGCAGATACGAGTAACAGCAGATGTTGGTTTACCAAAAAAGATACAAGGTGCTGCAATAACACAGTAGGTCAGGTAGTTTCACTGCAGTTTCCAGTAAACTCCGCCTACATGTTTCAGATTAATGACATTTCACCAGAATTGATCACTTTTTGACATTTCACAGAATTGACATTTCACCAGAATTGAGACATCATGATCGGAAACAGAAAAGGACAGCATAGTGGCACGGCTGGTAGAGCTGCTGCCTCATAGGGTCAGAGACCCGGGTTCGATCGTTACCTTGGCCGGTATCTGTGTAGAGTTTGCACGATGGTCAGTGTGGACTCGGTGTGCTGAAGGGCTTGTTTCAATGCTGTATGTCTAAGCTATATGAGATTTGTCATCCTTATCCAGTGTGGCTTTCCTGTAACTCCAGATCCAAGATATAATTGAGTCTTAATTGACTCCACATTTCATAGAAACATAGAAAATAGGTGCAGGAGTAGGCCATTCGCCCCTTCGAGCCATTCAATATGATCATCCAACTCAGTATCCTGTACCTGCTTTCTCTCCATACCCCCTGATCCCTTTAGCCATAAGGGCCACATCTAACTCCCTCTTAAATATAGCCAATGAACTGGCCTCAACTACCTTCTGTGGCAGAGAATTCCACAGATTCGCCACTGTGTGAAAAATGATTTTCTCATCTCGGTCCTAAAAGACTTCCCCCTTATCCTTAAATTGTGACCCATTGTTCTGGACTTCCCCAACATCGGGAACAATCTTCCTTCATCTAGCCTGTCCAACCCCTTAAGAATTTTGTAAGTCTCTATAAGATCCCCCCTTAATCTTCTAAATTCTAGTGTGTACAAGCCGAGTCTATCCAGTCTTTCTTCATATAAAAGTCCTGCCATCCCAGGAATCAGTCTGGTGAACCTTCTCTGTACTCCCTCTATGGCAAAAATGTCTTTCCTCAGATTCGGAGACCAAAACTGTACGCAATACTCCAGGTGTGGCCTCACCAAGACCCTGTACAACTGCAGTAGAACCTCCCTGCTCTTATACTCAAATCCTTTTGCTATTTCAAGAATAATTACGGATGGACAATAAATGCTGGCATCGCCGCTGATGCCCACTTCTCTTGAACAAAAACATTCATATGTGGAATATGTGGAAGGACACAAGTGCTAGAGTAACTCGGCAGGTCAGGCACGATCCCGGGAGTACATGGACAGGTGACATTTTGGGTTGAGACCTTTCTTCAGAAACGTCACCTATCCATGTTCTCCAGAGATGCTACCTGACCTGCTGAGTTACTCCAGCACTTTGTGTCCTATTGTGTATTAACCAGAATTTGCAGTTATTTGTTTCTAATAGAAGACATGGGAAGCTGAGAAAGGGAAAATCTCAACTTTGAGAAAAGCAGAAAATACAGTAGGCTTTAGTGATTTAACCATCGTATTTTATTTCCATGCTGTATAAAACTCATTTCCCTCATGCCATTGGGAAGAAGGTATGGATGCCTGAAAATTGTAATGTCTAGCTTCAGAAGCAGCTTCTACACAACGATGATCAGGCTATTAAACGTGACAACCTCCGACTAAGCTCTGCACTACATAGACTTGGGGGTATTGTTTTTGTCGTTGCACTATTATTGCCTGTTTTTTATTTACTGAACGACTTTTTGTTCAAAATACAACAAAGTGCTGGAATAACTCAGCAGGTCAGGTCGCATCTCTGGAGAACACTGTGGCATTTTGGGCGGCATGTGGGCAGCGGTATAGTTGCTGCTTTACAGCAGCAGAGACCCAGTTTCGATCCTGATTACGGATGCTGTCAGTACGGAATTTGTATGTTTTCCACGTGGGGTTTCCCTGGGTGCTCCAGTTTCCATCCACACTCCTAAGACATACACATTTTTAGGTTAATTTGGCTTTGGTAAAAATTGTAAATACCCCCTAGTGTGTAGGATAGCTTTAAGTGTATGGGAATCACTGGTCGGTGCTGGCTTGGTGGGCCGAAGAGCCTGTTTCCGCGCTGTATCTCTAAAGTCTAAAGTGCCGTTTTGGGTCTAGACCTCATTTGAAGAAGGGTCCAGACATGAAACATCACCTATCCATGTCATCTAGAGATCCTGCCTTACCTGCTGAGTGATTCCATCACTTAGTGTCCTTTTGTGTATTAATCAGCATCTGCAGTTCCATGTTTCTACTTTTTTATTTTTCATCAACACAACGCCAGAGACCAAGGTTTGATCCTGACCTCGGGTGCTATCTGTGCAGAGTTTATATGTTTCCCCTGTAATCATGTGGCTTTCCTCCAGGTGCTCGAGATCTCCCATACTGCAAAGACGTGCAGGTATTGGCTTTTGTCAATTGCCCCAAGAATGTAGGATTAGGAACAGGGATAATATAGAACCAATATACTTTAGTCTGAAAAAGGGTCTCGACCTGAAATGTCACCCATTCCTTCTCTCCAGAGATGCTGCCTGTTCCGCTGAGTTACTCCAGTAGTTTGTGTCTTTCTATAGATAATCATTGGTTAGCATATACTTGGTGAGCTGAAGGGCCTGATTCGACACCGTATCTCTGTTTACTTCAAATTCCCTATGTTTACATAATATGTTGTGCTGCTGCAAGTAACAATTTCAGGAATACTGAAGAAGGGTCCCGACCCGAACCATCATCTATCCCTTTTCTCCAGAGATGCTGCCTGACCCGTTGAGTCACTCTAGCACTTTCTGCATAAACCAGCATCTTTATTTCTAAGAGTTTCATTGTTCTGTTTCGGCACAGACAATAAAACACTCATGACAGTAGTCATGGAGTCGTACAGCAAGGAAACTTGCCCCTCAGCCTGACTTGCGCATGCCGGCCTAAATACCCCACCCACCGCTTATTGTTTCATAAGTCCATAAGTTCTATGAGCATAATTTGGTCCATCAAGTCTACTCCGCCATTCATTCATGGCTGAACTACCTTTCCCTCTCAACCCCATTCTCCTGCCTTCTCCCCACAACCCCTGACCCCCAAAGAATCTATCAATCTCCACCTTAAAAATATCCATTGACTTGGCCTTCTCAGCCACCCCATGGCCTGATGGTCTGCATCCCAGAGTACTCAAGGAGGTGGCCCTTGAAATTGTGGATGCATTGGTGAGCATTTTTCAACGTTCTCTCGACTCTGGATCAGTTCCGGTCGACTGGAAGGTAGCCAATGTAACCCCACTTTTTAAGAAAGGGAGAAAAAAACGGGGAATTATAGGCCAGTTAGTCTTACATCGGTAGTGGGGAAGATGCTTGAGTCGACAGTTAAAGATATTATAGCAGTGCATTGGGAAAGCAGTGACAGGATTTGTCAAAGTCAACATGGATTTATGAACGGGAAATAATGCTTGACTAATCTTCTGAAATGTTTTGAGGATGTAACAAGTAGAATGGATAAGGGAGAGGCAGTGGACATGGTGTATCTGGACTTTCAAAAAGCCTTTGACAAGGTCCCACACGAGATTAGTGTCCAAAATTAGAGCACATGGTATTGGGGGTAGGGTAATGACATGAATAGAGAACTGGTTGGCAGACAGGAAGCAAAGTGTAAGAATGGCAGGCAGTGACTAGTGGGGTGCTGTAAGGCTAGGTGCTGGGACCCGTTATTTACAATATATACTAACGATTTAGATGAGGGAATTAAATGTGACATCTCCGGATTTACGGGTGACACAAAGCTGGGTGGCAATGTGAGCTGCGATGAGGATGCTTTGAGGCTGCAGGGTGACTTGGATAGGTTGGGTGAGTGGTCAGATGCATGGCAGATGCAGTATAATGTGGATAAATGTGAGGTCATCCACTTTGGTGGCAAGAACAAAAATGGCAGATTATTATCTGAATGGTGTCAGAATAGGAAAAGGGGAGGTGCAATGCGACCTGGGTGTGTTTGTACATCAGTCACTGAAAGTAAGCATTCAGGTACACCAGGTAGTGAAGAAAGCTAATGGCATGTTAACCTACATTGAAAGAGGATTTGAATTTAGGAGCAAAGAGGTCCTACTGCAGTTGTACAGGGCCCTGGTGAGACCGCACCTGGATTATTGTGTGCAGTTTTGGTTTCCTAATTTGAGGAAGGACATTATTGCTATTGAGGGAGTGCAACGTAGGTTCACCAGGTTAATTCCCGGGGTGGTGGGACTGACATATAATGAAAGAATGGATCGACTGGGCACGTATTCACTGGAATTTAGAAGGAAGAGAGGGAATCTTATAGAAACATATAAAATTCTTAAATTCGGCAGGCTAGATGCAGGAAAATCTTTCCCAATGTTGTGGGAGTCCAGAACCAGGAGTCCAGGAAGGCTAAAAGAAGATATGAGGTTGCTTTGGCAAGAAAGGTGAAAGTAAATCCAAAGGGTTTCTACAGCTATATTAATAGCAAAAGGATAACGAAGGATAAAATTGGACCATTAGAGAGCCAAAAGAGATGGGGGAGATATTGAACAATTTATTTTCTTCGGTATTCACCAAGGAGAAGGATATTGAACTCTGTGAGGTAAGGGAAAAAAGTAGAGTAGCTATGGAAACTATGAGATTCAAAGAGGAGGAAGTACTGACACTTTTGAAAAATATAAAAGTGGATAAGTCTCCAGGTCCTGACAGGATATTCCCTAGGACATTGAGGGAAGTTAGTGTAGAAATAGCAGGAGCTATGACAGAAATATTTCAAATGTCATTAGAAACGGGAATAGTGCCGGAGGATTGGCGTACTGCGCATGTTGTTCCATTGTTTAAAAAGGGTTCAAAGAATAAACTTAGCAATTATAGACCTGTTAGTTTGACGTCAGTGGTGGGCAAATTAATGGAAAGAATACGTAGAGATAATATATATAAGCATCTGGATAAACAGGGTCTGATCAGGAACAGTCAACATGGATTTGTGCCTGGAAGGTCATGTTTGACAAACCTTCTTGAATTTTATGAAGCGGTTATTAGGGAAATTGATGAGGGTAAAGCAGTGGATGTTGTCTATATGGATTTCAGTAAGGCCTTTGACAAGGTTCCCCATGGAAGGTTGGTTAAGAAGGTTCAATCTTTGGGTGTTAATGGCGGAGTAGCAAGATGGATTCAACAGTGGCTGAATGGGAGATGTCAGAGAGTAATGGTGGATGGCTGTTTGTCAGGTTGGAAGCCGGTGACCAGTGGGGTGCCTCAGGGATCTGTGTTGGGTCCACTGTTGTTTGTCATGTACATCAATGATCTGGATGATGGGGTGGAAAATTGGATAAGTAAGTATGCAGATGATACTAAGATAGGTGGTGTTGTGGATAATGAAGTAGATTTTCAAAGTCTACAGAGAGATTTGGGCCATTTGGAAAATTGGGCTGAAAGATGGCAGATGGAGTTTAATGCTGATAAGTGTGAAGTGCTACATCTTGGCAGAACAAATCTAAATAGGACGTACATGGTAAATGGTAGGGAATTGAGGAATGCTGTGGAACAGAGAGATCTAGGAATAACTGTGCATAGTTCCCTGAAGGTGGAATTGCATGTAGATAGGGTGGTAAAGAAAGCTTTTGGTGTGCTGGCCTCTATAAATCAGAGCATTGAATATAGGAGTAGGGAAGTAATGTTAAAATTGTACAAGGCATTGTTAAGACCAATTCTGGAGTATGGTGTACAATTTTGGTCGCCTAATTATAGGAAGGATGTCAACAAAATAAAGAAAGTACAGAGAAGATTTACTAGAATGTTGCCTGGGTTCCAGCAACTATGCTACAGAGAAAGGTTGAACAAGTTAGGTCTTTATTCTTTGGAGCGCAGAAGGTTAAGGGGGGACTTGATTGAGGTCTTTAAAATGACGAAAGGGATAGACAGAGTTGACATGGATAAGCTTTTCCCATTGAGGGTAGGGAAGATTCAAACAAGAGGGCATGACATGAGAATTAAGGGACAGAAGTTTAGGGGTAACGTGAGGGGGAACTTCTTTACTCAGAGGGTGGTGGCTGTGTGGAATGAGCTTCCAGCAGAAGTGGTGGAGGCAGGATCGATTTTAACATTTAAAAGTAAAGTGGATAGGTATATGGACGGGAAGGGAATGGAGGGGTATGGTGTGAGTGCAGGTAGATGGGACTAGGGGAAAACAAATGGTCGGCACGGACTGGAAGGGCCGAGAGGGCCTGTTTTCGTGCTGTAATTGTTGTATGGTTTTATGTTATATGGTTAACCAGGGGTCATAGTTTAAGAATAAGGGGTAAGCCATTTTGGACTGAGATGAGGAAAAGCCTCTTCACCTAGAGAGTTGTGATTCTGTGGAATTCTCTGCCAGAGAAGGCAGTGGAGGCCAATTCACTGGATGTTTTCAAGGGAGTGTTTGCCGGGCTGGCGAGTCGCTTGCTGCAGCTCCGGCCATGGAGCAGCCTCAGTGCAAGAGTCCCGGGCTATCTGAAGCATTGCACTGTTGCCGTGAGAATCTCTGTGCCTAATTCGCCCTGGTGACCGGCATGGACCAGGCTGCGGCTCGGTGCAACCTGGAGGACAACCAGTGGCTGCTGGAAGTAGGTACCAAGCACTGGGTAGACGCAGTGGAAGTTAGTGGCCTTCAAATGGGGGTGGTTGGAGAAAGCATCCTGCTTGCCTGCAAGATTTTCACTTACTGTAACTGCAGGAAAAATGTTCCCGATGTTGGGGAGTTCAGAACGAGGGGTCACAGTTTAAGAATAAGGGAGTTATGTGAGAGAGTTGTGAATCTGTGGAATTCTCTGCCACTGAAGGCAGTGGAGGCCAATTCACTGGATGATTTCAATAGAGTTACATTTAGCTCTTGGGGCTAGCAAAATCAAGGGATATGGGGAAAAAACAGGAAAGAGGTACTGATTTTAGATGTACAGCCATGATCATATTGAATGGCAGTGTTGGCTCGAAGGGCCGAATGGCCTATACTTGCACCTTTTTTCGTTGTTTCTATGCTTGAGTATATGCCAATAAAACGCGACCACTTGATTTTGAAGCATTCATGCATGGTGGAGATATAATGTAGTCATAGAGTGATACAGTGAGAAAACATCCCTTCGGCCCAAGTTACCAACACCCACCAACATGTCCCAGCTACACTACCTACTTTTGGTCCTTATTCTTCCAAACCTGTCCTATCCATGTATCAGTCTAATTGTTTCTTAAATGTTGGCATAGTCCCTGCCTCAACTACCTCCTGTGGCAGTTTGTTCCATACACCCACCACCCTTTGTGTGGAAAAAGTTACCCCTTAAAAAGTGACCTCTTAAAAATACTTAAAACAAAAACATTGAAATCATACTTCTACAATGCACTAAAACATGATTTTAAAACATCAAATTTCAAAAAGTCCCTAACGTGGGAAAGGGGAACCCCCCCTCCCCCCCACTCAGTCGCTCCACTCCCTCGCCGGGTGCACCCAAGGCCAGTGGTCAGTGATCGCTTAGCCCCCCCACGTTCAAAAGCGCTCTGCAGCCCCTGGTCAACTTCAGATGGAGAGCACTGCCAGATGTGAGCGGGGAACTGAGGCCAGTTGTCCGTGATGTCTGGTACCAATGCTCAGCGCTTTGTGTTTCGGAGTTGGCTAATGTTATTGATTTGTAATTACCCTGATTTGTAATTAGTTGACAAAATCTTCATTTATTAATCCGGAATATCCAGGGGGATAGGATAAGTGTAATATTAAAATGACCTGCAAGGTGTCAGGCTGTCTGTCACAACGTGCAGCCACGATAACCCATATTTCCTCCAGATAATATTGGGAAGGTAGCACTATTGTCATTTGCCACTCAACTATTATGTTTGTTTACCTCACTGACTATTTCTAACCACCCCCCCCCCCCCCCCCCTAAATTCCTTTGACAGGTTGAATAGAAATGTCCCCAATCTCGTTGTTTTATTAATTGAACATGTAGATGAACATCCTTAAGGAGTGTAATCAGATGAAAACTGATTCAGATGCGATGTTTAAGAGCAAGTTCAAAGAAGGGGCATATTTTAAAGAAGTGACAGAGATACTTGCAGGGGAATGTGTAAGGAGGTTAGTATTTGTCTTTAGTTTTATCTTAAACCAGGACATCTGAAGATTAAAATGTTAATATAGTAATTGTGCTGATACTGACTCCAACCACATAATGAATATCATCCATACCAGATGTTTTATTTTTCTGATGCCATTTAAACTTCACTTGGATTTCAATCACTTCAATGTAAAAGTAATTGGGACTGGGGAGCATTGGAACAAAAATTTGCCCTCGGTACATATTAACTGCAATATAATAATGTATGCATGTTGGTAGGTGCAATCAAAACAAAGGTCTTTTGATCATTGTTGTGTTATGAAAATATTATGTATTCTCAAGATCACATTAAATAGAATATTATTGCTTATATATTGTTGGACTTTGCATTTCGGAAAAGTCCCAGCTGAAAGGAAGACGACAAAATACTGAAAATATTGGGGGTGAAAATGACTTCAGGAGTTTGTTAGGAAAATAAAGGAAATGGTAACAGAATACTTATATAGCTGAGTATAATTTTATGGATGAGAAATTGTGTTCAACCAATTGATTATTTCTTTGACAAAGTAACTAGCATGTTAGATAACCACGAAGCCAATGGATGTAGCAAATTCTGTTGGACAAAATGTTGTTTACAAAATTTGGTCCGTGAATTGCCCCATAAAAGATTACCGCATTAGATAAGCACCTGTGGACTTGAACGTAATAGGCTAAGTCTAGGGGGTGATATGGGGCTTTATTTGTGGGCAGATATATTGTCAGTGCAGAGGGGCTCGGAGCAAGGCCAAGTGTGCATCCAGAGTCAAGGTCTGGAATAGTACTAGGTGTGCCGTCAAAGCATAAATTTTGCATTCAAGTGTACGTTAAAAGACTCGCTACAGTATGCACCAGATTGCACAATTGCAAGCTGAAAATGCAAAAGCTTGGTACCAATGGGTACCACACCCCCCCCCCCCCCCCCCCCCCCCCCCCCTCCCTCGGGCTTGGTGTCTCGCAACTCTCACCCAATGTTGGCAGCCCTGCCATCACAACGTTTAAGAAACATTTACACAGGTCCATGGAAAGACCAGGTTTGGAGGGGTATGGGCCAAATGCAGGTTGGGGGGGAGACTAGTGCAGATGGGACATGTTGGTCGGTGTGGGCAAGTTGGGGGCGAAGGGCTTGTCTCCACACTGTGTGACTCTATGACCCACACCACCCACCGCCTATCGTTTCATTCTGGCGCCGCGAGCAAGATTTTTTTCCCTTCTCTCTTTTCTCCCTTCCTTCCCTCCCTTTTTCTCTCTCACCGTTATTTGATGCATGGGGTTTTTTTTTAAAAAAAGCAGGCGCCATTCGGTCACGTCACGTGGATGAAGAACGGCGGCGGTGGCAGCAGCAGCAGCAGCATTGTGGGTGAATGGTGACGGCGGCTGGGCTTGGGCTCTGGCTGCAGCGCGGCGAGTGGAGCGGCAGCGGCAGCGGGAACCGGAGCCGGAGCCGGAGCTGAGGGGAGGCTGATGGCGGCCGCGGCGCTCGCGACCCAACAACGACAACGCGGACGCGGGGGAGGAGGGCGGGGGAGGCGCGGCGCGAGCCGCCTGCAACCGCCGAGGGCGCCGCGCGCGCCCAGGGGGAGCCGGGCTCGCGCCTTCCCGGGGCCCCGCTAGACGGCGGCGGGAGAGAGAGAGAGAGAGACTCGCCTCCACAGCCACTCTCTGTATATTCTCCACTGCCTCTCTATCTGCTTTTCCTCCACAGCCTCTCTCTGTATATTCCCCACTGCCCCTCTCCCTGCTTTTTCTCCACAGCCTCTCTCTGTATATTCTCCACAGCCTCTCTCTGTATATTCTCCACTGCCTCTCTCCCTGTTTTTTCTCCACTACCTCTCTGCTTTTTCTCCACTACCTCTCTCTCTGCTTTTTCTCCACTGCCTCTCTCTCTGTATATTCTCCACAGCCTCTCTCTGTATATTCTCCACTGCCTCTCTCTCTGTATATTCTCCACTGCCTCTCTCTCTCTCTCTCTCTCTCTGTATATTCTCCACTGCCTCTCTCTCTGCTTTTTCTCCACTACCTCTCTATCTGCCTTTTTTCCACGGCCTCTATCTGTATATTCTCCACTGCCTCTCTGTGTGTATATTCTCCACTGCCTCTCTCTCTGTGTATATTCTCCACTGCCTCTCTATCTGCTTTTTTCTCCACTGCCTCTCTCTGTGTATATTCTCCACTGCCTCTCTATCTGCTTATTCTTCACAGCCTCTCTCTCTGTATATTCCCCACTGCCTCTCTATCTTTTTTCTCCACTGCCTTTCCCTCTATACCTGTTTTACTCCTGCTTTTCACTACTGCCCCTCTCTCCCTGTTTTTCACCACTGCCTGTCTCTATACTTGTTTTTCTCCACTGCTTCTACCTTTTTTCTCAACTGTGTATATATATATATTTTCTCCACTGACTCACTATTCCTTTTTTTCCTCCACTGCCTCTGTACCTGTTTTTCTCTATCTCCACTGCCTCTATTCTGTTTTGCCACTTTTTTTCCTCCACTGCCTCTCCCCATATACCTCTTTTTCTTCACTGTCTACCTCTATCTGCACTGCCTCTCTATACCTGTTTTCCCACCACTTTTCTTTCACCACTGCCCCCCCCCTCTCTCTCTCTCTTTTTTTTAGCAACCACGCTCCCCCTCCCGCTCCCTCGGAGAACACCAGCGAGAGAGATAGAGAGGATGAGACAAGAAGGGTCTCGACCAGAAACATCACCCATTCCTTTTCTCCAGAGATGCTGCCTGACCCGCTGAGTTACTCCAGCATTTCGTGTCTTGTCTTCAAGCAAGAAGACGTGGCAAGATTCTTCCTCCAGTCCACGCAGCCGCCCTGACACACACGAGAGAGAGCCGGATCGTTAAGAGAAAACAACAACAATCTCTCTTGCTCGCCCTTCGGGAACATCTCACCCCATAATCAAAAATCGGCCTTCGGAAAAGTCTCATCCCCCAACAAAATTCTCTCTTTCTCGGCTTTCGGGAACATCACGTTCTCCCCCCCCCCCCCCCCCCTAACAACAAAACAAATCTCTCTTGCTCGGCCTCATTCCCCGTTTTTTTCTTCTCTCTCTCTCTCCTCAAACCCTCCCTCCTCTTTTAATAAGAGCAACAAACGCTGCTGCAACGGTCGGGAATCACTTCCAGTCTCGTTCACTCCACCCCAGGTCTGCAGAAACATTCAGTGATGTAAAATTTCGACCCCCCCCCCCCTTCCCTTCCCCTTTACCCAAAAAAGTGAACGCATCTTTCCAAATCGTATCGGATTTTTTTCCTTGTATCATTTGGCGATTTATTTAGAAAGGAGACTTTTTGAAAAGCGTGGATTTAAAAAAAAGACAATTCGTCCCGTTTCAATTATGTGGAACGCTGGCGCCGTGTCTTGGCTGTTTTTTACCAAAGTGTTGAAGAAGTTGAGCAAAGGTCACTTGGCGCTGAGCCGGAGCTTGCAGAGACCCTGCCCCGACTCGCTGCTGCTGAGCCAGGCGGAAGCAGTGGACGTGGAGCGAGTGCAGGTGAAGTCAGAATTGAACCTGCAGCACCAAGGCATGGAAAACGAGCTGCCCATCCTGGGGGACCCTAAGGCCACTTACTGCCTCAACAACTGCTGCTTGAAGAGCTTTCTTCTGATCTGCGCCCTGGCCATCCTCTGCTTCACATCCCTGGCGTTGGTGCGGCGCTACCTGAAGGATCTGCTGCTGTGGGTGGAGAGTTTGGACAGCTTGGCCGGGGCATTGCTCTTCGTCGTGGGTTTCATCGCCGTCTCCTTCCCCTGCAGCTGGGGTTATATCGTGCTGAACGTGGCTGCCGGCTACCTCTACGGATTCGTGCTGGGGTTGGGGCTGGTGGTGACCGGCGTATTGATTGGGACGTTCATCGCCCACCTGATTTGCAAGCGGCTGCTGTCGGCGTGGGTCTCCGCCAAAGTCCGAGCCAACGAGCAACTGAGCGCCGTGGTCAAAGTGGTGGAAGGAGGCAGCGGATTGAAGGTGGTGGCTTTGGCCAGACTCACACCCATTCCCTTCGGGCTGCAGAATGCAGTGTTCTCGGTTAGTATGCGTGTAGGAATGGTAAGAGATTTACTTGGATGTGGGTCAACCCCAAGCGATAACAATCGAGGAAAAATTCACCACAAGCTTACTCTTTGTAACTCGTCGCTGAGAAGTAATATAGGTTAACCTGAAACGTGTGCCATGTCCTTCCCTGTTTTCTGGAAACACAATATTGCCCCATAAATTGGGATGGAAATCTAACATTTTATTTAAAATTGAGTTATTGAACTTTTGCAGGATGTATTATTTTGAGGTGATAGACGGGTAAAGAGATAGATTATTGATGGTGAAGAGTGTTTTATTATGAAATTCCTACGATACAATGTGGAACAGGCCCTTTGGCACAACTTGCCCACACTGGCCAACATATCCCAGCTACACTAGATCCACCTGCCTGCGCTTGGTCCATATCCCCAAACCTGTCCTATCCATGTACCTGTCTAACTGTTCCTTAAACGTCAGGATAGTCCCAGCCTCAACTACACCATATGGCAGCTTGTTCCATACACCCACCACCCTTTGTGTGAAAAAGTTACCCCTCAATTCCAATTAAATCTTTTCCCCTTCACATTGAACCTATGTCTGAAAGAGTTAATACCCTTTATGGTCCTTGATTCCCCTACTCTGGGCAAGAAACTCTGTGCAACTAACTGATCTGTTCCTCTCATGATTTTATACACCTCTATAAGATCACCACTCATCCTCCTGTGCTCCAAGGAATAGAGACCCAGCCTACTCAACCTCTCCCTATAACTCACACCCTCTAGTCCTAGCAACATCCTCATGAATCTTCATTGAACCCTTTCAAGCTTGACAATATATTTTCTATAACATGGTGCCCAGAACTGAACACAAAATATTCTAAATGCGGTCTCACCAACGTCTTATACAACTGCAATATGACCTCCCAAATTGATGATAGATGAGATATTGTAGATATATAGATTAGTTTAATCATGATTCCATGGGCTGTATTTTGGCACTGGAGTACAATTTTCCTAGTGTTTTGCTAAAGCTTTTTGTACAATTGTGTGTCATGGGACAACTCCTGCTTGTTAAATTTCCATAAGGACTAATTGGCGGTTCTTCCAGTCTGGAGAATATGTGGCAGCTGGGGAATGAGAGCAGCAATATGCTTGTCATGGTGCAGCTCACAATAACTTAGCATTTTATTAAAAGTATTGTATAATACTGTTGCCGTTCAAACAGACCATAGTTGATGTTGGTCTACAGCTCACGTTTTTTTTACTTGACTTTGTTACCCTAATAGCGAAGTCAAGCCTGACTTGCGGGAATCGATGTTAAATTATTTTTGTTGATGCAGATGATTGTTTAAATTGAGGTTAAATGAAAGAAGTATTGTATTCCTCCGGAGTATAAGAATCTTACATTATTACATTGCTTTATAAAGCAATAGCATAATGGATAACAAGAACATTAAACAGTGCAGCACAGGAACAGGCCCTTTGGCCCACAATGTCTGTGCCGCACACGATGCCAAGATAAACTAATCTCATATGCCTTCACTTGTGCTTACCTAAAAGCCTTTTAAGCACCACTGTTATATCTGCCTCCACCACCACTCCTGACAGCACGTTCCAGGCACCCACCACTGATTGTGTATAAATAAAACTTGCTCTGCACATCTTTAAACTTTGCTCTTTCTCCTTGAAAGTCTTTGAGAGTATCAGATGGTTTTAACATTTCATGTATTCTCTATTTGGACTTTGAGTCATTGGCACTCTACATCTTTTGTTGCTGCCAGAAGTTTTCAGAACAGGCAACTGAGAGAGACATGGATTGCCTTGGATCAATTATGTTGATTAAACATTAATTGTTTCATTACCATTGCTGCCCGGCTAGCCGAGTACCTCCAAGATCTTAGCTCTTGCATTTCTAGCACTCATAGGAATTTGCATTTGAAGCCATTGCTGGGTTTTAAATATTTTTAAAACAAATTTCTAAAGTTTAAATGTTCTTAAATTCTTTTTTACCCTTTCCTAATAATAAAAAGAAACCGCTATTTGGTTATTAATTGGGACTTTCTATTGGCGTGTTCATAGTGAAGGTTATTATGTGGGTAAATGGGTCCAATTATGTGGAACTTTGAAGTATAATTTGGATCTGCATATACCGATAGTAACACCCATAGTTTTGAAGACCTTTGTTTTTGGCAGGTAATTTAATGTGAACTGTAATGCAAGCAAATTTCCATCCTATTCAAAATTTAAATTTCTGTTATAGCTGTGAGCCATATATTGATAATGTAGATATGTGCCTCCGTGCCAGTGTTTCTAGATTGTGCCCAATGGGGTACTACTGACAGAAATTGCAGAAGCCCTGTTTGCAACTTTTATTTCTGGTAGTGTTCACAAAAACTACTTTATCTCATTTAGAGATGGAATTTCATGACAAAATACTTATTGCTAACTAAAACAAAGGATGCAGTAGCTAGGTTATGGAAAGATTACAACACTTCATATTCTTCACAGTTTGGCCAAAGAGAAGGGTTTCCCTCAATTTACCATACAGCCCATTCATTTATGGTTTAAAATAATTCTGTCATAATGGTTTTTAAATTACCTTGAAAAGCTACATTACCAGAATAGTATCTGTTTCTTTACCCCTGGAATCATTCAAGTTGATCTCTTCTGTATCTTTCTAAGGGTTTCACATTATTCCGAAAGTATGATGTCAAGAATTGAAGACAATACTGCTGTTGTCCGAATAAGTATCTAAAAGGCTTATTATGACTTTCTTGCCCATATACTCCAACAGTGTCTTTATAAATCTCAGGATCACAATTGGTTTTTAAATCACTTTTTAATTGGTCATACATTTTAAATCAGTTTGGGACTTTTTTCACACAGAATTGGAACTCTCTGCCACAGAGGGTAGTTGAGGCCAGTTTTGCATAAATGGATTTTAGAGATAGGTAATACTAATCATTTTGGTTCGAAGGGCTGAATGGATGTTTATTTTTTATTGATAGCTTATCAATATGTTCAAAACTGGAATAGCTTCCGAGGATCTCAAGGATAAATGTGCTACCAGTTAATTTGCATTATGTCGCAAGAGCCAAGGTGGCTGAAGGCCACTGATTATATGTAAAGCATTATGTAACGTTTGAAAGGGAGAGAATCATTAAGCATCCAGAGTAATATGAGCTCAGTGTGGTTTTGTTGGTTGAAATTAAACCAACAGCCCAAGAGAATTTAAAAGAAAAACTAATAACGAGGATGAATAGAATGTTGGCCTTTATTTCTGGGCTGTGCGATCGCAAAAACGAGTAAGTGTTGTCTCAATTGTATGTGCTGTTGGTTTAACTTTGATAATGTAATCACTGCATTCAATTTGAGCATATAACTGTTGTGAGGTCTTAATGGAGTGTGAGGGCAGGTTGAACAAACTCAGTATTTTGTGAGATTAAAAAGTTGAGTGATTATTAATCAAAATGCTATTGAATTGAGGAGAGTAGAGAGAAGTCGCTTCAGCAAATCAAATAGATGTATTGTTTAAAATGGACCAAAGGTACTCTTTCTCCTGTTGAACATAGTTGTGATCTGGAACTTTGTTTTCCAGCAACTATTTTTTTGATATTGAGAAGTTTAGAACAAACTCAAATAGGTGTAATCCAATAAGGGCCATTCCTCTTAATTGAAAGATGGGATGTGATTAAAGGGTGGAACAGTGGCGCAACTGTAGAGTTGCTGCCTTACAGCGCCAAAGCCCCGGGTTTGATCCTGACTACGGGTGCTGTCTGTCCGGAGTTTGTACATTCTTCCCGTAACCGCGTGGGTTTTCTCCGAGATCTTCAGTTTCCTTACACACTTTTCCTAGAATAAGTGGTTCATAATAGTGTTTCCTAGAATAAGTGGTTCATAATAGCCATTTTGTTAGAATATGGAGACATTCTTCACTATGCTACAGAGGAAATTAAATAAGGGGAGGGGGGGAGACAGTGACGCATCAGCTGCCTTGCGCGCCAGAGACCTTGATCCTGACCTTGAGGCAATTTGCTGAGATTGCACATTCTCCATGTGGCCACTTCGGTTTCCTCTGGGTGACAATAGACAATAGGTACAGGAGTAGACCATACGGCCCTTCAAGCCAGTACCACCATGCAATGTGATCATGGCTGATCATCCACAATCAGTACTCCTTTCCTGCCTTCTCCCCATATCCCCTGACTCTGCTATCTTCAATAGCCCTACCTAGCTCTCTCTTGAAAGTTTCCTGAGAACTGGCCTCCACTGCCCTCTGAGGCAGAGAATTCCACAGACTCACAACTCTCTGTGTGAAAAAGTGTTTCCTCATCTCCTTTCAAAATGGATTGCACCTTATTCTTAAACTGTGGCCCCTGGTTCTCGACTCCCCCAACATTGGGAACATGTTTTTTGCCCCTAGCATGTCCAAACTCTTAATAATCTTATATGTTTCAATAAGATCCCTTCTCATCCTTCTAAATTCTAGAGCATACAAGCCCAGCCGCTCCATTCTCTCAGCATATGACAGTCCCGCCATCCCGTGAATTAACCTTGTGAACCTATGCTGCACTCCCTCAATAGCAAGAATGTCCTTCCTCAAATTAGGAGACCAAATTAGGAGGACCTCTTTGCTCCAATACTCAACTGCAAAGGACGTGTGGGTTTGTAGATCAATTGGTCTCCAGACTATTGAAAAAAAGTATAAAGGAAGCTAATAAAGATCAGCTGAAAGGAGAATCACAGGAAATTGGCAATATTTGCACGGTTGAAAAAAACAAAATAACTTAATGGATATTTATTGTAGGTTTAACATCCTAGGGAATTCGGACTCGCTGATGCCAGTAATTAGGTGCACCGCAGGCGATCAACAACTTTGATTTAAATAGCAGGTAGAGAAAATAAAGGTAGAAAAAACATCCCTCTTTGATAGTCCATTGAGAACGAGGATGACTTGTTTCCACTTCTGTTCTGTGGTGACAGATGTGGCCAACTTGCAGACACTCCCAATGCTACTGTTTGTACTGGGCATTTGAATCTCTTAATGCATCGTGAAGTATCAACCTCCATTTTGAATGATCATGGCCAAGAATTCTCACATGTTGAAGGGAATGTTACACATTTCATGGTACTTTGAGAACACCCTTGAATATTTTTATTTGTTAAGCTGGTAATCACTTTCCATGATGCAAATCTTTGCGATTTTGACGTCAAGCATGGCCAGACCCTCAGGCCAGCTGAGTGTAATTAGAACCTCTGTTGACCTGGAAAATTATTTTGACATTGGTGAGCTTTTTTTGTGCAAGTAGATTTTGAGGTTGTTGGTGCTAAGAAGATGACTTGATGGCCTCTGCCTTGCTATTGGAAATCTGGGAACTTTTAGCATGTTGGTGATGGTTGAGGACACCGAAGTTTCCTTCACTGTCCAAAATGGAGAACAACGCTTGCATCTTGAAATGTGGAAAGGTGGGAAGACAACTTTTGTCAACTGGGCTGTAAAGTAATGCCAGAATAATTGTTCCTTGGATATTCAAAGATATAAAAGGTCAGCACAGTGCACAGTTGGTAGAACTGCTGCCCCACGGTGCCAGACTCCTGGGTTTGATCCTAACTCAGTTAATATGCAGTTTGCATGTTCTTCCTGTGGCTGCTTGAGTTTCCTCCAAGTGCTTAGGTTTCCTCCCACATCCCAAAGATGTGCGGGTTTGTAGGTTAATTGGCCTCTAACGTTGTCCACAGTGCCTAGAGAGTGGATGAGAAAGTGGAATAATATGGAACAAGTGTGAACAGGGTGATCGATGGTTCGACATGGACTCAGTGGGTAGAAGGCCTGTTTCCAAGCTGCATCTCTAAACTAATTCCTTGGAACAAACAGTGAGAGGTTGTGACTGAAAGCCATAAATGATAATGTGTAGGGAGTGGATGCGATAGTGGGGTAACGTAGAACATGTGTGAACGGGTGATCAATGGTCGGTGTGGACACAACTCATCAATAATATAGATTTTTTTTCTGACTTTGCAGTCCAGCAGGCTGATTATAAAAGATGTCGCTGTATTTCATAGAAACACCGCCATTCAATATGATCATGGCTGATCATCCAACTCAGTATCCCGTACCTGCCTTCTCTCCATACCCCCTGATCCCCTTAGCCACAAGGGCCACATCTAATTCCCTCTTAAATATAGCCAATGAACTGGCCTCAACTACCCTCTGTGGCAGAGAGTTCCAGAGACTCACCACTCTCTGTGGTGAGTCTCCTGCAGCATCAAATTGGTGGGGGGGAAAACTTTTTGAATTGCTTCAAGCTTTGAAATAGTCATAAAGCCGAATGCACCCAATAATGCAGTGCCCACATAGAAGTGGCAGAATTATAAATTAACTTTTTCAGAGGTCAGATTTGAAGCAAACAATTTCCACAAATTGAAGTATCAGCAGTATCTATATTACTAAAAGTCTGATCTTGACCGCTTTTGGCTCACTGTGGTGTGATTTCCGAGAGAACGCCGCCACCTACGTCTGTCATTTTTGGCCAGCTCGCTCAGAGCCCTCCTCCGCCTTCCTGGACCAGAAGATTTTTCCCATAGATGAAAAATCAGAGATATATTAATGTTTTTTTTTTAATTGCCATTCTCTCTGCTGCCCCTGCTGGAGGGAGGGGGAGGGAGTATAAAACCAGGAAGTGGTGTGCCTCACTCAGTCTCTGCAAGATGGAGGAAGCCAGAGGGTCATGTCTCTCTGAGCTCTGAATTGCACTGAACACACGTCTACTCAACTGAGTGCCCTTAATGTGGTTTGAAAATGAAAATATAGTTGGTTTGAAGTAAAAAGGCACTGCCTGCAAATGTTTGTTTGGGTGCTTTGGGTTGAAGTTAAAAGGCACTACTGAAAATGGTGGCTTGGGTGCTTTGGGCTGAAGTTAAAAGGCACTACTGCAAATGGTGGCTTGGTGCTTTGGGCTGAAGTTAAAAGGCACTACTGCAAATGGTAGCTTGGGTGCTTTGGGCTGAAGTTAAAAGGCACTACTGCAAATGGTGGCTTTGCATTCTGAAACCTGAGTGCAAGTTTACAAATGAAGATCTTGCAGCAAAACACAAAGTAAATCTACAGGGAGCAGGATTTACAAAACAGCTTGATGGTATCAGGTGTCACCCTGGGACTAACGTAACCTAAATGTTGCAGAAATTTCGCTTGAGTTGTGTTTTGAAAAGGGTGTCGTCTGCGTATACCTTTACCACCAGATAAACATTTGAATTTCAAAATTGTGGTTATTGTTGAAATATATGTAGTGTTTAAGACACATGCTTTTTAGGAATTTGATATACTCTGTGTTGACCGGGCAGGAAACAAATCTTAGATTTACATGGTCTTCAGTTGGGGAATGGCTATTTGAGCCGCAGGTTAGTATCATGTGTCAAGATAGTGATTCCACTATTTATGATCTGAACCTTTCCTTGATGGGTGTGTCTGGAATTCCATCTGAAAAAGCATGTTTTAATTTTCCTTGCGTGTAGCAAATGGCTGTATCCTCCCATCCCATTCCCAAAAGATTAAAAAAGGTCAAAACACAATGGGTCAGGCCGCATCCATGGAGGGAATGATTGTGATGCAATCTGTCCGAAGAAGGGACCCAATTCGAGTAATTGCCTGTCCATTCCCTCCACAGATGCGTGACCAACTGAGTTTACTTTAGAGATATAGTGCGGAAACAGGCCCTTCGAACCACTGAATCAGCCTGTACACTAACACTATCCTGCACACAAGGGGCAATATACATTTTTTTTTAACCGAAGCCAATTAACCTACAAACCTGTACGTCTTTGGAGTGTGGAAGGAAACTGGAGCACCCCGGAGAAAACTCGAGCGGTCACAGGTAGAACATACAAACTCCATACAGACAGCACCCGTAGTCAGGATCAAACACAGGTCTCTGGCCCTGTAAGGCAGCAGATCTACGGCTATGCCACTGTGGGGCCAAGTTCCTCCAGCACTGTTTTGCTCAAGAATCGAGCATCTGCTAGTTCCTTGTCTCCAGGTTGTAAGGTCAACCAGATTTTCCAAGGCGTGTTAAAATACAGGCCTTCCACATTCTTATCACAACATGTTAACTGCCAGAATTCCCCATCTTTACACAAGACTCTCACCATTGAGTAGAGGGCTATAAAATGTTGACATAGTTCTGACTGTTGCAAAACAATCCACTAAGGTCCCAACCTGAATCGTCAGCAATCCATGTCCTCCAGAGATGCTGTCTGACCTGGGTGACTCCAGGACTTTGTGTCCTCTTGTATAAACCAGTATCTGTATTTCTGTACAATCAACTGGGGATGTGAGATTCTGTAATATTATGAGTATTATAGAATACCCATTTAGTGCCAGCTCTGTGATAAATCAGCTGAATCCTTGCTGTGAGATCACAGGCTGATTCATTCCCACAGTTCAGTTTGCTTTGGCACATTTACAGCTTGTAATTGACAGCTCATTTCTGTCAAGGGACATTGAGCAATCTTTTATGGTTCTGATAATGTGAGATGTTTAAACAGTTTAAAAATAATTAGTCATACTGCACGGAAATGGACCCTTAGCCCACCAAATCGGCACTAACCATCAACCTCCAATTTACACCATGCCCCAGTCAACATCAATATTGCCGAAGTCGAGGTGTGTGAGAACTTCAAATTCCTGGGAGAAAATATCACCAACACTTGTCCTGATCCAACTGCATTGACACTACAGCCAAGAAAGCACATTAATGCCTCTACTTCCTTCCTCAGAGGATGAGGAAAGTTTGCCATATCTCCAATAACTCTCAATAGTTTCTACTTCAGTACTCCAGAGAACATCCTATCAGGATGCATCGCAACTACTGTGCCCAAGATCACTAGAAATTGTAGTTGCGGATGCACCCCAGTCCGTCACACAAGCCAGTCTCCCTTTGCCCCAACTCACCTCTAGTCATAGGGTGCACTTCACACTGCCTAGGGAATTCAGCCAACATAATCAAGGCCCACATGCTACAATTCCCCCTTTTCTCTTCTCCCGTCAGGCAGAAGATACAAAAGCTTGAACGCACATGCTTTGTCCCCATTGATTAAGTAATGGACCTCATATCAGCAAAAGGTGTAGTCTTGATCCCTCAACCTATCTCATAGCAGCTCTTGCATTTATTTTTTTCTGCACTTTCTCTGTTCTAACAGTAATGCTGTAAACTGTTCTTCACTCTAATTGTTTCTCTCATTGCACTACCTGCACTTGTGTATGGCTCGATTGTCCTGTATGATAAGATTTGACTGGATAGGATGTAAACACAGGTTTTCACTATTTTGCTACACATGGCAATAATATACCAATACACTAATCTTACATCAATTTCATTTTATTAATTTCACATTCCTATCGATTCTCCCATTCATCTACACAACTAGAGACAATTTCCAATGGCCAATTAACTTATCAACTTAATTTGCATCTCTTCCAACCTCATCAACTTAATTCAGTGGACCTAATGTGGCCTCTAAATCTGTGTGAAGGTGACTTGCGTTCATCTTCCAGCACCACATATTCCGCTTGGATAGCCTACGATCCGATGGCATGAATATCTGACGCCCTGTTCTTTCCATTTCACTGCCAGCATTTGTCGCTATCCACCTTTGCCAATCTAACCACCTTCCCTCACCAGTATACACTTATCACTCAGCAGGCTTTGCCCACCCCTACCTCTCTTTTCTAGCTTTCTACCCCCGACTACTTCAGTCTGTAGAAGAGTGCTGACTCAATGTTGTGTCCCTTTCCCTCCACAGATGCCACCTGACCCGCTGAGTTCCACCAGTGCTTTGTTTTTAAAACATTTATCAATCTGCATGTGTGTGGGATGTGGAAAAAAATCCAAAGCGCTACATTGGAAGGAAATCTATGTAGTTACAAGACAAATGTGTAAACTTCTGGCAGACAGGATAGGATGTCAGAAACAAACCCAGATTTTTGGAGCTGTGAGGCGGCAGCTTTACTAGCTATGGCACTGTGCTTCATATTTTAATTATTTAAACACTATATTAAAATAAGCACTTGAAGTACTCGAAATTAATGAAGACATTAAGAAAAAAGATCAAAAGTAAAAATCAAATAATTTTATTTCAGATGAAAGGGCGATGCTACATATGACAGCCCTCCTTGATGAAAAGCTCAAGATGTTTATATTCTGCTCCTGCACTCTGTTGAATCCAGCAGGGAGTGGGAGGCTAAGTGCATTAGCATCTGGCTCCCACTTCTTCCTAACTTCTGGATAGCAGTGAGTAGGGAATGAGCTGCCCTGTGTTGCTGCAATCAAATGATTCTCTGGAGAGTTATATACCAGCCCAGCATTGAATAAATTTGTAGAATATACAGATAATGCCAGAATAGGTCCAAAATGAAATATTACTGGAAATATCTTGCACCTTTGGAGGAAAAACTGTTAACATGTTTGCTCGATAACCTTGTGTCACTCTTGCTTGAAAGTGCAGGTGCTGTCTTGGATTGTCAATATATACTCTTTGATTTGCTCAAATGGAAATTGCTCTATTTGATTACCCATTTTCTTACCATATCTAGATAATTTATAGTCCCTGTTAGGTGAAGAACAATTCATGTACACTTTTTCTAATCTAGTGTGCTACATTTAGTACACACAATGTAGACTCCGCTGTGTTGAAAATAATCAAAAATAGATTTATAACTTCTTTGCAGAAAGCCTCAATTCAGTCCACAAAGGTGACTGAGCTTCCAATTCCATTTCTGTAATTCTCAATCCTAGCCTTTTGATTTCTATTTTTGGGCTAATTCGCTGTTTCAACAGTACCACCTATTCCATCTTGGAAAGTTGCAACCTTTGGGACAACAATTCCAGATAAACATCCTTTCCTGTTTGCATCAGGACAAGGCAACATCTGATTGGTTGTTTTTTTATCTCCACAGATGGTACTTGACATGCTGCCTCAGTTTTTTTACTTCAAATTTCCGGCTTTAGTCTGCATTTCTCATTTTGACTTTTCTTCTATTAATCTGCCCTCATTCACTTCCCTCTGTTTACACCTACCACAGGATCAGCTGAAAGGCCTTCCCCCACCCTCTCTTAAATGGCATCAAAAGCCTTAGTTATTTTGGTCTCCTGCCTATCACAGACCTATCCTACCATCTTTTTGCCTTTTGTTTTTGTACACTCCCTGTTCTGTTGAAAGATTATTCACCTGAAATGCAGAGAATGGATCATATGCAGGACATGAGAATAGTTTATCTTGACATTATATTTGGCACAGGCATTGTAGGCTGAAGGGCACTTATGTTCTGTACTGTTCTATGTTCTATGAAATGTTGACTTTGTCTTTCTTTACACTGATACTTCCCGGCATGCTAAAAATCTTCAGCGATTTATTTGGTTTATTTCAGATTCCCATCACCTGTTTTTTTACTTTGGAGAACTTATTGGTTGCAGTTTGTTTGATCAAGATGATGAATTTAAAAGCCATAACAATAGGAAAGATGCTTAGCCAATGGAAATTGTGCAGGAAAATTGCAGTGGTGAAATTTGGTTTGAGGGTACTATGTGTGTCAAAATCCATTCAGAAAAATACATTTTGAAATCTGTTTATTACTTTGTCAACTTTGCTCACTTCAATACTGCTTGTCAGTTTTTATTATTTTGATTAAAAATTAACTCCTATAGTAGCTGCTGATTGTATCGTGTTTATAGAGACGTGGTTAAATCAAGATTATGATTTTAATAGTATTGAAACAGAAAATGCAGGAAATGCTTGGCAGGTCAATGCTCGCCTATTTTGGGGAGGGAGAGGGTGGTAAAAAGATAAATGTTCAATTTCAAATGTATTCATATTGAATACATTTACATTCAGTATTACTAATCTACTAGACAAAAGAAATAATGTAAGCACTCATGTGGAAGTGGGAAATCTTCATGCAGGAGTAGGAAATTAATCTATGAAAATTCCATAACTGTAAGTTATAATTTAGTAATTGGTCTAGATTAATGAAAAAGGCTTGTCACTATTTTCTAGGCCTTGTAGAATGCTGTATAGATAAGTAATTCATGCCAGGAGAGTGTTTGTGGAAATCTTATAGTCTTGAAAGGAATTATAAAGGAGATGCTTTTGAGATTGTCTTGTATCCCAATTAAAAATACTTCCAATAAGAATATTATAATAGGAATTTCAAATTTGCAAATAAATTTGAAGGTATTTTGTATGGGATCCGAGTATTTTGAGAAACTGGGTTGTGGATTACATATATGAGGTGCCGGTTAACTTGTCTTTTTATGTAGAACAAGATTTTAGCAAAGCTATTGAATTGCCAAGGTTGTTCAATTACAATAGAATCTCTTTGTGCCTTTTGGAAGAAAATAATTGAGCTGTCAGCTAATATGGGGCTGGCATTGCTTGGTTACTTTTAAAAAAACACTCACTAGGCTTCATTCATTGTGCTATTTGTAATATTGTGACGATACTTTTGAGGAGGGTAGATCAAATATAGGATAATTTTCCTTCGTTATTATTAGCTAACAGATGTCCTAAGTCCTGGTTAGTTGAATTGCGAATAGGTTAAGGAAATTTAAACCTTCAATGTAAAATGACAATTAAGTTTTTTTTTGTGGTTTCTAAATGGTATCCTACCTATGGGTTCACAAAGAGGTGAATGTTCCTTAAGAAACCTTAGTAATTCCTGTGCTTTTTTTAAAGATAACTAGAGCAAGTGGGACCCGTTGGGTCCCGTCCCACACACAGGGGTGTGTGGGGGGGGGGGGGGGGGGCATGGGTTCCCCGGATGCAATATTCCACCACTCGCCTATAGCTCCCAACTGCGCACGTGGACTGACGAGTTCCCGTTGTGACATAGATGGAGGCATTACTGTGCAGGATAAGTGGTTCCCCTGTTCCCAACGCAAGCCATTCCCCCTACGCAATATTGCACTTCTCACACATATCCCCCAACTGGGCAGGCGCGGCTAATTCATCGTATCCACCAGCACTCCCTTCTCTCCCTCCTCTTCTTTTTCACCCTCCTTCTGCAATCCCTAGAGAGGGAGGGGTGGTAGCGAGGGAGAAGGAGGGGGGTGGTGTGGAGGGAGGGGGAAGAGAAGGTGGCAGTGCAGGATAGATATGCAACATCTCCCTCCTCCACCCCCATCTCCCTCTACCACCTCACTCCCCACCCCATCTCCCTCATCATTTCCCTCATCTACCGTCACTTCCATTCCCTGGCCCAGGACCTACACAGGTCTTAGAGCAGCGCCAGGGCCTGGAACTTGGCCTGGTTCTCGTACTCGACCCGGCCCTGACTTGGTTCCAGCAGCGGCTTTATTTCGGCCCCAGGCTCGGCTCTCTCTCTCTCGAGCATCAGGCTCTGCTCCAGCCAGGGTCCGCGGCTCCACCCTCGCCACCGGGCGTCGGCGGTCATGGCCCCGTCCCAAGCTCCGGGCTCAGCTTTCACTCCAACTCGAGCACCAGGCTCGACTCCAACCAGGGTCCACGGCTCCACCCTCGCCACCACTCGAGCACCAGGCTGGTTTTAGCCAGGTCCAGCGGCTCCACCCTCGCCACTAGGCATCGAGCGCCGGCAGCGGCCGCCACGCGAGTGTGCTGGAGTGCCCCTCCCTACCGGAGTGCCCCATCCTGCCTTGCGAGTGCATTGTGACGTCACTCGGGCGCGCTGGAGTGTCTCGTCCTGCCTTGTGAGTCGACAGGCTTTCCCCCCATTTTTTAAAAGATTTTAAACGATTAGAAAGTGTGGAAATATAGGTGGGAATGTGACAGGAAGATGTTAATTGACTGAATGGGAAAAATGTGAGTAGAATGTGTGAAAATGGGTAGGCTGTGGCCTAGCGTTTGGAAGAAAATAGGGAAATAGAAATTAGCACACAAACATACACGCAGACAGCCATAAACAAGACGAAGAGTTCTAGTAATAACTAGACTAAGTGGGACCTGTTGGGTCCCATGTTCATACAAGAGGGATGGTCCCCCAACGCAATATTCCACCTCTCCACCAATTCCAATATTGGTGGCCAGTGGGGAGGGGGGGCTAGGGGTTTCTGGTGCACTTGTGGGCCGAAGGGACTGGTTACCAGAGGGCTAGTATGGACATTGTGGGCCGAATGGATTCTTGGGCTGGCAGTTCAGCCACTCAGGCCTGGTGGGCTGGCGATTCAGCCACTCAGGCCTGGTGGGCTGGCAGTTCAGCCACTCAGGCCTGGTGGGCTGGCAGCTCAGTCACTCAGGCCTGGTGGGCTGGCAGCTCATTCACTCGGGCCTGGTGGTCTGGCAGCTCAGTCACTCAGGCCTGGTGGGCTGGCAGCTGTCAGGCCTGGTGGGCTGGCAGCTCAGTCACTCAGGCCAGGTGGGCCGGCAGCTCAGTCACTCAGGCCTGGTGGGCTGGCAGCTCAGAAACTGCCAGAAAGTCTGCCCAAAACAGGTGAGAAACTGAGAGAGATGGGGGAGAGGGTGGAGAATCAATTTTAGAAATTTTTCATCTTTTTTTTGCAGATCACAGCAATGAAGGAGGAAGGTCTATACTGGCCTGGATCTCACAGGGAGCCAATGAAGGGAGGGAGAAAAATACTGGGGTGAGGTATAATACTTGCAGGGGGAATACTAACTGATGGACCGATGGGACATCCTGGGCTAGTGCAGGCCTGATGGGCTGAAGGGACTCATTATAAAAACAATTTAAAAAATCGCAGCGAAATGCACTTTTTGGGGACTTTTCCTGGCTTGGCACGGGCCATTTGGGCCAAAATGCTCTTCTTGGGTCAATACAGGCATTTTGACATAGACTCAGACAGCACCCACAATCGGGATCAATCTCTGGTCTCTGGCATTGTAAGGCAGCAACTCTAACGCTGTGCCATTGTGCTGCCTTATCTCGGTTAGATGTCCCCAATCATGAATCTCTTCACTGAGATGAATAACATACTAATCCGAGAGGGCTGCACAGAGCATGAAGTCTGAGAGCCATTTGGAATGCCTCTGATAACTAGACAACAGCCTCCAATGTGTTTCCATTGTGCATTGGCAGTGTAATATTATTTACTACTGCAATAGAGATTACCAGCACAGCTGTGTCAACACTTTATTAGTGCAGCATAGATAATAGTGAGCTGCAAACAATATGCTGGAGAAACTCGGTCATCGAGCTGAGTGAGGAGGGGAGAAGAGGTGAGGAATTTTTGACGTTGTGGGTCGAAACCCTGCATCAGGTGTGTGAGAAGAGATGGCCAGTACAAAGAGGAGAGGTGGAATGGCGAGATAGTAGCCAGAGGCGATTGGTGGGCTAATGAGGGATGAAGGATGACAGGGAGATGGAGCCAGGGAGGGGTGGACGTGGGAGATGAGCAGATGTTTGATGAAGCGAAACTAAAGGTTTAAATAAAAAGGCCAAGGGGAGGATGCAGGTGAAGACAGCTGCTGGAGGATGATAAGCAGGAATACAAAGGCGATAATAGTGATCATTGACACGGTTACACAAGCTAAATTGTAACAACAAATTCAATGACCCTTGCCCTCAACGTTGGACATTTGCTGCTCTTGCCTTCCAGGAGATTTTCCTAATGATCGGGTAGAGAGAGGAATGGACAACAAGTGTGATACCAAATTGGAAGGCTTGGAAATATTTACACAATGCATTGCATGGCATTGATCCACATTTTGAAAGAGATCCCAGAAGTGGTGGGTGTAGGTCGAGTGCACAGCTTCTAGGTGACTAAGGGCAGCCAGTAGGATTTGAATGAATACTACAGGGTAATGGCTGTTTTTTAGCAGTAATCCAGTACTTTTGTGGGTATCCATTAGTTCAGTGTGGATATTTGCCTTGTTGCTCTAATGGGACCTTGTTTGGAAGCAGTGACTGATTGATTGAAAGATACAGGACAGAAGCAGGCCCTTTGAGTCCACGCTGACCATCACAGCCGCTAACACTGGTTCTATTATCCCACTTTAGCATCCACTCCCTACACACTAGGGGCAATTTTTAGAGACCAATTAACTTACCATCCCACACGTTTTGGGGAAGTGTGGGGGGGGACACTAGAGTACATGGAGGAAAACCACGTTGTCACAGTGAAAACGTGCAACCTCCACACTCCACAGTGAGCCCGAGGCCAGGATCAAACTTCGAGTCGCTGACACTGAGGTAGCAGCTGCATCAGTGTGCACCTCTAAATTGGATTAGATTCTCCCACAGGAGGGTGTATTTACTCTATAAAGATTCCTCAGGACCTTTGATTCACTGAGTAACTTAAGATCTAAGTGTTAATAACAAATATTTAGTTGTTTCAAATATGTATTGTATTAAATGCTTTTTTTTTAAACCAATATTCTTAAGCAATTGAACACAATGAGTGTTCTTACATTGAAACAAATTTCAATTTATGAATTCTCACTTAATGGAATGTTCCCTGGGAATACAATTCATTGCAAAATTCAAGGAACCTTGCATTTTTAATGTAGCGACACAGCGCGGAAACAGGCTCTTCAGCCCACTGTCTGCCCGACAAGCCACCCCGCGCACTAACACTATCCTTCACACACTAGGGACAATTTGCAATTTTACCAAGCCAATTAGCCTACAAACCTGTACCCCTTTGGAGTGTGGGAGGAAACTCAAGTAGAAAACCCACAAAGGTCACGGGGAGAACGTACAAACTCCTTACAGACAGCACCCGTAGTCAGGATCGAACCTGGGTCTCTGACACCGCAAGGCAACAACTCTACCGCTGCGTCACCATGCCGCCCCAGTATTGTGTTGCAGCAGCATCTGCAATAACTCTCTTTAATCACTGAAACTCAAGCTTGTTTGTCTGGAAACCCCCCAATTACATAGCGCATTGCTCTATTTGTTTTACTTTTTCACTCCCGACAACATCTTCCCCTTTTAAACTTTTGAGAGAATTTAATTTGTATTTTAACTACTGTAATTACTCTGAGATGCTTTTTGTCTGTTTAGTTTTTAAATTTAGAGATGCAGCGTGGAAACAGCCCTTTGGCCCACTGAGTCCACACTGACCAGCGATCCATTCATACTAGTTTGATGGTAGCCCAGTTTTGCATCCTACACACTCGCGATAATTTATTGGAGTCAATTAACAAGGAGCCTACAAACCCGCATGTCATTAGAATGTGGGAGGAAGCCAGTACATCCAGAGAAAACTCGTGCAGTCACAGGGAAAATGTACAAACTCCACACCTGTAGTCAGGATTGAACCCAGGTCTCTGGCACTGTAAGGCAGCAACTCTACCACTGCACCACCATGCGCCCATTGTGTCTGTTGGTAGGGAACTTGACCTGTATCTTTTCAGACAAAGGAATGATGCAGAGAGAACGTGATCATGACGCATCAAAAGCAGCACAAGGTCCAACTAATTTTGCTGATCAATAACTTTAGCTGTCTACTGTCTCCATAAATGTTTGAATCACTCTTTGCTTGAGAAAGTCCATGAAATGTAGTCTAAATGTAGTCTAGAGTGTTGTGATGTGCACTGAGTTGGCTGACTCGGCCAATTTGGGGTCTCAAAATTCTTTCCACACTTAATAGAGGCATGGGGGTGCTGCAGTATCTGTGGTTATTGATATGTACGGTTCTTTTTGCCTCATTTGGACATGCACATTGATACGAAAGATTCATAGGGATATGGGCCGAATGTGAGCAGGCGGGCAAATTTGGTCAAAGGGCTTGTTTCTGTGCCACATGACCGTATGACTCGCTTCCATATAACCATATAACAATTACAGCACGGAAACAGGCCCTCTCGGCCCTTCCAGTCCGTGCCGACCATTTGTTTTCCCCTAGTCCCATCTACCTGCACTCAGACTATACCCCTCCATTCCCTTCACGTCCATATACCTATCCACTTTACTCTTAAATGTTAAAATCGATCCTGCCTCCACCACTTCTGCTGGAAGCTGATTCCACACAGCCACCACCCTCTGAGTAAAGATGTTCCCCCTCACGTTACCCCGAAACTTCTGTCCCTTAATTCTCATGTCATGCCCTCTTGTTTGAATCTTCCCTACCCTCAATGGGGAAAAATGTATCCACGTCAAATCTGTAAAAAGTTTCCTCCTCTCAATAAACACTTTTCCTCCAGTTTCCTCCTCTCAATAAACACTTTTTTTATGGGAGTTTACCAAACAGAACAATTCATTAGTCATAGATTATTACAGTGTGGAATCATGCCCTTTGGCCCAGCTCGCCCACACTGACCAACAATGTCCCATCTACCCTAATCCCACTTGCCTGCGCTTGGTTCATAAGCCTCCAAACCTGTCCTATCCATGTACCTGTCCAACTGTTTCTGATGGGATAGTCCCAGCCTCAACTACCTCCTCTGGCAGCTTGTTCCATACACCCACCATCCTCTGTGTGAAAAAGTTACCCATTGCATTCCTATTAAATCTTTTCCCCTTCACCTTGAACCTATGTCCTCTGGTCCTCGATTCCCTGACTCTGTGCATCTACCTGATCTCATGATTTTACCTCTATAAGATATACCTCTATAAGATCTCCCCTCATCCTCCTACGGTCCATGGAATAGAGACCCAGCCTACTCAACCTCTCCCTATAGCTCACCCCTCTCATCCTCGTAAATCTTTTCTGAATCCTTTCAAGCTTGACAATATCTTTCCTATAACATGGTGCCCAGAACTGAACACAATATTCTAAATGCGGTCTCACCAATGTCTTATACAACTGCAACGTGACCTCCCAACTCAGTACTCTGACTCATGGCCAAAGTGCCAAATGCATTTTTGACCACCTTATCTACCTGTGACTGGACCTTCATGAAACCATGCACCTGTACTCATAGATCCCTCTGCTCTACAACACTACCCAGAGGCCTACCATTTACTGTGTAGGTCCTGCCCTTGTTTGACGTCTCAAAATGCAACACCTCACACTTCTCTGTATTAAATTCCATCAACCATTCCTTTGCCCACCTGGCTAATCGATCCAGATCCTGCTGCAATCGTTCACAACCATCTTCACTATCTGCAAAACCACTAACCTATGTATCATCAACCACAGCTTGTTGCTCTTGGAAGTGTGTGCCATTGTTGAAACTCTTCAGAGCCTTTATCTCTTGATTTTTTTCTGTCCAGCATGTTGATCATTTGCCCTTGTTCATCTGTCCATAAAGTTGCAAACGGGCTTCTGTGTATGCACAAAGATCAGATATGTTTTTACGATTAGTTTGAAATACTTGAATTGTAGCATTTTGGTATTCAGTCAGGGTGGTATCCAGGCTAGGTGTGAGGGCTGATTTTAAAATGTGTATTAACTTTCAATGGCCATTCAATAATAACATTTACTAGACTAAGTGGGACCCGTTGGGTCCCATGTTCAAACGGGAGGGCTGGTCCCCCGTCGCAATACTGCACCTCTCCACCAATTCCAATATTGGTGGCCAGTGGGGGGACTTTCTGGCGCGCTGGTATGGGTTCTTGGGATGGCAGCTCAGTCCCTCAAGCCTGATGTGCTGGCAGCTCACGGCTGGTGGGCTGGCAGTTGACTCATGGCTATTCCTTGAAATTCCATTTCAAGCAGGATGCAAGGCCACCAAATTCAAATCTATTTTCCCACCATTTCAAGCAGGGTGCAACGCCACCAAATTCAAGTGCAGTTTCTTACCACTTCGAGCAGGGTGCAAGGCCACCGAATTCAAGTGCAGTTTCCTACCACTTCAAGCAGGGTGCAAGGCCACCAAATCAAGTGCAGTTTCATACCAATTCAAGCTGGATCCAAGGCGACCAAATTCAAGTGCGGTTTCATACCCCTTTCAGCAGGGTGCAAAGCCACAAAATTCAGTGCAGTTTCATACCACTTCAAGCAGGGTGCAAGGCCACCAAATTCAAATACAGCTTCATACCATTTCATGCAGGGTGCAAGGCCACCACATTCAAATGCAGTTTCATACCATTTCAAGCAGGGTGAAACCACCATAAAACCACCAAACTCACAGTTCAATAGACATTCAGTGTGTTCAGTTGATTCACAGCTCAGACAGTCGTGACCTCTCCCTCCCCCATCATGCAGAGATTGAGCCACACCCACACTTCTGGGTTTTATAACCCCTCCCACCCGAAAAGGTGTGGCCTTCATGGCGTGATTGACAGGAGAGAGATTCTCAACATTTTGTAAACACTTTTATTTTTAATTGATGGGAAGAATCCTCTGCACCTGCTGAGCGGAGGGGGGCCGAGTAAGATGGCCAAAAATCACAGCCGTAAGTGGTAGCGTTTTATCTAAAATCAATATACAGTGCAAACAGGAAGTTACCCAAACCACCATTTGCAGTAGTGCCTTTTAACTTCAACCCAAAACACCCAAACCACCATTTGCAGTAGTGCCTTTTTACTTCAACGCAAAGCACCCAAAAAAACATTTGCAGTAGTGCCTTTTCACTTCAACCCAAAGCACCCAAACCACTATTTGCTGTAGTACCTTTTTACTTCAACCCAAAGCACTCAAACCACCATTTGCAGTAGTGCCTTTTTACTTCAAACCAAAACCCCCAAACAACCATTTGCAGGCAGTGCCTTTTTACTTCAAACCAACCATATTTTCATTTTCAAACCACATTAAGGGCACTCACAGTTGAGTAGACATGTGTTCAGTGTTATTCAGAGGGATGTGACCCTCTGGCTTCCTCCATCTTGCAGAGACTGTGAGGCACACCACTTCCGGGTTTTATAGTCCCTCCATTAATATCTCCACTGCCCGAGAGTACACAAAAAGCTGGAGAAACTCAGCGGGTGCAGCAGCATCTAAGGAGCGAAGGAGAAAGGCGACGTTTCGGTCTGAAGAAGGGTCTCGACCCGAAAATCTCCTTCGCTCCTTAGATGCTGCTGCAACCGCTGAGTTTCTCCAGCTTTTTGTGTACCATTAATATCTCTCTGATTTTTCATCGATGGGAAAAATCCTCCAGTCCAGGAAGGCAGAGGGGGGCTCTGAGCGGTGGCCAAAAATGACGGCTCTAGGTGGCGGCGTTCTCTCGGAAATCACAGCACAGCGAGCCAAAAGTGGTCAAGATCAGACTTTTAGTAATATAGATTTTGGATTGTGCCTCACTGACCTATACGTGAATGGTAAAAAGGAGATTTAGCTTAAAATATAAACCCAGTAAATTTGACCTCTCAGAAGGGAGGGAATAGCTATTAATTTAGAGGTTGCTTTGGAAAGTAAATATGTTGCCTTTTGTTTTTCCTTACAATTAATTTGTGGTCCACTATTTGGAATATTTAAATTCCCTGTCTGCAGCTTAATTTAGCTTCTCCAACACTTGCATCATTCATTATTAGCAACTTTGAATTGTCAGCATTTCCAGTTGTTTTCTTATAACCCTTATCTTTTAAATACACACTGGTAGTTTCTATCTTGATCTCAGAAATCAAAGTTGAAGATCAAGACTTGATACTCTCAAATGTAATTAAATCAATTTATTTAAAGTTACGCTATCATTTTGGTATAATTTATATGATGATCACTTTCTTTTAAAGCACTTCACCTTGTTTTGTTTTAATGATAAGTTCAAACATGGTGGTGATAACTTTACTAATCAGAAAGTTCCATGTTGCTTTCCTATATATTGGAGTGAAGTACATGACAGAAATTGGATAGAGGAGCCTAGAAACTTTATTGCATGTAGTTTATTTCAGAACATGGCAAGTGAAATCGGGCTGCAAAAAGGAATGAGCTACTTAACAATTTCTGGGTTGGGTTGCATTACTCTAGAAATTCTTCCTCATACAAATTTGAACTGTTGATCCCTGTCTAACACTGCTTTGGAGCATTACTGGGAAAATTAATCCATGTTAACTTGGGGGTTTCTGGTATTGGTTAGTTTCTGGGACAGCTTGATTTTATTCATACCATAGACAGTGTAAATGATGATGTTTCCCTCCCTGTTCTTCACCACCTTGGGGTGATCACTGGTCTGTGTGGTCCCGGTGGACTGAAGGGCCTAGTTCCACACTGTGTGTGTCTGTATATGCCTAGTATATGTCCATATGTGTGTATATGTGTATATGTATTATATATATATATATATATGTATATATATATATATATATATATACTCGGATATGCCAGAGCACAATTGAACATTTTTGTATAGTTTAGAGATAGTGTTGAAACAGGCCCTTTAGCCCACCGAGTCCACAACGACCATCGATCACCCATACACTAGTTCTCATTTTCAGTTTAGTTTATTGTCACATGTACCAAGGTACAGTGAAAAGCGTTTGTTGCATGCTAACCAGTCAGCAAAAAGACCATACATGATTACAATCGATTCATTTACAGTGTGTAGATACATGATAAGGGAATAACGTTTGGTGCCAGCAAAGTCCGATCAAGGATAGTCCAAGGGTCATCAAAGACATAGGATAGTCCATAAGCCTCAACTACCCTCTGTGGCAGAGAGTTCCAGAGTCACCACTCTCAAGTCTTTCTCAGATTTCCCCCTTATCCAGCTGTGACCCCTTGTCCTGGGCATCTAGCCTGTCCAATAAGTCCAGCACTGCTATCTACCTCTTTAATGACCCTCTATGCTATCCCATCATACACACTAGGGATAGTTTTCTCAGAAGCCAATTAACCTACATACCCGCACGTCTTTGCAATGTGGGAGGAAACTGGAGCACCCAGAGAAGAAAAACCATGCTGTCACGGAGAACGTACAAACTCCACACAGACAGCACCCATAATCAAGATTGAACTGTAAGGCAGCAATTCTACTCCAGTGCCACTGAGCTGTTGATATTCCCTTGCAGCGTGTCTGGGTAAGAGTATTTGGTGGTTATGTAGCATGTGGCAACTAACTGAGCTGATGAATTAAGAGCACTTCATAAAAGTACTGAGCATATCACCAAGGGAATCTGAGGTTAGAATGTTTTTTTTTTCCCCATATTAATGCAAACAAACCCAACAGGTAGTTGTTGGAAAACTCAGGAAATTAAAAGTCAGAAGTGTGAGGGTGATGAAGGAATTTAGTTTAGTTTAGAGGTACAGTGCGGAAACAGGCCCTTCGACCCACTGAGTCTGCACCAACCAGCGATCCCCGCACATTAACACTATCCTACACACACTAGGGACAATTTAAAAAAATAAATAAATAAATAAAATTATGCCAAGCCATTTAACCTACAAACCTGTACGTCTTTGGTGTGGGATGAAACCGAAGATCTCGGAGAAAACCCACGCAGGTCACAGGGAGAGCATACAGACAAGAGCCCGTAGTCGGGATCAAACCCAGGTCTCTGGTGCTGTAAGGCAGTAGCTCTACTGCTACACCACCGTGCCGCCCTTGATTGGCATTAACGCCCATGCCTAGTTTATTTCCCTAGAATGCAGAGAAAGCAATTTGGTATTTGCACTTCTTATTTCTATTATCAAATCAACATTAACAAAATACATGGTTTGATTGTTATCACATTGTTTTTTTTTAGATTCTGTTGTCTACTAATTGACTGGTCTCTTGTGTTACAACGGTGATGACACTTCAAAACAATCTTTATTTCCGGTAAAGTTCTTTAAAATGTCATTAAATCATGAAAGATTACATAAGTGCAGGCCCTTCCATGCTCCCGTGTGCACTTTATGAAAAACATCAGTATTGGCCTAGATCTGAGGTTTTTGTTTTTGCCATGTTTACCTTTTGGAAACTCTAACTCGCATTCATGCCCAATTTTCTCATCAAGTAGTTTGTGATCTCTCAAAATATAATTAGAAAATGTTTATTTCGAATTAGTTTAATGAACTGGAAGAGGAAGTTGAGAATGTGGAATCTGCCTGTATTTACATATTTACGCAATCTTGCAGCTGCTTCAAGGATCTCTACTTTCATACAGGAATCGGGTGTTACTGCAGATGACATGTTATTTTGTTTAACTGATTTCGAGCATGTGAAAACTGTTGCAGAATTCCAAGGCCTCAAATCATTCACAGGATGGAAAAGCAATAGCAAGGTCAACATGTATGGTCCTTAACCAATTCCCCCCGAACTGAATGGCGTGCAAGGTGTTCCAGAGGGTGGATTGGAGTATTGGTGGTATTGCCTGTATTATATGGCAACTTTCTAACCAGTCTTTAGCTTAGTTTATTGTTACATGTACTGAGGTACAGTGAAAAGCTTTATGTTGCCTGATATTCTGTCAGTGTAAAGACTATACATGATTACCTATTTGATATCTGGCCCACTACGGTGATGTCATCAGTAAATTTGTAAATTGAGTTGGATTTGTACTTGGCTGTGCAGCCGTGGGTGTATAAGGGGGGCTGAGAATGCAACATTGTGGAGTACCACAGTTGAGGATTATCAAAGAGGATGATTTGTCCCCCATCCTCACTGATTGTGGTTTGTTGGTCAGGAAAACTATGATCCAGTTGCAGATATGAGTGCTGACTCCATGTTCCACGAGTTTGGTGATGAGCCTGGATGGGATAATAATAATAATATATTTTATTGTCATTACACATAAGTGCAACAAGATTTGGTTTGCAACTTCCATCCGATGTCATAACTTAAACCACTAATAAGATGTAGATTTAGATACCCCGAGAACAAGGTTTGTAAAAAGAACAAAGGATAATGGTATTAAAAGCAGAGTTGATAATAGACGTCTGACATAGGTGTCTCCCTTCCCCAGGTTTTCCAGGGATGAGTGTAGGGTCAGGAAGATGGCACGGCTGTTGACCTGTTGTGGCGGTGGGCAAACTGCAGTGGGTCAAGGTTGCTTGGTAGAGTAGATTCAATGTACTCCATAGCCAGCCTCAAAGCACTTCACTATGGTGGATAGACACAACGTTCTGGAATAGCTCAGCACGTCAGGCAGCATCTCTGAGAGAAAAAGGATGGGTGACGTTTTAGGTCGGGTCCCAACCAGAAATGTCACCCATCATTTTTTCCAGAGATGCTGCCAGTCCCGCTGAATTACTCCAGCACTTTGTGTCTATCTTCGGTATAAACCATCATCTGCAGTCCCTTTCTATTCATGATGATGGATGTCAAGGCCACTGGTTGGTAGTCATAAGGCATGAGATCTTGCTTTTCTTCGGCATTGGATAATGTGTTTTATACCCAAACTTTCTTTACTCATCTCTCAATACACAACTATTCTCACCAATAACCATATAACAATTACAGCACGGAAACAGGCCATCTCGGCCCTTCTAGTCCGTGCCGAATACTTACTCTCACCTAATCCCATCTACCTGCACTCAGACCATAACCCTCCATTCCTTTCCCGTCCATATCCTTATCCAATTTATTTTTAAATGATAAAATCGAACCTGCCTCTGGAAGCTTATTCCACACAGCTACCACTCTCTGAGTAAAGAAGTTCCCCCTCGTGTTACCCCTAAACTTCTGTCCCTTAATTCTCAAATCATGTCCTCATATTTGAATCTTCCCTACTCTCAATGGAAAAAGCTTATCCACGTCAACTCTGTCTATCCCTCTCATCATTTTAAAGACCTCTATCGTCCCCCCCCCCCTTAACGACCTTCTGATTGCAGTAGAGACTTCTTGACGCTTGGTAGTCGGTCTCACTCATCCTAGGCACAGTGTGCTGTCTTTATGAATTTAATCTCCATGGAGATATTGCTGATTAGTTCAGTTTGTGACTAATGAGCACTGAATGTTTTTAACTGTCTTAAATATTTCTACAACTGTCGCAATCCACTGATTTAATCATACCACATTTCTGAACCTTATGTTTTCCTTTGCAAATTGTTTTGTGCTGCTTGCCATATAGCTTTCCCAGCTCCACTGGGGAAACCTACGATGCTTGTGTTCCCACAAGTCCAGCAATGGACATGACACCTCGAGCTGTGAACCCACCTTTGGACGCCTCTGGCTACATATCAGACATTATTCTCTGAAAGCCATTAGTAATCCAGGTGGTGTCATGACAAATTGGCATGGTTTGCAGCTGTGGTTCTTGGATTTTTTTAAATTCCACATAAGTCATGGTGAGATTCAAACTTGCACTTCTGGATCAATAGTCCAGATGTCTTGATACTAAATACTGTAGCAGTTAACATCAAAATAGCGTTTGACTAAGTGAGGCTTCTATGAACCATAGGAAAAATGAAAGCAAAGCACGACAGGAGAGTCAACAGGAGTCCCATGTATCACGAATGATGATGGACAAGGATTTTGAAACTTAATTATCTAATTCTTTGACATCACTGTTGGAGTATTACAGGAGAGCTTCCTAGGTCAAACTGTCAATTGTTTGATCAGCCATGAGAGTTGTTTGCAATGTTCAGTTCCATTCTTGGTAGTAATTCTATTGGATTAGTTAACTCACTCACCACTGCTGCCGCCTTCTCCCCTCCACAACCTTTTCACAACTTACCAGACCACTTTGGGATTTATGATTCACTAGAAACTTGACTGGATCAGTCATATACAGTGGCAAATGTTTTCATACCCCTTTAACTTTTCCACATTTTGTCATGTTACAACCACAAACGTAAATGTATTTTATTGGGATTTTATGTGGTAGACCAACACAAAGTGGTGCATAATTGTGAAGTGGAAGGAAAATGATACATGGTTTCCAAATTTTATTACAAATAAAAAATTGAAAAGTGTGGAGTGCAAAGGAATTCGGCCCCCCTGAGTCAATACTTTGTAGAACCACCTTTTGCTGCAATTACAGCTGCAAGCCTGCTGAAGAAAAGCATCCCCACAGCATGATGCTGCCACCACCATGTTTCACAGTGGGGATGGTGTGTTCAGGGTGATGTGCAGTGTTAGTTTTCCGCCATACATAGTGTTTTGCATTTAGGCCAAAAACTTCAATTTTGGTCTCATCAGACCAGAGCACCTTCCTCCACGTGTTTGCTGTGTCCCCCACATGGCTTGTGGCAAACTGCAAACGGGACTTCTTATGGCTTTGTTTAAACAATGGCTCTCTTCTTCCCACTCTTCCATAAAGGCCTGATTTGTGGAGTGCATGACTAATAGTTGTCCTGTGGACAGATTCTCCCATCTGAGCTGTGGATCTCTGCAGCTCCTCCAGAGTTACCATGGGCTGCTTCTCTGATCAATGCTCTCCTTGCCCGGCCTGTCAGTTTAGGTGGATGGCCATGTCTTGGTAGGTTTGCAGTTGTGCCATACTCTTTCCATTTTCGGATGATGGATTGGACAGTGCTCCGTGAGATGTTCAAAGCTTGGGATATTTTTTTATAACCTAACCCTACTTTAAACTTCTCCACAACTTTATCCCTGACCTGTCTGGTGTGTTCCTTGGGCTTCATGATGCTGTTTGTTCACTAATGTTCTCTAACAAACCTCTAAGGCCTTCACAGACCAGCTGTATTTATACTGAGATTAGATTACACACAAGTGGACTCTATTTGCTAATTAGGTGACTTCTGAAGGCAATTTGTTGCACTGGATTTTATTTAGGGGTATCAGATTAACGGGGGCTGAATACTTTTGCCCGCCACACTTTTCAGCTTTTTATTTGTAAAAAAATTTGAAAACCATGTATCATTTTCCTCCCACTTCACAATTATGCGCTACTTTGTGTTGGTCTATCACATAAAATCCCAATAAAATACATTTACGCTCGTGGTTGTAACGTGACAAAATGTGGAAAAATTCAAGGGGTATGAAAACATTTGCAAGCCACTGTGTGATAGGGGCTGCAATTTCACTCGCCTCCTTGGATGTGATGGACTAGATGGAATCTTGTTGACTCTCTAACCTCACCGAGGTCCAGGCAATGGGTGCTTTCTTTCTTGACTTGCCAACAGCTTCTTGCATCTTTTGGGCCCAGTCCAGAGTGTCAAGAAACTGCTTACCTGGATATTTGCAGCTCTACAAATATTCAAATAGCTTGATGCCATCCAGGGCAAAGTAGCCACATTCTGGGCACTTCATCCACTTTAACCATGCGCTCCCTTCACCATTGGTGCTGCAGCGGCCATGATTTGTTGATAACGCCCATGATCTCGAAAAGCTAAGTGCTGCCAGGAATGCTATCCCATGCAAGTTTTCTAAACCCTGAATCGTCCCTCAGGTCCAATCCACTGCCTGCAAATTTCTGACGAGGCTTGGATGCCCAGGAGACTGAGCTATTCATTGGGTTTAAGGTTAAGACAGAGGTAAACAGTTGACACTTCAAACTACTGGAAGAGTGTAGATTAGAAACAGGAAAATAAAGGAAATGTATAATTGAGTCATGTAATTCAGAAACTGTCAAAACACATACAGACTGGACAGAGAAAATAGCCAGACTACAATAGCCAGTGACGTAAATTAGTTCCCAACTGACATATAAACCATATAACCATATAACAATTACAGCACGGAAACAGGCCCTCTCGGCCCTTCCAGTCCGTGCCGACCATTTGTTTTCCCCTAGTCCCATCTACATAAAAAGAGCTATGATGTTGGACGCTCTTGAGAACTGCTGACATTTATTCATTCCTTCGCATTTATTTTGGAGAATATTTAAGACTTGGGTTCTTAACAGTAAATCCATTCATTTAACTGGACAGGAATGCTGTTAAGTTGGAGAAATTGTGTGTGCAAGATAGCTTGCCTGTTCTGATGAAAGATTATAAACATGAAATATTATTCTTGCAAATTAAGGCATAAACTGGCACAGTTCATACTCGTCTGATGCTCTGTTCTGATGTCTTTCAGTAACGCTCTATTTCATTATGTCTCTGAATAATTCACCGCAATGCCTGAAAGGAGAGGTTGGATAAACTTGGTTTGTTTTCTCTGGAAAACTGGAGGATGAGAGGAAACCTGATATAAGTGTATTAACTATATCATAGAGGGGGTGGATAAGTCAAGACCTTTTTCCTGGGATGGAAATACCTAATACTAGAGGGCACAGCTTTAAGGTGAGAGGATGTGCGGGGCAATTTTTATTTTACACAATGGATGGCAAGTGCCTGGAAAGCGCTGCCAGGTTTGGTAGTGAAGGCAAGTAGGATAGTGGCATTAAAGAGACTTTTAGATAGGCACATGGATATGCAAGCATTGGAGGCATATAGATAATGTGCAACAGATAAGAGTTGGTCTTGACATCATGTTTTGCTTAGACATTGTAAGCTGAAGGACCTGTTCCTAGACTTTAGAGATATGACGTTGAAACAGGCCCTTCGGCCAACTGAGTCCACACCGACCATTGATCACCCATACATTAGCACTATCCAACACACTAGGGACAATTTATCAAAGCCAAATAACCTACAAACCTGTACGTCTTTGGTGTGTGGGAGGAAACTGGAGTACCCGGAGAAAACACAGGAAGCATGTTCAAACCCCATATAAGCAATATCTGTAGCCAGGATCAAACCCGGGTCTCTGGCTCTGTAGGGCAGCAACTCTACCGCTGCTGCATTGTGCTGCACTGTTTTATGTTCCACCACTGATTTAATCCTCTGCAGTTATTCCATTATTTGTTTGCTAATATTAGACCTACCATTCTGGTGGTATGAATCTAACAGCTGCAGTTGTTTTCATTGACCTACCTTTTGCACTGGAGGAAGCTAAACTTTGCCACCCAGTCTTCATCTGCCGCTGGGTTGTGAAAGTCTGCAGTAGTCTCTTTTTTAAGGCCTTTGTTAGCATAAGCTTACCTTTTTGATTTGCAGTACTTTGCTCTCAATGTCAACATGGACTCCAGGAGAAAAAGTAATCATTGAATTCCTCCATTTGTATCAAATTTGTGTATGGCATTTGCCCCCAGCTTTTCTCGATTATTGGCTGAAGATTTTGTTGTAATTTTTTTCTAAAAGGCAAAAACTTAAAGATATAGGAACATGAGGAGGACATTTAGCCGATCATCCACTTAGTTTAGAGATACAGCGTGGAAACAGGCCCTTCGGCCCACCAAGTCTGCGCCGACCAGCACATTAACACTATCCTATACACACTCGGGACAATTTACAATAATACCAAGCAATTAACCTACAAATCTGTACGTCTTTGGAGTGTGGGAGGAAACCGGAGCACCCAGGGAAAATCCATGTGGGAGAACGTGCATACTCCGTACAGTAAGCACCCACATTCAGGATTGAACCCGGGTCTCTGGCGCTGAAAGGTAGCAACTCTACCGCTATGCCACCGTGCCACCCGCCCTCTTCCATATTCCTGCCGTCTTCCATATTGCTGTTCACCTTTGGACTTAAGAAATATATGTTTCTCCTTGCATTTTTTGTGTTCAATGATTTGGCCTTCACTGGTAGAGAATTTCACAAGTTTGTCATCCTTTGGGTGAATAGGTTTCATCTAATCTAGATTTTAAAATGGATCCTGAGGCCATGACCCTTGGTTCTGGTCTCTGCAACCATCAGGAACATCCCCCCCTACACTTTGTCTGTCTAATTTCTTTAGAAATTTATAAGATTCTGCAAGCTGCTGCTGTTCTGTCATATGATAGTGAATGTAGTCCCAGCGTTCCCAATTTTTCATCGTGTATCAGTTCTGCCATCCCAGGAACCAATCAAGTCTTATTTTCTTTGAATAAACTGCTTTCAAAGATGCATTTTCAAATCTGGGCATATAAATGATTGATCCAAGGTAAAAGGATTTTAAGTGTTTTGAAATTCTGGAAACTATTTATCATGCTGCTAGGGTGCCATCGTGAGCATTAAGCCATTCAGACTGGAATGTGAATATACAAACAAACTGCAAAGCAGACATGCATAATGATAGAATATTCTTAATTTATGGGGCTAGAAGGGAAATACTTTTAAGAGATTGTTGCATAGAATTTGTAGGATCTTGTTCAATTAGAAAATGTAATTTGCTATAAGTTGACACAAACCATTGTAGTGGTAGTGGCATTGTTTATAAAAGTTGCTTTGTTATAAGTACAAACAAGGAACTATAGATACTCTGGAAAATGGATAGATGATCTTTCAGGATGGGACCCTTCAGTCTAAAGTAGCATCCCAACCCAATACATCGCCTATCCATGTTCAGCTGAGATGCGGCCTGAACCCTCTGAGCTACTCCAGGAATCTGCGCCTTCCTTTGTTTTAAGTGTTTAATTTTGTTTTGTTTTTTATAAAGAGACAAGACAAGAGACAAGACAGGAGACGAGCCATTTATTGTCACATTCCGGAAGTGGCGGCGCTGCGTGGCAGCTGCGGCTCACCTGCAGTCCGTCTGTTTTTTCTTTTTTTTTGTCCTTTTGTGTCTGTTTTTAGTTCGAATTTTTGGTTTATTAGGCTGTGTTTGTGTGGGGGGGGGGGGGGGAAGGGTGGGAGAAACAAGGTTTTAGTCTCTCCCTTCGGGGGGATGCGACCTTTTCTTGTCGTGTCCCCCGTCACCGTCTCCGTCTGTGCTGAGGCCTAATGGCGGAGCTGGTGGCCTCGGAGCTGTGGCGAGCGTTCAGAGCTCCGGTGTTCCAGCGGCGGCGGCGGCCCGGCTTCGGGGCTTCGGCGCTCCAGCAGTTGCTCCAGCGGGTGTTCCAGCAGCGGCCCGGCATTGGCGCTCCGGCGGCTCCGGCGGGTGTTCCAGCAGCGGCCCGGCTTCGGCGCTCCGGCGGCTCCGGCGGGTGTTCCAGCAGCGGCCCGGCATTGGCGCTCCGGCGGCTCTCCAGCGGGTGCTCCGGCAGCGGCCCGGCTTCGGCGCTCCGGCGGCTCCGGCGGCTCTCCAGTGGGTGTCCCGGCGGCGGCCCGGCTTCGGCGCTCCGGCGGCTCTCCGGCGGCTCTCCAGCGGTGCTCCAGCAGCGGCCCGGCATTGGCGCTCCGGCGGCTCTCCAGCGGCTCTCCGGCGGGTGTTCCAGCGGCGGCCCGGCTTCGGCGCTCCGGCGGCTCCGGCGGCGCTCCAGCGGCTCTCCAGCAGGTGCTCCAGCAGCGGCCCGGCTTCAGGGCTTCGGCGCTCCAGCGGCTCTCCAGCGGTGTTCCAGCGGCGGCCCGGCTTCAGAGCTCCGGCGGCTCCAGCGTTCCCGTGGTCGATCCTGACTGGGAGCTGTGGTGGTGTTCCAGCGTTCGGCGGCGGCGGTGGCGGCCTGGCTTCGGAGGCTCGGCCGCGGGCCTGGTGGACGATGACATCGAAGGCCTGGATTGCCTCAGTACAGAGGGGGAACAAGTAGGGGAAAATGACAAAGACCTTAAGACTTTTGCCTTCCACCACAGTGAGGAGGTGCTTGGTGAACTCACTGTGGTGGATGTTAAATTATGTGTTTATTGTGTGTTTTGTTTTAATTTATTACATGTTATGACTGCAAGGTAACAAATTTCGTTCAGACCGAAAGGTCTGAATGACAATAAAGGAATCTGAATCTGAATCTGAATCTGACATGCACCAATTGGTACAGTGAAATTTGTGGTCACCATACAGCCATACGAATAAAATAAAGAACACAAAATACGACAGTCTATAACATAAACATCCCCACACAGCAGTATCAAAGTTTCCCACTGTGAGGAAAGGCACCAAAGTTCAGTCATCCTCCTCTTTGATGTTCACCCGTGGCCGGGGCCTCCCGAACCATCCGCAGTCACTGCTATGGGCGGCCTGATGTTCAGGCCCTCCCGCTGGGATGATAGAACTCCGACGTCGGAACGGAAGAACATCCTCAGCAGCTTGGACCTCCGAATCGGCCACCTCCAACCGGTGACCACGGCTCCCGAAGTCCACAGGCCGATCTGGGCGGAGATTCAAGCTGGCGGCTCTCGGCAAAAGGTCCCAGGACTCCGCGATGTTGGTCATCGCTGCCCGCGGTTGAGCTCCACAGACCACAGCTCCGTGACGTTGAAGTAGCAGGCCCAACACTACGGAGCTTCAAACGGCAATCCCAGGTACGGCATCGCCTGCTCCGCGATGTATCCAGCGCTGCGCCGCTGCTGCTGAAGCTCTGGTCCGGTCCCCGGCTGGAAAGGCCATGCCCATCCAGTTGGTAAACCGCGAGGAGGGGGGCGAGGACGCGACATGGAGAATAGTCGCATCCTCGCCAGGAAGTGACTGGGAAATGGTTTTCCCTTTGCTGCACCTGCCCTCCCCCACATAGAAATACTAAAACAAACCTTCCAAAACATACTTTAAACAAACTAAAAATTATAAAAAGATGGAATAACAGACAGACTGTAGGCAGAGGCTGCCATCATGCGGCACCCCTCATGGCCATTTGTCATCTTTATTTTGTTTCCAACATTGGTTTGTACTACTAGTTCACAACAAATAACATGTTCACCTTTTTGCTTTTAACTTCACCTTTTTGCTTAGCTTCAGAAAGGGAAAGTTGGGATATCATGCACCTGTTTTCATTAGTGGGTCTGTGACTGAGAGCATTAGTAGCTTCAAATTCCTGGGTGTTAACCAGACACGTGCCGTGAGTAATTACTCGGGTTAGGCAGTCAGTCTGCTTAAAAAACAATCTTAAACCACGCATGCGCAGATTGTTCTCCTCTCCGTAAAAATGAAAATAAAGAAAGTAACAATTTAATTTGTCCAAAGCTTCCAAATCTCCTTCATTCTGAATTATTCAGGTAGGTGGAGAGATGGTGGGAAAAACGGGAGCACACCGGGACAAGTTGAATCAGTTGTGATCTTATTGAATGACAAATAGTAGTTGAAGGGACCAATTGGGGGGAGAGTACCTTTCACAGCGTGTCGGGAGTCTGGCCAGGGATAAAGTTGTGGGGAGGGCAGTAGCGTTGAGAAGGAGGGGGTCGGGGATCATGCCAGCAACATCACTCACTCACCGCTGCCGCGATGCTCCGGGCGCATAGCCACAGCATTGTGGCCGGGGAGGGAAGGAGCTCAGGTGGCTGCGAGTGGCCGCCGGACCTCAGCGCCTTTTGCTAGCCTGCTCACCTCTGGCAGTGCTCTCCGTCTGAACAGTGAGGGGACCAGCTCAAGAGCAAAGATCATAGAGCGGAGTGGGTCAGCGGGCGATGGATAACAGGACAGCGGGCAGTGGACACTCCTGTGTCAGCGCGAACAAGGGACCAATTGAGGTTACTCGCACTGACACACGGAGTAAGCCCCACCGCCCGCTGTCCTGTTATCCATCGCCCGCTGACCCGCTCTTGAGCTGGTTGTTCAGGCATGATCCCCGACCCCCTCCTTCTCAACGCTCCTGTTCTCCCGCAACTTTACTGCTGGCCAGACCCCCCACACACTGAAAGGAACTCCCCACCCTGCCCCCCCCCCCCCCCCCCCCCCCCCCGGCGGCGCTGTCCTTTTACAGCCGCTTCCCACTTTACAGCCGCTTACGCTGCGCATACGCAGTACACAGTTCACGCTGCAAAGGCAGAATTTCAGCTGCCTTCAACTCTGCTTGAAATCGACGGCTTGAAGCAGCTTTAAGAGGTCGATCTCTTAGGTAGGCATAATTCTCCCGTGCCTTTACTATTTATATTTAATAATTATCATTTTACAATTACAAGTTTATTTTACAAATGTACAAGTACAATGAGTACAGGTGGGCAGACAGGGAAGAATAGGTGAAGAGGCAAGGGACAATACATGCAGGAAACTTGGCAATAAAGCAAACTGATCAAGGAACTCAGTGGGTTGGGCAGCATCTGTGGAAGGAATTGGGCAGACGATATTTTGGGCTGGGAGCCTTCTTCAGACTCTTCCAACTTTTGCAATGCCCAAGAGAGCAATGATTGTTTGATTGTTTTCCTGGAATGAATGGCTTTGTCAAGATTGACTTTGGAATGATTCCTTCTCATGATCATATTGAATGGCAGAATGGCCTACCTCTGCACCTATTTTCTATCTTTCTTCAAATTTGCTTGTGGCCTCACTCTAGCGGTGGAGGAGGTTAAGGACAGAAAGGTTATGGCAAGGGGAGTTAAAATAGCTAGCAACCTTTCGTTCCGGCAAGCCTTGGCGGACAAAGTGCAAATGTTCGGTGAAACAGCTGCCTAGTCTACACTTAGTCCTGCCATTAGAGAGGAGGATCTAAAAAAGGTTCTGACTCAAAGTGTTGTCTGTCCATTCCCTCCACAGATGCATGCTGCCTGACCTGCTGAGTTCCTCTAGCACTTTATGTTTTGCTCAAAATTCCAGCATCTGCAGTTTGTTTTGTCTTTATTTTTTATTCATTGGGTTTTGCAGGCTGAGCCAGCATTAGTCTCTAAAACCATATCCCTAAAAATGACGACGTAAAATTGTTAAGGGCCTGTCCCACTGTACGAGGTAATTCAAGAGCTCTCCCGTAGAATGTATGTAGCAGGTAAGTCGGAGCTCGGGATGTCTCTTAGCGGCTCATAACACTAATGGCAGGTACTCGGAAAACGCGGTAAGCTTGTGAATATTTTTCAACATGTTGAAAAATGTCCATGAGAGCCCCGAGTACCTACGAGCGGCTATTACCGTAATTCTCCGAGTTCGAATCAGGGGAAACTCGGGAGAACTCTTGAATTACTTCATGCAGTGGGACAGGTGATGTGGTTTTAGAGACTAATATCTGTGTTCTGAACACCTGTGCTTATGGAATATTCCATATACAAGTCTGGAGCGATAAATAGAATTCCTAGTTCCTGTAATGGTTTTATTTACTGGGTCTAAAAATATTTGCAACAGTTGCTGTGGTCAGAACTTTGTAGGAATTAAAGAATCTATGATTTATTTTTATGGTTACATAGCAAGCTTTTCTTCAGTGTTTCTTAAACCAGCAGCTGCTTTTTCATTTTAAGTGTGAACCCAGACTACTGGTTATGATTAGGAGTAGGGAGTGTCTGATCTTGGTGCGTGACCATATGTAAATTGGTAGAATTCGCTGAAAAGTATTTAACAATCAAATTCCTAAGTTCCCTATTATCCTCATCCCCAATTTGTTCTGAAGGGTAAACATTTCTTGTATTAGTAACATATTTAGTCATCTAATCCATTTGCCAAGAAGATCTACATCTGCTTCCCAGGAAGTTGTGTATCTGCTAATCTATATTTTTGAATTTGTTTTTGAAGTTTATTGAGATGACTGCGTTATCCACCAGATTCCAGAGAAGGAATCTGGTGGAAGAGGACCAGAGGAAGCAGCTGATTGGGTGCAACCCGGGGTTTACAATTTTACATTTCTGCCTTCAGGTTTAAGGATTCTGGGAGTTAAGGATTCTGGGAGTTAAGAATTCAGTATTTATTAGTAAAGTTTAAAGGATAAAGTTTTGTGAGTAAAAAAAAAAAAAATTTAATAGAGTAATCCGGGAGTAAGATATGTCAGTAGAAATTGGCCCCGTGGTTTGTTTAGCCTGCAACATGTGGGAGATCAGGGATATGGTCGGTGTCCCTGGTGACTACGTTTGCAGGAAGTGTGTCCAGCTGCAGCTCCTGGCAGACCGCATTGAACGATTGGAACTGCGGTTGGATTCATACTGGAGCATCCACGATGCGGAGAAAGTCGCGGATAGCACGTACAGTGAGTTGGTCACACCACAGGTAAAAGGTAAGAGGACAGAAAGGGATCGGGTGGCCAATAGCCAGCAAAGCAGTAGGCAGGTAGTGCAGGGGTCCCCTGCGGTCATCTCCCTCCTAAACAGGTATACCATTTTGGATACTGTTGCCGATTAGGAAAAGGGGAGATGCAGCGATACCTGGGTGTCATGGTACACCAGTCATTGAAAGTAGGCATGCAGGTGCAGCAGGCAGTGAAGAAAGCGAATGGTATGTTAGCTTTCATAGCAAAAGGATTTGAGTATAGGAGCAGGGAGGTTCTACCTCAGTTGTATAGGGTCTTGGTGAGACCACACCTGGAGTATTGCGTACAGTTCGGGTCTCCAAATCTGAGGAAGGACATTATTGCCATAGAGGGAGTACAGAGAAGGTTCACCAGACTGATTCCTGGGATGTCACGACTGTCTCATGAAGAAAGATTGGATAGACTCGGTTTATACTCTCTAGAATATAGGAGATTGAGAGGGGTTCTTATAGAAACTTACAAAATTCTTAAGGGTTTGGGCAGGCTAGATGCAGGAAGATTGTTCCCGATGTTGGGGAAGTCCAGGCCAAGGGGTCACAGCTTAAGGATAAGGGGGAAATCCTTAAGACTTTGATGAGAAAGACTTTTTTCACACAGTTGTGAGTCTCTGGAACTCTCTGCCACAGAGGGTAGTTGAGGCCAGTTCATTGGCTATATTTAAGAGGGAGTTAGATGTGGCCCATGTGGCTAAGGGGATCAGGGGGTACGGAGAGAAGGCAGGTACGGGATACTGAGTTGGATGATCAGCCATGATCATATTGAATGGCGGTGTAGGCTCGAAGGGCCGAATGGCCTACTGCTGCACCTAATTTCTATGTTTCTAATTGTACTGGTCGTTGAACTCTAATCTTCCATTCGAACAGTGTTGTTGGGTTAGCACTGGGAAATAACCAGGGTTTGCTTGTATTTTCTTGCAAAGCTGTGCGATCTTGAATATTTCCTAATTACTACTGATATATATTTGAAACTTGCTGATGGTGGAACCAGCAGTTTCTGATTGTGGAGTCATTTGCAGAAGACTTACAAGACTCATTAGTGGTGTGCCTCAGGGTTTGGTGCTAGGACTACTACTGTTTGAGGTTTGTATCAATGATTTGGATGAGAATGTAGAAAGTGTGATTAGTAAATTTGCAGATGACACTAAAGTGAGTGGTATTGCAGATGGAGAAAATGGTCATCCAAAAATTATCAGCAGGATCTTGATCTGTTGGGCAAGTGGGGTGGGAAATGGTTAATGGAGTTTAATGTAGATAAATGCGAGGTGTTGCATTTTCGGAAGTCAAACGATGGCAAGATATTCACGGTGAATGCCAGGGCCATGGGGCATGTAGAAGGGATGTTATGCTACAGTTGTAAAATGCGCTGGTGAAGCTGCATTTAGAGTATTGTTAGGTTTTTGTCACCCTGTTATAGAAAGGATGTCATAAAGGAAAAATTGCATAAATATGGGGAGGTGGGGGAGATATTGAACAATTTCTTTTCTTCGGTATTCACCAAGGCGAAGGATATTGAACTCTGTGAGGTAAGGGAAAAAAGTAGAGTAGCTATGGAAACTATGAGATTCAAAGAGGAGGAAGTATTGACACTTTTGAAAAATATAAAAGTGGATAAGTCTCCAGGTCCTGACAGGATATTCCCTAGGACACTGAGGGAAGTTAGTGTAGAAATAGCAGGAGCTATGACAGAAATATTTCAAATGTCATTAGAAACGGGAATAGTGCCGGAGGATTGGCGTACTGCGCATGTTGTTCCATTGTTTAAAAAGGGTTCAAAGAATAAACCTAGCAATTATAGACCTATTAGTTTGACGTCAGTGGTGGGCAAATTAATGGAAAGGATACTTAGAGATAATATATATAAGCATCTGTATAAACAGGGTCTGATCAGGAACAGTCAACATGGATTTGTGCCTGGAAGGTCATGTTTGACAAACCTTCTTGAATTTTTTGAAGCGGTAACTAGGGAAATTGATGAGGGTAAAGCAGTGGATGTTGTCTATATGGATTTCAGTAAGGCCTTTGACAAGGTACCCCATGGAAGGTTGGTTAAGAAGGTTCAATCTTTAGGTGTTAATGGCGGAGTAGCAAGGATTGTTTGTCATGTACATCAATGATCTGGATGATGGGGTGGAAAATTGGATAAGTAAGTATGCAGATGATACTAAGATAGGTGGTGTTGTGGATAATGAAGTAGATTTTCAAAGTCTACAGAGAGATTTGGGCCATTTGGAAAAGTGGGCTGAAAGATGGCAGATGGAGTTTAATGCTGTTAAGTGTGAAGTGCTACATCTTGGTAGGACAAATCAAAATAGGACGTAAATGGTAGGGAATTGAGGAATGCTGTGGAACAGAGGGATCTAGGAATAACTGTGCATACTTCCCTGAAGGTGGAATCGCATGTAGAAAGGGTGGTACAGAAAGCCTTTGGTGTGCTGGCCTTTATAAATCAGAGCATTGAATATAGGAGTAGGGAAGTAATGTTAAAATTGTACAAGGCATTGGTAAGACCAATTCTGGAGTATGGTGTACAATTTTGGTCGCCTAATTATAGGAACGATGTCAACAAAATAGAGAGAGTACAGAGGAGATTTACTAGAATGTTGCCAGGGATCCAGCAACTATGTTACAGAGAAAGGTTGAACAAGTTAGGTCTTTATTCTTTGTAGCGCAGAAGGTTAAGGGGGGACTTGATTGAGGTCTTTAAAATGATGAAAGGGATAGACAGAGTTGACGTGCATAAGTTTTTCCCATTGAGGGTAGGGAAGATTCAAACAAGAGGGCATGACAGAAGTTTAGGGGTAACGTGAGGGGGAACTTCTTTACTCAGAGGGTGGTGGCTGTGTGGAATGAGCTTCCAGCAGAAGTGGTGGAGGCAGGATCGATTTTAACATTTAAAAGTAAAGTGGATAGGTATATGGACGTGAAGGGAATGGAGGGATATGGTCTGAGTGCAGGTAGATGGGACTAGGGGAAAAAAAATGGTCGGCACGGACTGGAAGGGCCGAGAGGGCCTGTTTCCGTGCTGTAATTGTTATATGGTTATATGGTTATAAGATTTTCGAGGATATTGCCAGAGCTTGAGGGCCTGAGTTATAAGAGAGCAGCTGGGCAGGCTAGAACTTTATTTCTTGGAACGCAGGATGCTGAGGGGTAATCTTATGGAGTTGTGTTTAAGATCATAAGAGGAATTGGGTAAATGTACAGTCTTTTACCCATAGCAGGGAATCAAGAACCAGAGGACATGGTGGAAAAATTTAATAGGAACCTGAGGAGAAACATTTTCATACAGAAGATGGTGGGATATATGGAACGAGCTGCCAGAGGAGGTAGTTGAGACAGGTGCTATAAGAACATTTAAAAGACAAAGTTTAGAGGGATATGGGCAATGGCCAAACGGGGGCAGCTGCGACTAACATAGATAACAGACTATTATTTAAATGGTGGCCGATTAGGAAAAGGGGAGATGCAGCGAGACCTGGGTGTCATGGTACACCAGTCATTGAAAGTAGGCATGCAGGTGCAGCAGGCAGTGAAAAAAGCGAATGGTATGTTAGCTTTCATAGCAAAAGGATTTGAGTACAGGAGCAGGGAGGTTCTACTTCAGTTGTACAGGGTCTTGGTGAGACCACACCTGGAGTATTGCGTACAGTTTTGGTCTCCAAATCTGAGGAAGGACATTATTGCCATAGAGGGAGTGCAGAGAAGGTTCACCAGACTGATTCCTGGGATGTCAGGACTGTCTTATGAAGAAAGACTGGATAGACTCGGTTTATACTCTCTGGAATTTAGGAGATTGAGAGGGGATCTTATAGAAACTTACAAAATTCTTAAGGGGTTGGACAGGCTAGATGCAGGAAGATTGTTCCCGATGTTGGGGAAGTCCAGGACAAGGGGTCACAGCTTAAGGATAAGGGGAAATCCTTTAAGACCGAGATGAGAAAGACTTTTTTCACACAGAGAGTGGTGAGTCTCTGGAACTCTCTGCCACAGAGGGTAGTTGAGGCCAGTTCATTGGCTATATTTAAGAGTGAGTTGGATGTGGCCCTTGTGGCTAAGGGGATCAGAGGGTATGGAGAGAAGGCAGGTACGGGATACTGAGTTGGATGATCAGCCATGATCATATTGAATGGCGGTGCAGGCTCGAAGGGCTGAATGGCCTACTCCTGCACCTAATTTCTATGTTTCTATGTTTCTACAACAAAGCCGGTGACCAGTGGGGTGCCTCAGGGATCTGTGTTGGGTCCACTGTTGTTTGTCATGTACATCAATGATCTGGATGATGGGGTGGAAAATTGGATAAGTAAGTATGCAGATGATACTAAGATAGGTGGTGTTGTGGATAATGAAGTAGATTTTCAAAGTCTACAGAGAGATTTGGGCCATTTGGAAAAGTGGGCTGAAAGATGGCAGATGGAGTTTAATGCTGATAAGTGTGAAGTGCTACATCTTGGCAGGACAAATCAAAATAGGACGTACATGGTAAATGGTAGGGAATTGAGGAATGCTGTGGAACAGAGGGATCTAGGAATAAACATAGAAACATAGAAATTAGGTGCAGGAGTAGGCCATTCAGCCCTTCGAGCCTGCACCGCCATTCAATATGATCATGGCTGATCATCCAACTCAGTATCCCGTACCTGCCTTCTCTCCATACCCTCTGATCCCCTTAGCCACAAGAGCCACATCCAACTCACTCTTAAATATAGCCAATGAACTGTGCATAGTTCCCTGAAGGTGGAATTGCATGTAGATAGGGTGGTGAAGAAAGCCTTTGGTGTGCTGGCCTTTATAAATCAGAGCATTGAATATAGGAGTAGGGAAGTAATGTTAAAATTGTACAAGGCATTGGTAAGACCAATTCTGGAGTATGATGTACAATTTTGGTCGCCTAGTTATAGGAAGGATGTCAACAAAATAGAGAGAGTACAGAGGAGATTTACTAGAATGTTGCCAGGGTTCCAGCAACTATGTTACAGAGAAAGGTTGAACAAGTTAGGTCTTTATTCTTTGGAGCGCAGAAGGTTAAGGGGGGACTTGATTGAGGTCTTTAAAATGATGAAAGGGATAGACAGAGTTGACGTGGATAAGTTTTTCCCATTGAGGGTAGGGAAGATTCAAACAAGAGGGCATGACATGAGAATTAAGGGACAGAGGTTTTGGGGTAACATGAGGGGGAACCTCTTTACTCAGAGGGTGGTGGCTGTGTGGAATCAGCTTCCAGCAGAAGTGGTGGAGGCAGGATCGATTTTAACATTTAAGAGTAAAGTGGATAGGTATATGGACGTGAAGGGAATGGAGGGGTATGGTCTGAGTACAGGTAGATGGGACTAGGGGAAAGCAAATGGTCGGCACGGACTGGAAGAGCCGAGAGGGCCTGTTTCCGTGCTGTATTTGTTATATGGTTATATGGCACATCTTGGCGAGCATGGACAATTTGGGCTGAAGGACCTGTTTCTGCTGTATGCCTTTGACTCCAAGGTTGACACTTCTGTTGCAAGGATTGTCTAATGAGGAACTATCTGTACACATTGGGTTTGAGTCTGTGGAATTCTCTGCCTCAGAGGGCAGTAGAGGCAGGTTCTCTGGATGCTTTCAAGAGTGAGCGAGATAGGGCTCTTAAAAATAGCGGAGTCAGGGGATATGGGGAGAAGGCAGGAACGGGGTACTGATTGGGGATGATCAGCCATGATCACATCAAAGGGCCAAATGGCCTACTCCTGCACCTATTGTCTATTGTCTATTAAATGATGGCGATTTTATTGAAATTAGATTTTGAGAGAGCTCGGCAAGTTGGAATGTTTCCTCCATTTGAGGAATCCAAAAATAGCTGCACAATACAGGATCACCCATTTAAAATTACGATGAGGAATTTCTCCTGCACATTAGGAATATTTGGCATTCGCTACACCAGACTGCTGATGAATGTTTGTCATTGGATATATTCCAGGCCGAGACATTTTTTTGACTAGTGAAGTCTTTTGGGAATGGGCAGTAACATGGTGTTGAAGCCTAAATCAGAGATGCCTAATCCTAAAGAGTAGGCTTGAAAGTCCATTTCACATGCTCTTTGTCCTCTTTCCATGTTCTTGCAAATCTAAAGTTGATGTAACTTGTTTTATAATCCCTGATATTCTTAACTAATATTACATTTTATGGTCCTACAGATTACCAATTTGTCTCTTCCAAATTATCTTGTTGCATCTTCAGTTGGACTGCTGCCCACTCAGCTTTTAAATTCTTACTTGGGAACAACCTTGCGCACAATGGAAGATGTCATAGCCGAACAGAATGTTAGTGGATATTTAATATTCAGTCTACAGGTGGGATATTTCTTGTATTACTCTTGCTTTATTCTTAAGCAGTAAAAACTCAACACCTTTTGACATTTATGGTATATATGTTGCAGAAGCGAATGGAAAAAAGAATGATATTCCTGTAAAGCTGCAGGTGGTCAGGACATATACTCAAGATAGTCACAAAATGCTGGAGTAACTCAGTGGTTCAGGCAGCATATCTTGAGAGAAGGGATGGATGATGTTTCGGGTTGAGACCCTTCTTCCGAATCGACCCGAAACGTCACCCATTCCCTCTCTCCAGAGATGCTGCCTGTCCCAAGGAGTTATTCCAGCATTTTGCGTCTGCGGTTTAAACCAGCATCTGCATTTCCTTCTAACACAGGACATATACTCATATACGTGAGAAGTTCTGTTTAATTTGGGAACAAAATGGTCCCATATTTGCTGACTAATTTTATTTTCCCCTTTGTTTTCACTGCTGAAGTTCTGACATAATTTCTGATGACCACGTATTCCTTTATGATTTAACTAGACTAAGTGGGAACCGTTGGGTCCCATGTTCACATGGGAAGGCTAGTCCCCCAATGCAATATTCCACCTCTCCACCAATTCCAATATTGGTGGACAGTGGGGGGTAGTTTCTGGAGCACTAGTATGGGTGTTGTGGGCTGAAAGGACTGATTTCCAGAGGGCTGGTATGGACATTGTGGGCCAAATGGATTCTTGGGCTGGCAGCTCAGTCACTCAGGCCTGGTGGCCTGGCAGCTCAGAAACTGCCATAAATTCTCCCAAATCAGGTGAGAGACTGCGTGAAAGAGAACGGGGAGAGGGTGGAGAATCAATTTTAGACATTTTTCATCTTTTTCTGCACATCACAGCAATGAAGGAGGAAAGTCTATCCTGGCCTGGATCTCACAGGGAGCCAATGAAGGGAGGGAGAAAAATACTGGACTGAGGTTTAATACTTGCAGGGGGAATACTTACTAATGGGCCGAAGGGACTCCTCCTGGGCTAGTACAGATCTGATGGGCCGAAGGGGCTCTCTAAAAAAAAAAAATCTGAGTGTAATCTCAGAGAAAGGCACTTTTTCTGGACTTTTCCTGGCCAGGCACGGGCCTTTTGGACCAAAATGCACCTCCTGGCCTAATACGGGCATTTGGTGCAAAAGGGACTGGTTTATCAGCTAATAGGGGCCTTGTGGGCCGCAATTAGTGGTATCAGGCAGGCCAAACGACTCATTTCATTTCCATTTCAATTTCAAACACAGGGCAAACCAAACAGCTCATCGCATTTTTTTTCACTTCCATTGCCATTGCAGTGTCAAGCACAGGGCAGGTTTAACAGCTCATTGCATTTTCATTTCATTTCGATTGCAGTTTCAAGTACAGGGCAGGCCAAATAGCTGATTGCATTTTCATTTTATTTCCATTGCCATTGCCATTTCAAGCATAGGGCAGGCCAAAGAGCTGATTGCATTTTAGTTTCCGTTGCCATTGCAGTTTCAAGCACAGGGCAGGCCAAACAGCTCATTGCATTTACATTTACATTGCCATTGCAGTTTCAAGCACAGGGCAGGCCAAACAACTCATTTCATTTTCATTAAGGGCTAACAAATCATTTATTGCAAGTACATTGCAGACTCACAGTTCAGTTGATTCACAGCTTAGAATGAGAGTGACTGAGTCATGTCCAGGCATCCGAGTTTTTATAGTCCTCCCCCCCCCCCCCCCGGAAGGGGCGAGACCTTAATCGCGGTGATTGACAGACGAGCAAATCTCAAGGTTTTTTAAACACTCATAACTTTTTTACTTTTAATCGATGGGAAAAATCCTCGGGGCCTGCTCAGCGGAGGAGGACTGTGAGTAAGGTGGCCAAAAATCATAGGGATGTGTGGTAGCGTTTTTTCTAAAATCAATATACAGCGCAGACAGGAAGTGGTCAAGATAAGACTTTTAATTATATAGATATCATCAATAATAAGGAGGTATGTGGCTGTTTTTGCCAGATTTACATAATTGCTATGGCAGCGCGATGGCGCAGCAGTAGAGTTGCCGTCTTACAGCACCAGAGACCCAGGATAGATCTCGACTACGGTGTTTATACGGAGTTTGTACTTTCTCCCCGTGACCGCGTGGGTTTTCTCCAAGATCTGCGGTTTCCTCCCACACACCAAGGTCATACAGGTTTGTAGGTTAATTGGCTTGGTGTAAGCGTGAATTGTTCCCAATGTGTGTCGGATAGTGTTAATGTGCAGGGACAGCGGGTCGGTGCGGATTCGCTGGGCCAAAGGGCTTGTTTCTGCACTGAATCTCTAAACTAAACGATTGGGCTTTTTTAATAAAGTAATTAAATAGTACTGCACAGGAGCAGGCCTTTCAGTCCGCAATGCCTGTCCTGAACATGATGCCAAGACCAACTCTGACCTGCCTGCACATAATCCATAAAGAAATATAACAAAATAATGATTATATTAAAGCAGCAGCTTTGTCTCAGATGTGTTTGGAAGCTGGGATAGTAAATATTATTACTAGGCATTCAGATTCATAGTAATTCAATGATTCATTAGCATAAATCATTGCCATTTGTATGCTTTCTTTACTAACTGTGCATATTCTTTGAAACATGACTGCTGTTTGCTGACTATAGCAGCAAAGAGGAACCTCCCTTTGCAGGTGGATCTATGACTTCCTCATCTGCAGTCCTCAATCAGCGCAGTCAGTAACAACATCGCTACCTCAGTGATCGTCAACACGTCTACTCCACAATGCTGCGTTTTTAGCTCCCTGCTCTACTGTCTTTTCACCCATGACTGTGCGGCAAAGCGCAGCTCCAATGCCATCAACAAACTCGCCAGCCACACCACTGTGGTTGTCCGAATCACGGGTGGTGATGGGTCGGCATACAGTACAGAAAAAAACCTACTCAATTAACACAATAAGTCTCTTCCTGAACTTCACTCAAACCAGGGAACTAATCGTTAACTTCACAGGAGGAAGTTAGATGGATACATCCAAAGTCTACAACTTTTTCCTTTCTTCTCCCGACCCCCCCCCACCTCCCATCAGTCTGAAGAAGGGTTCTGGCCCGAAACGTTGCCTATCTCCTTCGCTTCTTAGATGCTGCTGCACCCGCTGAGATTCTCCAGCCTTTTGTGTACCCCAGGTCGATGGATAGAACAGGTTTAGAGGGATAGGGGCCAAAGACAGGCAGGTGGGACTAGTGTAGATGGGACATGTTGGTCGGTGTGGGCAAGTTGGGACGAGGGCCTGATTCCACTTTGTATGACTCTATGATCCTCTCTATGACTCGGCGGGCGTGGGCGGCCAAGAACAAAGAGGGACCATTGGGGTTATAATGTGGACTTTAACTTTGACAGTGTACTTTCGGCCTTGTATGCAAAATCAAACAATTTTACTGTGCATGTGACAAAGTATCATTGGATCATAAAGGAATACGTGGTCATCAGAAATTATGTAGGAACTTCAGCAGTGAAAACAAAGTGGAAAATAAAATTAGTCAGCAAATATGGGACTATTTTGTTCCCCAATTAAATAGAATTTCCACTATTCTCCCCCATCTCCACTCCCCCCCCCTGCTCCCCTCACATCCCCTTCTCTCCCTCTCCCGCCCTTCTCCCATTCTCCAACCCCCCCCCCCCCCCCCCACTTTCCCCAACGCTCCCCATTTGTGGGCCCAGCCTGCGACCAGCGATCCCCTGCACACTATCCCACACACGTTGGGGACAATTTATACAAACCTGTGCTCCTTTGGAGTGTGGGAGGAAACCCAAACCCTAATCCTAAACCTAACTCTAGGTTGATAAGCTTGGTATAAGTATAAATACCAAGGTGGTGGGGCAAAGCCTGGCAAGTGATAGGTGGATGTAGGTGAGGGGGAGGAGTAATTTGCTGATATGCGTAAGGGGAATGAAGCAGGTGACTGGGGTGATGGGAGAAATGTTTGAGCGAGGTGATTTGAACATTGGATTCTCCAATTTCATGTAATACCCTTCCCTCGTTCTCTTGGTCTTCCCTGACCTCAGCCCAGTGTGCACACATTACCCCCACCAACCCAGTCATGATCTTTCCTCTCCATACGCTTATCTTCCATCCCGAGGCCCAAATATCCCTTTTATCCTTCCTCTTTAGCTACCCCCTTTCGCCCATTTCCATTCCTCTGGCCAATCATCCTCCCTTCGCCTGTATCCATCAGTCACCTGCCAGGCTTCGCCCCACCCCTACCTTTCTTTTCCAGCTTTCACCCCCTACAGTCTATCTGTCTGACTGAAGAAGGGTACTGAACCGAAATGTCACCTGTACATTTTCTATGATGGAAATGTTGCCTGATGCACTGAATTCTTCCAGCACTTTATTTTTGCTCACTATTCCAGCACCTGCAGTTTGTGTCTGCCTCGTACAAACCAAATAAACCTTGTGTCTGCAGTTTACTTTATAAAGCTCCTGTCCGACTTTCCCGAGTTACTCACAAATTCTCCCGAGTTTTCTCCTTCACTCATACTCGGAGAATTGCGGTAATAGCCAGCTGAAGGTACTCGGGGCTATTTTTTGTACTCGTGAACATTTTTCAACATGCTGAAAAAACGTCCCGACTTTCCTGATGCCCCGACTGGCATTACGGGCCGCTACGAAATATCTACGGACTCGCTACAGACTGCTACGGACATTCTCCGAGTTTGAAGCAAGGGGAAAACTCGGGAGAATTCGTGAGCAACTCGGGAAAGTGGGACAGGCCCTTAACTTGACAAGCAGAAAAAAAATCTCTTCAAAAAGAAAGTCTTGAGGGGGAGGAAAAAATCCTGTATATGCACAACCTTCCCTTAATAATCAGTTTTCACTTTGTTCTCGGGAGTCGAGAGTTGTTTTATTGTCGTATGTCCTGAAATGGATTAATCAAATTCTTACTTGCAGCAGTCCAACAGATATGTAAACATCCTCTGTAAGGACCATGATAAACAACAACAAAACGTTAGCTAGGCTGCCGACTTCACTAGTGTTTGTGCATCAAACTCTATTGAACAACGTAAAGTGCAGTTTAAATATTTTTAGCTTGGAGTAACAAAATCTATAGATATTAAAAATACTTTTTTTAATCCTGTGAGAAAAATAACTTTCTTATTGTGCATCTGGAAAACTCCAGCCCCTAACTCCCTTTTCCCCATTGTTACAATAGTTTTTATAAACACAATTTGCCATAAAGCGTTGTTTATTCAGAACTCATTTTTACCTCCACCATCTTTGCTGACTATAACAAAATGACTTTACCATTATTTCGATGCTGAATTGATCACACGGAAAGTTTAACCAAAAAATAAACATTTTTGTGGAAATACAGTACATGCACCGAGTAAATTATACACAATCCTGATGGTTATTTTTGCTTTCTTTCTGCTCCAGATATGCATCAGCGTTGGATTGATGTTTTATGTTGTGCACAGGGCACATACAGAACTGGATGCAGCCATTCTTGCTTGCCAAATGGAGCTAAAGACTTCACTGATTAAAGGCGGTCACCCAAATGGAGCCAGCTTTACATTCTGTAATAAGAGGACTTCAACACTGACAAGTGCTGGGATTAATATTGTCTGACTGATAATTGCACACATCCCTGGAACTGTAAATGTGCCAGTTAGTACTAATTTAAGTTAAATGCCTATGAGGCTAATGCCTAATTATTATACATTGGTAGGTATGGATTCACACAACTGCTTTAAAAGTAAAGGTAAGGGAATGGCACTGCCACCTAGAATAGATACAAGTTGAAGCCATACCATGATGGAGTACAATTGTTGGCAGAAAAAGAGAGGAAGGTGAACAATCAAATAAATATTAGTGATATCTTGATAACTGAGCCCGACATGTTGTTCAGTTAAATCATTTATTTCTGTGCTGTGCAAGATTTAACGACCATGTACTCCACCAGAAAAGTAAGGAGGATTGCCTCCTAGACTATTAATCTTGTAAAATATTTGGAAAGTGCAATATTTCGCAATCTAGTACACTTCGCACTGGTGCATTGAATAAGACCATCCCTCGTTGATACACAGAGTCAAAAGAGCAAGAACCAAAGTTTGTTCCCAGGCGTGGAGAGAGAAATTAACCTCTAGATGCACAGATCAGAACAATTGAATTTAACTTGACCACACAAGTTTGTCGGTAGTTCTTTGGGATTAAACGTGACTGACTTCACTTGAACTAGTTCTGAGGGCAATGTGGAACTCTGCCACAGGCGGGGCAAAGGTGCTAGATGTGGACATTTTGGAAGGTGACCCACTCCTATTTTCCTTGCTCACCTGTGTGCTCCTGATGGTGGCACTCATGATTCTTGATGCCATTCTGAACGCTCCTCCATTTTTAACGACCATGGCCAGAGATTCCAAGAGAATGTTACGTCTTCAAAGGTTGTGAGGAGTTACTTAAAACTCTTTCTTTATCTGCTTGGTTCACTTCCCTAGACAGACCTCTGAATAGTATGTTTGTTTTGGGAGACTGGTGTCGCTGATGTAAACAATATGGCCTGAACATTGGAGCAACGCAAGTGCAATTATGTCCGTTATGCTGGGGATGCTTAATCCCAAAGGACTGCCATGATAAGCGAACCATTGGCATAGTACTCTCTCCCAGGTTATCATGGCAGTAGCTTTGGAGGATTTTCTGAAGGCAGTTGGCATTATCGCTTCAGTGCTCTGATGTAGGCAGTCCTTGGTTCAGAAATATGAGGGCAGGGATCTCTGCTGCCAGGTACACTAGTTACTGCTATGTATGAGTTTCTGATCTTCCTCAGATGGCCCAAGGCTGTTCTGGTTCACTAAAGGCCCAGTTGTATTTCACCTGCCTTACTGAGGGGTGGCTGCCGGATTAATGGGAAGTGACCCAAGCATAATACAGAAGGGATGGTCAAGGATGAATCACTATCTCTATTTGTTTTACAACATTATTTATTTAAATGCTAATCATTGCCTGTTCATTGTCATATATTTCAACGTGTTATTTCAGCCAACCACACCCACATTTCCCCTTGCTTTCATTTGGTGCCTTTGGTTGGATTTAAGACCATGGTTTCAAACTCGGTGTCAACACCTCTAACACCTCAAAGCCCCCATTTACAGCAAGATTAACAATTAACTTGCCTTATTGGGCAAGATAAGATAAGATCTAAAATAACCTTTTTCCCAGTCAATTTTCAACATGCTAATCTAGAAATGCATCTCTGGAACATTCCGTAAATTAATCTTTCACCTTATTATGTGAAACTCGAATTTCCTGATCTAAGACATGCTCAATGTTACAACTACTGGTTGTTGGCATGTAGATAACCTCTACCAATGTTTTCTGCCTATTGTTATTGCTTACCTTGACCCATATTGATTCTGGTTTGCGTTGATTTCACGCCGCTGTGCCAATCTGTTCCCTTATTGATATTATCACCTGGTTGTCCTCCTGCCTGTTCTTCCTAAATGTCAGATTCCCTGGAATATTTAATTCCTAATTCTGCAACCAAATTTTCACAGTGGCAAAGAGATCATACCTGTTTACTTTTAAATTGTATTCAGATATTGAATCTTTGTCATTTTACTGACTTTCTATGCTTTAACCCTTTTTTGTTGCTTGAATTTATATTTGTTGTCTGCTTATTTTGTTCACTACATTTCCAATGTCTCCTTCCAGCTTTGTTTCACTGGTTTCTAAATTCCTTTTGGAGTTCCCATCACCCTGCCAAGCAAACACTTCATGTAACTAGGAGTTAACAATGTTCTCATCTATTGCTAGAAAAATAGAATACAGAACTTATGTAAGACATTGTTGAGACCACAACTGGAGTGGAGCGTTTAAAAAGAAGCGTTATGTTTAGTAATGATCTCCCTATTTAAGGAAGGAGTTCATGTTTGAGAAGCAGTTTGTAGAAGGTTTTCAGGACTGGGTATCAGGAATGTATCATGTGTTGTCTTCTCAGGAGTAATTCGACAGGGTAGGTTTGTTTACGCTGGATTCTAGAAAAGTGAGAGTGATTTGATCGGATAGATGTGGAGAGGATGCTTAGTTCAGTAGGCAAATGTAGAACTATTGAAAATCACAGTCGCCCATTTAAGATGGGATAAATGAAATATTTTCTAAGGATCATGAGTTTTTGGAGTGCTTTCTCAAAGAGCAGTAACAACTGTGCCCATAAATATTTTAAAGGCAAAAGTAGCTAGATATTTAACAAGTGGAAAGGTTGCTGTCAATTGTGGGGAACGTGGAGTACAATCAGAATAGCCATCATCTTATTAAATTATGAAACAGATTTAATGAGTTCATTGTTCCAAATTCATTGTATACATTATATATTTATATTTAGTTTTTAGGTCAGACTGTGAAATAATTTAACAAGAACCAATGCCTGGGTCAAGGGTGTTGCTATAAGGTCTTGGGACAGGTGTTGGTCAAAACAAAACAGGGCCTGCAAGAATATTGTCAGGAGGAGACTCCAAAGGCATACAGGTATGTAGGTTAATTTGCTTAGTGTGTGTGTAAATTGTCCAAATGTGTGTAGGATAGTGTTAATATGCAGGGATCGCTGGTCGGCGCGGACTCGGTGGGCTGTACCTCTAAACTAAAGGAGGACTAAACTGTAATTGTTTTTTCCTATTCTCATTTCATGCCTTGCCAGAGGTATGCATCTGTTGTGACCCGAGTATTGAGGCCACCTGGGAGATAGACACAAAAAGCTGGAGTGACTCAGCGGGACAGGCAGCATCTTTGGAGAGAATGGATGACGTTTCGGGTCGAGATTCTTCTTCAGACTTCAGCTTTTTGTATCTATCTTTGGTTTAAACCAGCACCTGCAGTTCCTTCCTACACAGGTCACCTAGGAGGATCAGTTCGCAGTGGCCGGGGTAGGGTTTCTTTCAGGATCAGAGTAGAAGCCATTCTTGGTCTCATCTGTTGCTTCTGTGGTTGGGCCATGTGCTTCTGATGACCGTAGCGTGTTGGTTCTGTGTTGGGGCTATAGAGTCATGAAGTGTTCACTTATCCCTTTGGTCAGTCACTGAGATGGCAGAATAGCTCACTGGACGGCAAAAACCTCCCCATTGGAGTCAGTGTTCCCTTTCCCGGTTGCCCTTGCAGATGTCGTGCTTTGAGTTGGTCTTTTTCTGCCCATTATGTCTCACCCCAGGGTGGCAATGTCTTGTGAGCATGAGAGATTCTGGGCCTTGATAAAGGAGCATTGTTTGCATCTCTCGCTATTGATGATGCCCATAAGTGCCCAGAATTTATTGAGTGAAAGTTGCCTCTGTTTGATATCTTAACGTGGGATGGCCACTGCACAACCAGCTATCATTTGGATGTATCAAACTAAGATCTTGATCCAGGCCCAACAATCCCCAAGAAGACCGTAGACCAGGCTCAGTTACATGGTTGTTAATGGTTACTAGGTTACCATGTGTATGACCGTCTGTCAGCATATATGCAAGATGAGGTAGACTAGGGGAAAGATGGCCTTGCTTATAGCTGCCTTGTCACTTCCTTTTCCACCTGTACCTCGAGTAAGCACCACTGAATCTCTTTCCATTTGGTGCCCTGACCCTTTATCCTCGCATTTCCCAATCCTTGACACCCCTCCCTGTCTTTCCTTAGCTACCTGCCCCCCTCCTCCTTTCCTTGAACAGGGTGCACCTCTCCCTATTTCCTATACCCCTCTGCTGTAGCTCCTTCCCCCTATATCTTCTCGTTTACCAGGTCCACTAATCCTCCTTCAATCTTCAGCGCTATGAAACAATCAAAGCGTCCTCCTTGAGTTTGGTTAAAACTCCTCCATTGTTTTGCTGATCAGATAAACATCATCTTCAGAGACATTTCTGCATTTGCTTGCAGCTTTCTAATTGAAGAGTAGCAGCCCGGGCAACTCATGTTACGGCAATATGCACTTTAATTAAATATATTTTAATCAGATACTGTTTCTAAAGGGTAGTAGCAGAGAACATTTCCAAATATAAATTGACATTGTTATCCAACTGTCGAAGCAGTTATTAATGAATTAGGTTAAATACTATTCTGTACAGTAGTCAGCATTAATCTAGAGGCATTACCTGTTAATAATCACCTGTTTGAACCAGATAGGGATAGGAACATAATGCACAAGAGCATGCTCCTATACATCGGAATATGGAAGTAAAAATGCAATCACAAAGTGATATATTTTTTGCGATTTGTTCCAATTTGCACGGGTTCAAAATGTACCATGCATTTCTGAAAATGTATGCGTGCTTGCACACTTTTGAAGCTTATCTGAAACTAATCAATTGTACATGTTGACTTCTTAAAGCTTTTTGTTACTGTATTGTGTGAACATTTTGGTACTGAGGGGTTTATCAACATTTTGATATATTAATCTCTACATCTTGCAAACTATGATCCCATTTGTTATTAAAGAGGTCTGGAATAATCTCAGTGGTGTGTCCACTTCTGGAGTGTGTGGGTAATTTTGCTCTGCATTTTAAATAATAATCCATTAAATTAGTTGCTTTTCTAAATTAAATGTCATGAAATAAAACACTTGTTGCTGTTGCACAAAAGCCTAATTATTTGACTGGCCATCCATCTTGATTAATGGAATTTTCAGCTATCTCGTGACGAACCTAAAGATTCATTAAATTGACAGGATCGGAAATATTTTCATTCATGGTGAGATAAAATATTTTAGTTCATTTTATGTTCAGCATCATTTACTGCACTATCATCTTTTACAGCAGATTAAATAGCAAGTATGTTGATAAATGACGCAATAAAAAGCAGAGATACAGCAAATTGTCTGAACAAATACTTTGAATTAATGTATATATTCTGTTTGTTTGCTACACAGTGCCAGACTAATTTTTCCTTGATGGTAATCTGATAGCCACTTTATTTACATGTCATGATATAATGATTGTTTGCAAATGTTGAAATGTTAGAAATGCTATTTGTACTCTTGTTTTTATAACCTGGGTGCATAATAGGTACTGGAATTAATCACAATGCAATTCTGGCACATATCAAGTGCTCCTGAATTGTCTTTTATCGGACATGTACATCGTGTTTTGAGTTGTATGGTCATTGAGCCATGGAAATGTTTTACAAATTCTCTCAGGATCACAGGGGGCAGCAAAGTGGCGCAGCGATAGAGTTGCTGCATTACAGCTCCAGAGATCCAGGTTTGATGCTGACTACGGGTGCTGTCTATCCGTTCATCTTGTGACCCCGTGGGGTTTCCCCGGGTGCTCCGGTTTCTTCACACGTTCCAAAGACGTGCAGATTTGTGGGTAAATTGGCTTCTGTAAATTGCCCTCAGTATGTGGGATGCGAAAGTGGGATAACATAGAATTATTGTATGGGAGATCGTTGGTCGGCATGGACTGGATGGGTTGAAGGGCCTGTTTCCATGGTGTATCTCTAAACTAAACTAATCATGGAACAAAATTAAACAGTGGTAGAGAATACCCAAAGTAATAAATGTAGTGGTGAAAATATATTTGATAAATAATTTGGATCTTCTCAAAATGGACATACTGAATTTGTATAATTCTGCTCTGCATTGTGATGGTGGAAGGCAGTAAAGCACGATGATTATGCTTTGCACATTTTGGAAATCTATGTTTAAGAAAGAACTGCAGATGCTGGAAAAATCGAAGGTAGACAAATATGCTGGAGAAGCTCAGCGGGTGAGGCAGCATCTATGGATGAGACCCAAAACGTCACCTATTCCTTCGCTCCATAGATGCTGCCTCACCCGCTGAGTTTCTCCAGCACTTTTGTCTACCTTAGAAATCTATGTTATTGGTTGCAATTTGAAAGCCATGTATCATGTATAGGCTCTTTCTAAGTCCTTTAAAAAATTAATTATGTTTGCATCTGAACCAGATCACCACCAAGTTAATCAATGCAAAAATCCCCTTCTCAGAAGAGTGTTTGGTTGTATGAAGTTTTAGAAAAGCACACTATAAAGAAATATATTAGTGAGACGGGTACAGATCCAACAGTTTAGATCTCAAAACTTTGATTACTTAATAGTTTTTTTATTATAAATAAATGTAAAATACAGCTGTAACTTCTCTATAAACAAAAGTTGAACTGGTGCAGAAAAGTTATCCCAACTATTTGCTGTAGAGTGGCAAATGCACAATGGTGGATAATTTAATTAAGGTTTGAATTCAATTAAAGTGAACCACCATTTATATTTGTTGGAAAAATATTAAGGTTTTCTAAAATATGAATTCTGCTTGCTAATGCCTTGATATAATAGCACAAGGCAATAATGTATAATCTGTGATATGTAATGTATGTAGAGGTTTCCAGTTATCAGCTGCAGGTGATTGTTTGAAAAATATGCAGAAATGTCACCGTAGTAGTTTAAAGTTTAGTGTGAATAATCTCTATCAAGAATCTGATGCTCATAAACTTTACATTCATATTGCCAGCCACTGCCAGTGTGGTGCCTAAAGAATAAAAAGCTTGTCAAAATGAAAACTTATATTTTTAAAAGTGATTCCAATTATTTAATGTCTCCTGAATGGTTGCTAAAATACTCCCCTGACTACACATGCAAAAATATGCTTTTTTTTTTAACAGATTCATAACTCAACTTTTGTGCTCTGAGTAATTGTGAATTCTCCAGAGTTTGGAACACACAAATCTAGTCTTGGAGATACCATCTTTTGGATACAGCGACGTCTCAATGAACTAAAAGTGACCCTAAATGTTATTACATTGCTGTATATGGGAGCTCTATGGAACCCACTGCGAGTTTTGCTTCCTTTATTACAACACTGGACATCTTTCAAAAACATGCTTCAATGACTGTATGGAACTTTGGCATATCCTGAGTTGGTGAAAGACATTGTAGACATGCAAGTCTTCTTTTCTCCATATCTCTATCCATCCCTCACCCAAATCCTACCCCGTCATAACATGTTCTCAGTCACTGTCAAAATGTACGTATAAATATTTGGATTGCTGTACACTAAACTTGAAACCATTGGGTTATACGCTTTTACTCCAGATTACAGACTATACATTCACCCTATCTACCCCCACCCACCCTCCTTATGGATTTTATACACATTTGCAGTCCCCACCCATTTGCAGTTATGGGGAGCTACGGTAATGAAGTTCACTCTGCTCAGCAGTAAGCGGGTCTTTGATGGTGTCCTGCTGAGGCTGTGCCCCACACAGTCCTGATAAGGTGCTAGTCATGGAGCATTGTCTGCTATCAAAGATAGGAATGTGTTTTGTCACTTTTTTAAAAGACATTCAAAAACCATATTTAAAATAAAGCACTAAAATTAAAAGAAAAAATGGGAACTTTTTAAAACTATTGATTTTAAAATCAGTATTATTCTTCAAATTGGTATGAAGATGGTTCCTGACTCAAAATGTCACTTGTCCATTCCCTTCACAGATGTAGCCTGCCCCACTGAGTTCCTCCAGCAATTTTGGGTTTTGCTCAAGATTCTAGCATGTGCAGTTCCTTGTGTCTCTACTTTAAAAAAACAATATTGTTTTGCTTCCTTATCTCCAGACTGGGTATCTCCAGAATGTAACGAGTAGTTACAATGCTCACCAGCATTGACTAGTATAGGATTGGTAAGGTAGGCTCCCCAATGTAATGCTGGTGTATCTGTCATTCAGCAAGCCTTGGATTCAGCAGGTCCATGTACTTATCACAAGTTATGGGAGTAGAATTAGGCCATTCGGCCCATTGAGTCTATTCTGCCATTCAATCATGGCTGATCTCTGCCTCCTAATCCCATTTCCTGCCTTCTCCCCATAACCCTTGACACCTGTTCTAATCAATAATTTCTCTATCTCTGCTGTAAAAATATCCTCTTGCCTTGGCCTCCACAGCCCTCTGTGGCAATGAGTTCCAAAGATTAACTATGCTCTGACTAAAGAAGTTCCTCCTCGCCTCCTTTCTAAAAGAGCACCCTTTAATTTTGAGGCTCTGACCTCTGGTTGTAGACTCTGCCACCAGTGGAAACATCCTTTCAACTATTCCCTCAAAAGGGTAACGATTTCAGGATTACTGCCTGTGCCGCGTGACAGTGATAGTAGGAATGAAATGAGGTGGAGGATAAATGCGTGGCTGAGGGACTGGTGCAGTGGGCAGGGATTCAAGTTTCTTGATCACTGGGACCTCTTTTGGGGAAGGCATGATCTGTACACAAAGGACGGGTTGCACTTGAGCCCGAGGGGGACCAATATCCTGGCAGGGAGATTTGCAAAGGCTACTGGGGAGACTTTAAACTAGAAAGGCTGGGGGGAGGGACTCGGGTAGAGGGGGCTAGGGGTCAGGGTGTGGGGCAAGAGGCAGAGAAGGGAAGCACTCGGATCCAAAATATAGGCGAGAAAGATGAAAAAGATAATAGACAGAGAATAAGGGATGGTGGGTTTCTAAAATGTGTATATTTTAATGCTAGGAGCATTGTAAGTAAGGTGGATGAACTTAGAGCCTGGATTGACACCTGGAAATATGTTGTGGCAATCAGTGAAACATGGTTGCAGGAGGGCTGTGATTGGAAACTAAATATTCCAGGATTTCATTGCTTCAGGTGCGATAGAATTGGAGGGACCAGAGGGGGAGGTGTTGCATTGCTTGTCAGAGAAGATATTACAGCAGTGCTTTGGCAGGATAGGTTAGAGGGCTCGTCTAGGGAGGCTATTTGGGTGGAACTGAGAAGTGGGGAACCGTGTAGCAACACTTTTAGGGGTGTATTATAGACCGCCAAATGGGGAGCGAGAATTGGAAGAGCAAATATGTAAGGAGATAGCAGATATTAGTAGTAAGCACAAGGTAGTGATTGTGGGAGATTTCAATTTTCCAAAAATAGACTGGGAAACACATTCTGTAAATGGGCTGGATGGTTTGGAGTTTGTAAAATGTGTGCAGGATAGTTTTTTGCAGCAGTACATAGAGGTATCGACCAGAGAAGGGGCAGTGCTGGACCTCCTGTTAGGAAATGAGGCAGGTCAGGTGACGGAGGTATGCGTTGGTGAGCACTTCGGGACCAGTGATCACAATACCATTAGTTTCAATATAATTATGGAGAGAGTCAGAATTGGACCTAGGATTGAGATTTTTGATTGGAGAAAGGCTAACTTTGAGGGAATGCGTAAGGATTTTAAAGGAGTGAATTGGACACTTTGTTTCATGGGAAGGATGTAGAAAGAGAAATGAAGGACATTTAAAGGGGAAATTGTAAGAGTACAAAATCTTTATGTCCCTGTTAGGTTGAAAGGAAATAGTAAAAATTGGAAAGAGCCATGGTTTTCAAGGGAAATTGGACACTTGTTTCGAAAAAAGAGAGATATCTACAATAATTATAGGAGGCATGGAGTAAATGAGGTGCTAGAGGAGTAATAAAGAATGTAAAAATAATCTTAAGAAATAAATTAGGAAGGCTAGAAGAAGATATGAGGTTGCTTTGGCAAGAAAGGTGAAAGTAAACCCAAAGGGTTTCTACAGCTATATTAATAGCAAAAGGATAACGAGGGATAAAATTGGACCATTAGAGAACCAGAATGGACAGCTATCTGCAGAGCCAAAAGAGATGGGGGAGATATTGAACAATTTCTTTTCTTCGGTATTCACCAAGGAGAAGGATATTGAACTCGGTGAGTTAAGGGGAAAGAGTAGAGTAGCTATGGAAACTATGAGATTCAAAGAGGAGGAAGTACTGACACTTTTGAAAAATATAAAAGTGGATAAGTCTCCAGGTCCTGACAGGATATTCCCTAGGGCATTGAGGGAAGTTAGTGTAGAAATAGCAGGAGCTATGACAGAAATATTTCAAATGTCATTAGAAACGGGAATAGTGCCGGAGGATTGGCGTACTGCGCATGTTGTTCCATTGTTTAAAAAGGGTTCAAAGAATAAACCTAGCAATTATAGACCTATTAGTTTGACGTCAGTGGTGGGCAAATTAATGGAAAGGATACTTAGAGATATAATATATATAAGCATCTGGATAAACAGAGTCTGATCAGGAACAGTCAACATGGATTTGTGCCTGGAAGGTCATGTTTGACAAACCTTCTTGAATTTTTTGAAGCGGTAACTAGGGAAATTGAGAGCAAGATGGATTCAACAGTGGCTGAATGGGAGATGTCAGAGAGTAATGGTGGATGGCTGTTTGTCAGGTTGGAAGCCGGTGACCAGTGGGGTGCCTCAGGGATCTGTGTTGGGTCCACTGTTGTTTGTCATGTACATCAATGATCTGGATGATGGGGTGGAAAATTGGATAAGTAAGTATGCAGATGATACTAAGATAGGTGGTGAGGATAATGAAGTAGATTTTCAAAGTCTACAGAGAGATTTGGGCCATTTGGAAAAGTGGGCTGAAAGATGGCAGATGGAGTTTAATGCTGTTAAGTGTGAAGTGCTACAACTTGGCAGGACAAATCAAAATAGGACGTAGATGGTAAATGGTAGGGAATTGAGGAATGCTGTGGAACAGAGGGATCTAGGAATAACTGCATAGTTCCCTGAAGGTGGAATCGCATGTAGATAGGGTGGTAAAGAAAGCCTTTGGTGTGCTGGCCTTTATAAATCAGAGCATTGAATATAGGAGTAGGGAAGTAATGTTAAAATTGTACAAGGCATTGGTAAGACCAATTCTGGAGTATGGTGTACAATTTTGGTCGCCTAGTTATAGGAAGGATGTCACCAAAATAGAGAGAGTACAGAGGAGATTTACTAGAATGTTGCCAGGGTTCCAGCAACTCTGTTACAGAGAAAGGTTGAACAAGTTAGGTCTTTATTCTTTGTAGCGCAGAAGGTTAAGGGGGGGACTTGATTGAGGTCTTTAAAATGATGAAAGGGATAGACAGAGTTGACATGGATACGTTTTTCCCATTGAGGGTAGGGAAGATTCAAACAAGAGGGCATGACATGAGAATTAAGGGACAGAAGTTTCGGGGTAACGTGAGGGGGAACTTCTTTACTCAGAGGGTGGTGGCTGTGTGGAATGAGCTTCCAGCAGAAGTGGTGGAGGCAGGATCGATTTTAACATTTAAGAGTAAAGTGGATAGGTATATGGACGTGAAGGGAATGGAGGGGTATGGTCTGAGTGCAGGTAGATGGGACTAGGGGAAAACAAATGGTCGGCACGGACTGGAAGGGCCGAGAGGGCCTGTTTCCGTGCTGTAATTGTTATATGGTTATATGGTAGAAGGGTGTCCGAATCCGAAAAACATTGCCTATTCATGTTCTCCAGAGGTGCTGCCTGACCAACTAAGTTACTCCAGCACATTGTGTTTTTTTTGCGAACCAGTATCTGCACTTCCTTGTTTCTACAAGAGTAATTATCTTCCTCAAATATAGGTGAGCAATTACACACAGTTTCAAGTGGAGTTCCTAGCATTTCTTAGGAAATTGCATACTTTTGAAAGTAGATGAGGTTAGACTAGGTGCATGTGACCCTCTGTCTTACTTGGATGGACTACTAGGGCCCTGGGAGATATTACATTGCCTGCAGTTGCAGGGGAAAGTACCCAGGGAGGGGTAGGTTTGGGTGAGTAGGGATGAATGAACTAAGGAGTTATGGAGGGAGTGATCTCTGCCAAAGACTGAAAGGTGTGGAGATGGAAAGATGTGACTAGTGGTGTGATCACATTGGAGGTGCCGGAAATGTAAGAGGATGATTTTTTGGATGTGAAGGCTAATGGGGTGAAAGGGGTTGGACAGACTAGATGCAGGAAGATTGTTCCCGATGTTGGGGAAGTCTAGGACAAGGGGTCACAGTTTAAGGATAAGGGGGAAGTCCTTTAGGACCGAGATGAGAAAAATCGTTTTTCACACAGAGAGTGGTGAATCTGTGGAATTCTCTGCCACAGAAGGTAGTTGAGGCCAGTTCGTTGGCCATATTTAAGAGGGAGTTGGATGTGGCCCTTGTGGCTGAAGGGATCAGAGGGTATGGAGAGAAGGCAGGTACAGGATATTGAGTTGGATGATCAGCCATGATCATATTGAATGGCGGTGCAGGCTCGAAGGGCCGAATGGCCTGCTCCTGCACCTAATTTCTATGTTTCTATGTTTCTAAAGGAGAATACCAAGGGAGCTCTATTTGTCGAACGTTCAGTATGACGAGGGTTAAGGTAGCTGTGCATCACCTTTGGATATCCTTTGCCATATAGCACAAGGTTCTTGATAGACATCCTTTGACATACAGCTAGCTGTAACTAGAGCACCAGGTTCTTGATAATCATCCTTCCTAAAATGAAATACACATAAACGATTAAATAGCATGTATAGGAAAGAACTGCAGATGCTGGTTTAAATCGAAGGTAGACACAAATTGATGGAGCAACTCAGCGAGACAGGCAGCATCTCTGGAGAGAAGGAATGGGTGATGTTTCGGGTCGAGACCCTTCTTCAAAAGAGCATTTAGTTTTATTTGTATCAGTGTTATTGTATTTGTATTGGTGGTTTGAGAATGTTAAGTGTTTTCTGAGTCATTCGTAACTCTCAATGTATGCCATGTTGTTACTCGTGGGTGGAGCACCAAGGCAAATTCCTTGTATGTGAATACTTGGCCAATAAACGTACTTAAACTTACTTATTGTGATCGATAAGAAAGTGCGCATGATTTCAAGGGGTAAAATCTTCATAAAAGCTGACAGTTCTGAGTGGACTTTCAGAGTAGCTCGGCAACTGGGACGCTGCTACTCTCCATGTAGCAATGTTACAACATTTTGAGATTTTAAAAATCAAGTCTGCAATTTATCCCATCAGATAAAGCATAAAAATGAAGTTTAATTTGACACCTAATTCACTTTCATATCTTCAGTATTAAAAAAGCTATGGCCATTTTCATACTCGGAAATTAGCATCTTGTTCCCAATTGTTTTTCCATTGACAACACAAAAGCTGTGATCGAGGACAGTCAAAAGCCCATAACTTTCTTAAAAATTAAGAGAACTGAAATAAATTTTCAGTTATTATAGATTGAAGTATTCTGAAACAAATATGAAACAATCTTACCTGAAATTAAAGCATATCATTAGTTAGTTACCCAATTGTAGCTAATTACAAAATTCAATTACTAGATCTAAACATCTATCAATTTCTTAAGAAAAGATGAACATTTCTAAATAGCCTAAGTGTCCAAATAACATTCACACAAGAATTCACAATATAACATGGTTTTTAAATCTCATTGTCATGAATTTATAGGCCAAATGGAAGGAATTTAGTGTTTAATTCCCGAACATTAATGGCCATTTTAATAGTAAGATTAAACAAGAACTTACCAGTTCGAAGTTTGATCGTTATTTTATGAGGAGTTACGATGAGGGATTACGTGAAGAACCCGCCTCACGCTGGCAACGGCATACTTCAAAAGCAGCGGCATGAAAAACACAGAACACCAAAAGCCGGAGTAACATAGTAAGGCTCATAAAAGACTTAGAACTACCATTTGATCATTTATTTTATGAGGGTGGGAGCGGAGGGCACGTAATCCCTCATCGTAACTCCTCATAAAATAACGATCAAACTTCGAACTGGTAAGTTCTTGTTTAATCTTACTATTTTACTTCGGAGTCACGTGAGTGACTACGTGAAGATTTTAAAGCTTTCTGTGTTTTTTATGTCGTAGAATCAATCCGTACGACAGTCCGGCTAAGTAAACACATACATGAGAAACCAGACTAATGTTAGATCATTTCACAATTAACTTTTTAATGGTTTAAAGACCATATAATAACCCTCCTTATATCTGAGGGAAAATGATTACAAGTGATAAAAGATAGAAGTGACTACACCATTGATTATAGCAATTAATAGTAAACAAAGCAGGTGATTATAGTGCTCCCAACACCGCGTGTCCAAAGCTTGTCATAGTGTGAACAGGTTTATTGTAGAACTTTGAGAAAGTTTCTTCTTTACTCCACCCTGCGACTTTTAAAATATGCTCGAGAGGTACGTCCCGCCCCTTCGCCGCGGACGTAGCTGCCGCCCTGGTGGAGTGAGATTTGAACACATCAGTGTCTACTCCCGCTAAAACCAACACCTGTTTCAACCATTTTGAGATAGTTTGAACTGAAGCTTTTGTGTGTGGTTTTTGTGCGTAACCATTAACGCTTTTTCATTTCCTCGAAGGGTGTCAGTAACTTTAATATATTCGTTCAAATGTTTAACCACACACAAAGTAGGATCAATATGATAAGCTTGAAAGGTTACCTTTGTTCCAGATCTCCCTGGTCTGCTTTGTTTGATTAACTCGTAAACATAGAACAAAACATTATCTGTAGTCACATGCATACAGTCTAAACGCAACATTTGTAAAGTTTGCACTCTTTGAGCTGAGACCAGTGACATTAACATGACTAATTTCAATGTCAATCTTTCCAATGTCAACCCTTCAATTGGAGTCCATTGTCTAAGTAGCGTAAGTACAATGCTCACATCCCAAATCTCTGTGTATCTTGGTTTGGGTGGATTAATATTAAAGATTCCTTTCATGAATCTAGATATTAATGGATGCGACCCAATTGATCTCTGATCAGTCATAAGCCCTAAATAGGACGACAAAGCACTGCGTGCAGTGTTAATGGCACTGTAACTTAAATGTTGCTGAAAATGCAAATTGGCAAGGAATTCCAAAACATTTACAATATTTACAGTATCATAAGAAATATTTGACTGTGTGCAAAAGTCTTCCCATTTCTTAATATGTGTCATATATTGCTTTTGTGTGCTATTGCGCCATGATGCAACCATAACTTTCATAGTTTGGTCCGACAATCCCAGCTCCTGTAGTGGTCTGGTCAAAACCTGCAGATTAACAAATTCATATATGCATACAATGGGTAAATCTCTTTAGTTACCGGATTAGTCAAGATATCACTACAGTTAGGAATCGACATATATGGTTCTTTAATCATATTCAGCATTACTGGGAACCAAGGTTGAGTTGGCCAATTTGGAACTACCAACAATCCAGAAGCAGAATCTTGTTCTATCTTCTTCAAGCATCTCTGAATCAAAGCAAATGGTGGAAAAGCATAAAAGAACATCTTTCCCCAGTGTAATGAAAAAGCATCTACTGCTACTGCATCTGGATCATGTTCCCAAGACACATAAGTAGGCAACTGATGATTAAGCCTAGATGCAAACAAATCTATTTCTGGCAACCCAAATTGATTTACAATATTCTTAAATATTGCTGGCTTAAGCATCCATTCCGTATTATCTTTAAAAATCCTGGACCTTTCATCTGCTACCACATTGTCCTTACCCGGAATGTAGCTTGCTGAAATCCATATTTGGCGACCAATACACCATTGCCATATCTCATTGGCCAGAGAATCACATGATACTGACCTAACTCCCCCCATGTGATTAATGTATGCAACAGCCGTTTTATTGTCTAACTGTATTAACACATGTAGACCCTGTTTAGCACAACAATATGCTTTAAGTCCATAAAAAGCACCCAATAACTCCAAATAGTTAATACCATAAACCTGAAGAAACGCTTCTTCTTGAGCTTTCCATCTACCTCCACAACTGGAGGACGAATCTGTAGCCCCCCATCCGAGAGCACTAGCATCCGTTTGTAAAACCATTTCAGGTTGTTTAATCATGATATTCTTAGCAGCTTGTGGGACATTTCAACCCACCATTGTAATTCCAACACGGCTTCTTTTGTTAATTGCATAGGCCTGTCAAAGTGCCCTGCCTTCTCCTTAAGAGCCCTTGTTTTGTCCCTTTGAAGATTTTGATAATGTAATGGACCAAATTCCACTGCCGGAAATGCTGCTACCAGTTTCCCAATGGTTTTCGCCACTTCTCGGATGGAGGGATAAGGTTTGTGAATGAGGTAATTACAAGTCATCAAGATGTCATTGGCCTTCTCTGTTGGCAAAGTAACTAACATAGTCACTGAGTTAATTACAAACCCCAAAAAGTTAATTGATTGTGCTGGCTGCAGCTGGGACTTAATTGGATGAATCAAAAACCCTAGCTTTTCAAACAAAGCTTTAGTAACTGAAACTGAGTGCTCAGCTGACTCTTGAGTATCACTAATGATCAGAATATCATCCAGATAAGCCATAACAATGTGTTTCTGTGCTCTTAATTGGGCTAAAACTGGTTTCAACAGTTTTGTAAAGAGTCTAGGAGCCGAACTCAATCCATTTGGTAAAGCTTTAAACTGCCATAATTGTCCCAGCCAATTAAATTTTAAATACCTCCTGAAGCATTGATGAATTACTACAGAATAATAGGCATCCTTCAAATCAATCTTAGCCATATAACCCCCTGCTGAGATAAGATATTTTGCAGTACTGAATGTCTCCATCTTAAAATGTTTGTATTCTACAAACTTATTCAGATCTGTAAGGTCCAGAATAATTCTGCAACCACCATCTTTTTTATCTCTTCGAAATATATTAGAGACAAATTGATGCTTATGTTCATAAGTCTTTTCAATTACGCCTTTTCCAGATAATTTGTCAATTTCCACATTAATCTCCATTCTTTCCTCTGCAGAAAACACATAAGCATAAGCAGGTCTATTCTGTACAGGAGGATTAACCCCTTCTTTAAAAATAATAATGGCTCCCGAAACTGCTTGTAATACATATCGATCAGAAGTAATGTTAAGCCAGGCATTATAAAATTTTTGCAATCTCCCTCCAACTGGAGGGTCATCCACAGTTTTTCTTTAAGTATATAAGTCTTTAATACCTCTCCGTATGAGCGTGGTGGTCTCCTTCTTCCCGAATACAGGGAAGCACTTGCCTGCACAGCACAATAGTATTTTCGTGACAAACTTCTGCTTCTATAAACGGAAATCGAAACCCCTTCGGGTCGAAAAACCCCTTCTTTGTCCAAAAACAAAAGGTTTAACATTGCTAAAATATTTAGCTTCTTCATCCAACTCTTTCAGCTGTTTCGGCAGATTTTCTCCAAACAAATACCCAGGAGCTTGAACTCCACTTTCTTGACACAGGCTTGCAAATCTAGGGTGAAATATGGGCCGAATCGCCGTTTTCCTCATGCAATTAATTTCATAGAATGAATTACATAATAAGCCCAAAGTATCCTTTTGAATCTTTTTCCATTTCCAGATTCTCCATTTGCCTGCCATAGGCCGTAATGGCAGCAGAAATTAATTTGAGCACCTTTTGAAACTTCACTTCTAGGGCTCTCATACTTGGAGTCATAGACGTCCATATCATCGGATTCACCGTAGGTACTTCCAATGAGGCACAATTTCTTGGAGCTTTATATAATTCTGATGTTTCATTCATCACAGAATTGTGAAGTTGGTGAGATACCATATAATTTATGTTTGCAGCTAGGATTTCTTCCATAGCCTCACCACTTCCTTCAGGTATAGCAAAATCTTGTGCTATCCCAGGCACATTAGGCCTTTTCTTTTTACTTTGTGGTGTGCTTTCAAAAGCCATATAGCCACCAGCAGGGTCTGCCTTCTGCAGCCCTAAATCAATTGGGATATCATCCCATGAGACTTCTTCCAGCCCAAATCCTGGGTCCGGAGTATCATATTCCCAACTTGGCCCACAGCCATATTCATCATATTCAAACCCCTCAGGGATTTTTTGGGATTCATCTGGGTACTCTGACCCTTGTCTCATTATTGTTTGGAGAACTTTCTCCATATGCTCCATTTTTAGCCACATAGTTTTATTGTCTGGAGGTCTTTCAATATCAGAGTCATCAGAAACCACGGGCCCTCTCAGATTTCTTTTTTCATTTTTTAGGAACATTTTCCTCCGTGGTTATTATTTCTGGAGAATCTGGAAACTCACTATCGGGTAAATCGGCGGCCAACGGTATCGGAACCGGGTCCGCACTAACTTCGCGTCCCGTATTTTTACTTTCACCCCGGGGAACATCTTTTTTACCCGCGAAAACTTCCCGATTTCGTTTGCTGGAGCCATCCAGCGTAACCTAAAAAACGCCCCGGTCTAACTGCACTTACCTGCGGGCCGTTCCGACCGCTGCCGAGGAGCTGCTCCTTACTGCAGCTCCTCCTCGCGCCGTCAGCGTTGACGTCATGCCGTTGCCAGCGTGAGGCGGGTTCTTCACGTAGTCACTCACGTGACTCCGAAGTAAAATCATCTTGCGAGTGGGATTTTCTGGAATGCGATCGATTGGAACGTTGCAGTTGCGGTGAATTTAAACCCCATATCGGCAGGAAAAATACTGCCGGTTCGTATGGGGAATAAATCACCTTCTCACAACATGCAATTTTGATTAAAGGTATCCTAAGAAGCACTTTTTTAAGAAAAATAAACTGTGTACCTTGCCTTGTCCCCTACGTGAGGTCCGTCCCGTTGTCGGCATTGACGGCTTTAGAAGATGATTTTTAAATTACTACAGCAATTAAATTACCAAGCGCAGTTTAAAAATCACTTCAGAGAACGACAGTTGAAGCGATTTTTCTTCATCAACTAAATAGCCTGTTCAAGGTCGATTTGAATGGGCTTCCGAAATACCGCATTTTAAACCCGCCCCCTTTCAAAGGCGCCAAAGTCGCGCACACGGGCAGTGACAGAACTGCAGCGCCGCTAAAGGTAAGTTTTGTAACATACCTATATGCAAGATTGTTGGACAAAGGCCAGAGACAGGTACAAGCCAAAAAGATAGAGTTGCGAATTGTGTAGCGCAAGGATAGAAAAGTTGCTGCATCTCCTCTTTGTTCCCATAATTCTGCTCTTGCGCCCGCAAACCCAACTAGAATATGTTGTCGCCGATCAACTGGACTCTGACAACTTGCATTTGGATTCCAGACACACTTCGTTTACTGGTGCACATGGAGGGGACCAAAACTGTACATAATACTCCAAGTGTGGTCTCACTAGGGCTCTGTACAACTGCAGAAGGCCCTCTTTGCTTCTATATTCGATTCAAACAAAAAGATGATTTGTGCATGAAGAAGCCATGACTAAAGCAAAGATACTAGAGCGGAGATGGAAGCCGGTTACGGAAACGGTGCTGAAGATTACCCATGACCCTACTATGGTTTTTTAGTCGAGTGGACTATCTTGCTCCGCTATAGGATCTTTGGTTTCCAGTCTCCATGAGACTGAGAGTGTGGAGGAAAGTGGCGCTGTAAGGGCAGTTACGTCTTTCACCATCTCATTGGAACTTTTCCCAATTCCATAATGACTGTCTAAGAACTTGGCCCTCATCAGACCTGGCGTCTCTCCGCCGTAAACGGAGTTCACCTCCTGGACGCTCAACTCGTAGACCACCCGCTCCCTCCTGAAGCGGATATCAAACAGCTGTAAACCGCTGGCGGGACTGTGGCGGAAAGCGAACTCCCAGTCAAAGTAGCGAACATGGTTGTTAACAACGTGGTATCTTGGTCCACGTGGCTTGAACTGGAGGGGGTAGGTTTGAAACTTCTGACGAGATCTCAGCGAGGCGTAGTTGGGATCCGAATCCATCCTTTAAATCTCTCACTCCCTCTCTCTCACCCTCTCGCCTCGGTATTCCCGTAATCATTTGCCGTTTTGCGGGAACGGCTGCATCAGTGGTTCCTTACTATTGGGGGGGGGGGGGGGGTGTGGGGGGACCCTTGGCGGGTCCTACTCCGTTCCCTCTGTGGGTGCCGTCTGGCCCGCTGAGTTCCTCCAGCACTCTGTTTTTTGTTTGACTCTGGAGTTGATGGTGGACACGGGGGGGGGGGGGGGGGGCTGGGGTGGCTCAGTGGATCGGGCGGCGGCTCTGGGGAGTGGGTGGTGTTTCGGGTCGAAACCCTTCTGCAGACAATCACAAGTACCCTCACCAACGAGAGTTCAGTTCAGTTTGAAGAAGGGTCTTCTCTCCAGAGTCGCTGCCTGTCCCGCTGAGTTACTCCAGCTTTAAGTCTAACTTCAATTTCAAGAGTTAAATAAAAAACACAGAGTGCTGGAGGAACTCAGCGGGCTAGGCGGCATCTGTGGAGGGAATGGATTAGGAGTTGTTTCAGGCCAGGGTTCTTCTTCAATAGGAAGGAACTGCAGATCGAAGATACTAGAGTGGATACTAGTATCTTTGCTGCAGATCAGGCATGTTATTCTTCTGATTTAAATTGGAATTCCGAATAATTAACAAATCGGTCTCCTCCCGTCTAATCAGCCGCTGTCTCCAAGGACATTGTGTCCAATCACATAATGCGCTGGTCATTCGGCGGCCAATCAGACAGTCTCCGAGGGGCCTTTTGATCAATCACCGACCTGCTTCCCTCACCAAAGCAGATGATGAGAGAGAGAGGGAGAGAGAGAGGCAGGCAAGAAAGCATCTATGGCGTATAATACACAATAAACTATATTATAAATACACAATGTTATGCATTCTTGTAATCATACATGGGTATGACCGCATATAAAAAAAAATCCTCCCCCCCCCTTCCTTCCCAACATCAGCCTCACGGGCCTTAGAGTACCCCTAGTTCCTAAAACCCATTTCCATCACTGGTTCCTGCCATACGCAAGAAGAAGAAGAAAAAGTAGAAGGAACGTGGATAGGACAGGTTTAGAGGGATATGGGCCAAACTCAGGCAGGTGGGACTAGTGTTAAAGGGGCATGCTGGTTGGTGTGGGCAAGTTGGGCTGAAGGGCATGTTTCCACGCTGTATCACTTTATGAACTGTCCTAATATCATAGACTATGACTTTGTTTAGGTTAGTTTTGTGATAAAGCGGGAAAGCAGGCCTTTTGCCCTACCTAGTCTGCGCTGACCAGCAATCCCCGCACACTAGCACTATCTTACACACTAGGGACAATTTAGAATTTTACCAATCCAATTAACCTACAAACCTGTACGTCTTTGGAGTATGGGAGGAAACCGGAGCACCCGGAGATATCCCATACGGGTCCCATACGAATGTACAAACTCCGTACAGACATCACCGATTGTTCGGATCGAACCCCGGTCTCTGGCGCTGTAAGGCAGCAACTCTACCACCCTTGATGTTAAATGTTTGCTGTCAATCCTCTGAAGAACCCAGGAGCGTTTTACTTTGTTAAATTAGCTACCATCTTTCAGCCACGTGACGGATTTCGATGAGATGTATTGTTTATTACTACTTATTGAGTCAATTACTGGAGTGCATTAATTTAAATTGTGTAAACAAATAGACTTGTGTTGAATTGATACAGGGTGCTGAAACTTTGCCAAAAATAGTGGGCCCTATTACTTGTAGACACCAGTTTGTGTTTTTTCTACGTAATAGCATTTATTTTTGTGGTTTAAAAAAGAGTTTCCCTGTCCTGAAGATGCAATGGGCTGAACTAAAGCAAATTGTTTCTTCCCAATCATTCAGCGAAATGATTGTTTAGAATATCAATAAGCAAAAATAACTTTTTACTTCCATATGCGCAAATTTAAACTTGCCTGTGCTAGTAAAAATCCTTTAAGTACTTAACATTTCCTTGCAGTTAGAAATTAGTATTTTAATTACATTTTCTGTAGAAAATATTTCGTAAAAGAGCAATTTTGAGTGCTGATTCTTAGAGCTATGTTCAAAAGAATGTATACAAAGGAGATGAAATTATTCACGTAGTTAGCGAGAATGAAAAAGTGAGCAGAATCTTGGAATACAATCTAATTTTTCATGGACTATGAATCGGAAAAATAGTGCCTGTGAATGTAGATCATGTTTTTTAACCATTAATATTTAAAAAGTGTTATATTTAACATTCATTATGTCTGATCAGTAGGCTACAGTAAAAAAAAATCACCAGGCCTTATTCTAGAATTAATTAATCTAGGGCCTTATTCTAGAATTAAGGCCCTAGAGTACCACACCAGCACAGAAATTATCTAGATTTAGCGTATTTAATATATCAGTATATTTCTGAATGGACTAGTTCACAAGTTCCTGTCATGCTGCTGTAAGTAAGAATTTCATTGTTCCTTGTTGGTACATAAGACAATTAAACACTCTTGACTCTTGTATAGGTTGATATGGAGCCAATATTTACGTGATGCATAACAGAGCATGTTTATTTTAAAACATTTTGTAGAGATTTGCTTATTCTGAGAAATGCTTTAGTAGTAAGATTCCTTTGCGATTGCATTAATTTCTGTATATTGTGCGTATATTACGCTGTATGTTACATCCAAATAATTTCTGCGCTGGTGTGATCCGATATTGATTCCAAGTTGCAAAATGCACCAATTCGAGAAGAAATAACTAAGGCCAGCGGTGGTTTACTGGTTTTTAAATGTAGACAATAATAGCAGAAGATCATTTGGCCCTTTGAGCCTATTCTAGCATTTAAGATGGGGGGTTACACAAAATGCTGGAGAAACTCAGCGGGTGCAGCAGCATCTAAGGAGCGAAGGAGATAGGCGACGTTTCGGGTCGAGACCCTTCTAACATTTAAGATGATGAGAGTTGGCCATGTAACTTAATAGTATTGTCCCTGCTTTCCCCATCCCACTTAATGCTTTTTTGCATCTACAAGTTTATACATCATTTTAAATTATATTCAACCACCCCCCGTGGAAACAAATTCCACGAATGTTTGAAACATTATATTATTAATACAGTACAGACAAATAATTTTGAAGCATTTTAATAGTCACAACATTCCAAATTGCTGAAGGAAGTATATATCTTATAATTTATCAGTAGGGAGGAACTACAGATGCTGGTTCAAACCGAAGATAGACACAAAAGCTGGTGTAAACTCAGCGGGTCAGACAGCATCTCTTTTCGGGTCGAGACCCTGCTTCAGACTGAAATTGAATCTTGTAATTTAACTGGATAAAGGTGTGTATTCACTAGAATAGAATCGTTTATTGTCATTTGACCATTTAAGTTCAAACGAAATTTCGTTTCTGCAGTCATAACAGCAAAAAAAAACCCAAAACACCAATGAACACAATTCCACACAATCATCCATCACAGCGAATCTCCATACACCGCCTCACTGTGATGGAGGCAAGTCCAATCTCTTCCCTATTCTCCGTTCTTTCTTCCTCTCCCACAGTCAAGCAGCCAAACTGCTGCATCGAGCCGATTCAGGGTCCTGATGTTAGAGCCCCCGGCAGGCGATGGTAAGTCCCTCGGCCTTTTAAGCCACGCGGGGCGATGTTAGGCCCCGCTCCGGGTCCCCCAAACCCCTCGATTCAGGCGGGGAGAAGGTGCCGTTGCGGTCTCCCACCAGGTACCCGCGAGCTCCCGATGCCACCGTCCACAGAGACTGCAGCCGAAGCCTTCAAGCTCTGAGGTCGGGTCGCAGCCGCACGCCACCACAGCGTTCCTAGCTCCAGTCGGCCAGCTCCGCGATGGCGAGTCCGCAGGCTCCACGACTGGAGCCCCAGGCCGATTCCGGTTGGAGGCTGCCGGCTCCATGATGTTAGGCCCCAACGACAACGGAGACTCGACAGGAAAAGGTCGCGTCCCCGTTCAGGGAAGAGATTAAAAAACTCCCCCCCCACCCACATACATATACACAGCTAAAAATAATACAAAAACTACATGCAAGACATCCACTTAACAGGACAAAAAGAAAAACAAAACGGACAGACTGCAGAGGCCGCTGCCAACAGGCGCCGCCATCTTGTCCTGACTGGAATTTACTACTGACTGGAAGAAAAATAATAGACTGCAGTACTGATGGCTCAAAGTTAAACATGTTAGCAAATGTTTCCTCTTTTTGTTGAGTTGTTTTGGCTTTGGGTTTATCTCCAGACTTCTTTGTTTGTGTTAAAATAATATGGTTCTGTTTCACGAGGTCTCATGAATCGAGATGCAATACATTCTTGCAACACATGTAAACTTACAGCAGGGGGCAGCTTTTCATCAGTTTGGTTACAATTGTTTCATTTTGTACGAGGTGACACCTTTAGTGTTGCTTATTGATGGGACGGGAAAAGGAATTGCCGGAAAAATGTTTGTAATGAACCTGAGACTGTGGTATTCACACTAAAATCTATGTGCATCCTGAGCAAAAATGATGAATCTTTAATGTGGTTTTTAGGGTAACATCAAATAAATCTGAATTTTTCAACATGTTATTGTGTAGGGTTGACGAATTTGTGGATTATTTTCAATAAAATAACGTTCCAGAAATACTGGTTACAGCAGGATTTATTCCAGATCTGGCTAATACTATTGAAAATATGGGAAATATAGTTGGTCTTGGGGTCAGCGGTTATGGAGAGAAGGCAGGAGAACGGGGTTAGGAGGGAATGATAGATCAGCCATGATTGACTGGTGGAATTGACTTGATGGGCCGAATGGCCTAATCCTGCTACTATCAGCAAAAGACCTTATGATCTTTGGGACTGATGCAATGTTTTGTTTAGTTTAGAGATATATTAGAAACAGGCCCCTCGGCCCACCGAGTCCACTCCATCCAGCGATTCCCGCACACTAACACTATCCTATACACACTAGGGACAATTTACAATTTTACCAAGCCCATGAAGCTATAAACCTGTACGTCTCTGCAGTTTGGGAGGAAAGCGCAGCTCCCGGGGAAAACCCACGCAGGTCATGGGGAGAACGTACAAACTCTGCACAGACGGCACACATAGTCGGGATCGAACCCGGGCAGCAACTCTACCGCTAGGCCACCGTGTATTTTGAATGAGTCAGGCAGCATCTGTGGGGAAAAGGAAAAGTAATAGCTGACGTTTCAGGTCGAGACCCTTCTGTATGATGAAGGTCTCAACCCAAACGTCACCTATTCCTTTTCTTCATAGATGCTGCCTGACCCGCTGAGTTAATCCAGCATTTTGTGTCTTTCTTCGGTGTAAACCAGCATCTGCAGTTCCTTTCTACGCAATGTATTTTGAATTCCAGTCCCAATGGCATTGAGACATATTTGAAGGAATCATATATTTAAGTGTATGATTAGTTATGGGGATTTCTGGCAATTGTTGATGGCAGAACATACAGGAAGGAGTTTTTAGAGTTTTCAGAGTCTGCACAATCATTTTCTACTTTCTGTTGAAGTGTTAGCTCTACGAGTAATTGAAGGGGACAAGGACATAGGTTCCACCAGCTAAAGGACTGTATAAAATCCTAAGAGGACTAGATCGGGTTTGCGCACAGAGTCACTTATCGAGAGTAGAGGAAGTAGGTGTAAGGTAAGGGGGGGTGAAAGATTTAATAGGAATCTGAGGGGTAACTCTTTCACACAAAGGGTGATGGGTGTATGGAATGAACTGCCGGATGGAGTAGTTGAGGCAAGGACTATCCCAATTTTTAAAAAACCGTTAGACAGGCATATGGATAGGACAGAAAAGGCTGGAGAAACTCAGCGGGTGCAGCAGCATCTAAGGAGCGAAGGATGCGTTTCTCCAGCCTTTTGTGTACCCTCGATTCTCCAGCATCTGCAGTTCCTTCTTTAACACATGGATAGGACATGGGCCAAATGCAGGCAAGTGGGACTAGTGTAGATGGGACATGTTGGCCGGTGTGGGCAAGTTTGGCTGAAGGGCCTGTTTCCATACTGTATCACTCTATGATTGGATGAGCTTTGATGGGTCTGATGGTTTTCATCCTCAGTCCTTTGTATAAACAAAAAGAAGGACAAAATTAAACTCTGCCTATTGTGCGGCTGTGGATTTTTCTCCGCGCTGCCTGGATGGTTAGAACTGACAGAGTTAATCACTAGCCCTCCAGCCCTGTAAGATTTCCATTCCATTGGCTCCCACATTAGTTAGTGATAGATGAAGACAACATGTCCCATGCATTCATATGCCCCTATTTGTTGGTCATTCATGAAGTGTTATTTCTCATCTAAATCACACAATGTAATCAGACCCTAAAGGAATACTTGTCATTTCCATTTTATAAAATGCAATTTAAGTCTGAGGAGCAATCAAGAATGATGAAGAATGGTACTGGCAGTACTGGCAGTAATAGAAAGTGGAGTCACTCCCCCAGTGATTTTGAACTCCCCAGCATAAAGACCAGATCCTCCATTTAGTTTAAGAAAGAACTGCCGATGCTGGAAGAATCGAAGGTAGACAAAAATGCAGGAGTAACTCAGTGGGTGAGGCAGCATCTATGGAGAGAAGGAATAGGCGATGTTTCGTGTCGAGACCCTTCTACAGACTGATGTCGGGGGCGAAGGGGGGGGGGGGGTTGGCGGGAAAAGGAAAGGAAGAGGCGGAGACAGTAGGCTGTGGGAGAGCTGGGAAGGGGAGGGGAAGGAGGGAGAAAGCAAGGACTATCTCAAATTGGAGAAGTCAAGGTCCGTACAGCTGGGGTGTAAACTACCCAAGCGAAATATGAGGTGCTGCTCCTCCAATTAGCGCTGGGCCTCACTCTGGCAATGGAGGAGGCCCAGGACAGAAAGGTCGAATTCAGAATGGGTGGGGGAGTTGAAGTGCTGAGCTACCGGGAGATCAGGTTGGTTAGTGCGAACTGAGCAGAGGTGTTGGGCGAAACGATAGCCAAGCCTGCTCTTGGTCTCGCCGATGTAGAGAGGTTGACAGCTGGAACAGCTGAAACAGAGGATGCAGTAGATGAGGGTGGAGGAGGTGAACCTCTTTGGAGGTTCACTTCTTTGAACCTCTTTGTAGGAGGTGCAAGGTTCACTTGCACCTCCTCCAACCTCATCTACTGAATCCCCTGTTCCAGGTGTCAACATCTCTACATCGGCGAGACCAAGCGCAGGTCTAGTTTAGTTTACTTTAGAGATACAGCATTGAAACAGGCCTTATGGCCCAGCGAGTCTGCGCTGACCAGCAGTCCCCATACACTAGCACTCTCCTAACCCCTAGGGACAATTTACAATATTTACCGGAGCCAATTAACCTACAAACTTCTATGTCTTTGGAGTGTGGGAGGAAACCAGAGCACCTGGGAAAAACTTCACGCGACCAAGGGGAGAACGTATGAACTCCGTACAGGCAGCACCCGTAGTCAGGCTCGAACCCGGGTCTCTAAGAATGGTGTGTAAGATCATGAGGGGAGTAGAGACGGGAAATGCACAAAGTCTCTCACCAGAGTAGGTCATAAGGTCATAAGTGATAGGTCTAGAATTAGGCCATTCGGCCCATCAAGTCTACACCACCATTCAATCATGGCTGATTTATCTCTCCCTCCTAACCCCGTTCTCCTGCCTTCTCCCCATAACCTCTGACACCCATACTAATCGAGAAGGGGAACCAGGAGATATACAAATTTAAACATAAGACGTACATGCTTGTATATGGGGTGGAGGTGGAGGGGGAGGGGGAAGGGGTGGTCTGCCGACAGCAAAGAGGGAACATCAGAACTCTAATGTGTACTTTAGCAACTTTGATGGTGCCAGATATGTGGTGACTGTGCAAAGTTTCTGCATTGTATGCAAAATCTAAAAATCGCACTGTACATAGGTACATGTGACAATAAAGTATATATGGATTATTGAATCATTGAATTACTATGAATCTGAATGCCTAATAATAATATTTACTATCCCAGCTTCCAAACACATCTGAGACAAAGCTGCTGCTTTAATATAATCATTATTTTGTTATATTTCTTTATGGATTATATGCAGGCAGGTCAGAGTTGGTCTTGGCATCATGTTCAGGACAGGCATTGCGGACTGAAGGGCCTGCTCCTGTGCAGTACTATTTAATTACTTTATTAAAAAAAAGCCCAATTGTTTAGCTTAGTTTAGAGATTCAGTGCAGAAACAGGCCGTTCGGCCCACAGAATCCGCACCGACCAGCGGTCCCTGCACATTAACACTATCCGACACACACTGGGGACAATTCGCACTTATACCAAGCCAATTAACCTACAAACCTGTACGACCTTGGAGTGTGGGAGGAAACCGCAGATCTCGGAGAAAACCCACGCGGTCACGGGGAGAACGTACAAACTCCGTACCGACAGCACCCGTAGTCGGGACCTATCCTGGGTCTCTGGTGCCGTAAGGCAGCAACTCTACCGCTGCGCCACCGAGCTGCCCTAGAAATTATGTAAATCTGGCAAAAACAGCCACATACCTCCTTGTGGGTTACACAAAAAGCTGGAGAAACTCAGCGGGTGCAGCAGCATCTAAGGAGCGAAGGAGATAGGCGACGTTTCGGGTCGAGACCCTGATGATATTATAGTCAATGAATACTGATGTAACATTTCTAACAAATAGAGCAATTTTGCCCATATCAAGTTTAAATATCTGATCTGAAAATGTTGCACAATTAACAGCTCGAGGTAAATTTCGCCAGAACAGTTTGTTGGGAACATCAGTACTTCACTCAAGGCTTCATAACTTTAGAAAAGGGAAGCTGATGGATTTCTCACTGTCATTCCCTGGTTTCCTTTGAGATATTTATGCTTTTGTTGTCATGTAGTTATGATGAAGGTCAAACTAAAAAAGCTACACCTTCCATTTGCACTTCACGCTGCCTCGGCAGGACCACCAGCATAATCAAGGACGAGCCGTCCACTCCCCCTTCTCCACTCTCCCATCAGCCAAAAGGTACAGAAGTGTGAAAAGGCACACCTCCAGATTCAGGGACAGTTTCTTCTCAGCTGTTATCAGGCAACTGAACCATCCTACCGCAACTGTACAGCAGCGCTGAACTACTATCTACCATTTTGGTGATCCTCGCACTATCCTTGAACGTACTTTGCTGGCTTTACCTTGCACTAAATGTGATTCCCTTATTAAGTATCTATACACTGGACATGGCTCGATTGTAATCATGTATTGTCCTTCTGCTGACTGGATAACACCCAACAAAATATTTTCACTATACCCCGGTACTAGTATCAATAATAGACTAAACAGGAACAGGGTATTGATTGGGGATGCTCAGCCATGATCACATTGAATGGCGGTGCTGGCTCAAAGGGCCAAATAGCCTACTCCTGCACCTATTGTCTATTGTCTAAACTTTCGGATTTGGAGCAGTTGGGGGAGGGGGGCAGGAGAAAGTGGGTGGCAGGTCTGTTCATAGAGTGTCGTTCATAGAACGTGGAACATAGAACAATACAGGACAATGAACAGGCCCTTCGGCCCACAATGTCCATGCCAACCATGATGCTAAGCTGCACTAATCTCCTTTCTCTGCACGTGGTCCATATCCTTCCATTCCCAACAAATCCATGTGCCTATACAAAATACTCTAGAATGCCACAATTATACCTGTCCCCACAAACACTCCTGGCAGCATGTTCCAGGTACCCAGCACAGTGTGTATATTAAAAAAATCTGCCCCGTACATCCTCTTTAAACTTTCGCTTTAAAACGATGCCCTCAAGTTGCCATCGGTGATGCCCTCGGGCAGCCATGGTGGCGCATCGGTGGAGTTGCGGCCTTACAGCGCTTGCAACGCCGGAGACCCAGGTTCGATCCCCACTACGAGTGCTGTCTGTACAGAGTTTGTACGTTCTCCCGGGTACACAAAAAGCTGGAGAAACTCAGCGGGTGCAGCAGCATCTAAGGAGCGAAGGAGATAGGCGACGTTTCGGGTCGAGACCCTTCTTCAGACTGGTCCTATAAATTTTTGCTGGTGTCGGCGCATTGCAACCAGGGTGGATCTTAGTGCCCGGTTGGAGAATTGTACAGTGTGGCGGCAGATGGCCCGTCGGTATCGATAGTCCGGCTGGGGTCCGAACTGGGACGCAGGGAATTGGAGCTGGAATCCACGGGGTATGAGATGGAGGCGCAGGCAAGCCACGAGGAAGCAGATGGGGCTGTGGTATCGAGTCTGGGTGAGGATGTGGTCGTAGAGTTGGAGGGAAGGGGGTATGACAGAGGGGGAGCAGTTAGAGAGGAGGTTGTGAAACTGTCTCCGTAGGGAGGAGGAGAACTTCTTCAAAGTAGGCATACCTTGAGGAGATATCGCAGTGGAGTAGACAAAGTTTTAAAGAAGGAACTGCAGATGCTGGAGAATCGAGGGTACACAAAAAGCTGGAGAAACTCAGCGGGTGCAGCAGCATCTAAGGAGCGAAGGAGATAGGCGACGTTTCAGGTCGAGACCCTTCTTCAGACTGTTGTACCTGTGTGTTTCTCCGAGATCTTCGGTTTCCTCACACACTCCAAAGACGTATAGGTTTGTAGGTTAATTGGCTTGGTGTATGTGTAAATTGCCCCTAGTGTGTGCAGGATAGTGTTAGTGTGCGGGGATCTCTGGTCGGAGAGGTGGGCCGAAGGGCCTGTTTCTGCGCTGTATCTCTAAAATAAACAAAGTCTTTGGCATTTCCATCCTGCGGGGAAGAAGGTTCTGACTGCCTAACCTATCCATGGCTCACATAATTTTATATGCTGCTCCCAGGTCTCCCCTCAGCTTCCACGGTTCCAGAGAACACAATCCAAGTTTGTCCATCCTCGCCTTATAGTTTTAAAAATATATATATTTATTAGAAGTAATGTACATTACAACGATATAAGCCAAAAATAACATAATACATTTCCTGTACCACTTCTTATTTTAAACTTTAAGAGGAAGAAGAATAAGAAGAATAACAGAGAAAGTTAGATAAGTTAGTAAGTGTGTGAGAGAGTGTTCCATAAGACACAAGAAAGGATAAAAAGAAAACCAAAGGAAAAGAAAGAAAAAAATAATAGAAGACAGAAAATATGAGAAAGTAAAATAAAATAAGATAAAAGGGATGTACCTACTATGTATCTTTACACACCCCTCACCAGGTCCTGAGCCTTATAGTTAATATCCTCTAATCCAGGCAGCATTCTGGTGAAACTCTTTGGTTGCTACTCATTGAAGCCGCTTCTGTGGGGCTCGAACATCCTGAATCTGAGACAGCTGTTGGGGTAAAGGGCAGCCTGGAACCTGTGGGGGTCAAGTCTTCAATTGCTAGGGAATAAATGCAGTAGCTCATGAACAGTCTCACAGTGCTAGAGATCCCTGTTTGACCCCGAGCTCAGGAGTGTATGATCACCTTGCGACCACGTGGGTTTCCTCTAGGTGCTCTGGTTTTCTCCCACATCCCAGTCGTGTGAGTTTGTAGGTTGATTGGCCTCTGTAAAATATCCCATTGGTGTGTAGGGAGTGGATGTGAAAGTGGGATAACATGGAACACAAGTGTGAACAGGTGATTGACGATGGGGGTTACACAAAAAGCTGGAGAAACTCAGCGGGTGCAGCAGCATCTAAGGAGCGAAGGAGATAGGCGACGTTTCGGGTCGAGACCCTTCTTCAGACTGGTCAGGGATCAGGGAAACGAGAGATATAGACGGTGATGTGGAGAGATAAAGAACAATGAATGAAAGATATGCAAAAAAGTATCGATGATAAAGGGAACAAGCCATTGTAAGCTGTTTGTGGTGTGAAAATGAGAAGCTAGTGCGACTAGGGTGGGGGAGGGAGATAGAGATAGAGGGAATACCAGGGCCCGAGGGCTGAGGGAGAGGTGAGAAGGGGAGGAGACAGCAAGGGTTAACAGAATTGAGAAAATTCAATGTTCAAGCCCAAAGGATGCACTCCCCAAGCGGAATATGAGGTGCTGTTCCTCCAACTTGCGGTGTTGCTCACTCTGGCTGTGGAGGAGGCCCAGGACCGAGAGGTCGGATGCGGAATGGGAGGGGGAGTTGAAGTGCTGAGCCTCCGGGAGGTCGGGTTGGTTTTTGCGGACCGAGCGGAGGTGTTCGGTGAAACGATCGCCAAGCCTCCGCTTGGTCTCACCGATATAGATCATCTGGCATCTGGAGCAGCGGATGCGGTTGGAGGAGGAGGTTGGAGGAGGTGCAGGTGAACCTCTCCACGGCCTCCTCCACGCCAGAGTGAGCAACACCGCAAGTTGAAGGAACAGCACCTCATATTCCGCTTGGGGAGTCTGCATCCTTTGGGCTTGAACATTGAATTTTCTCAATTCTGTTAACCCTTGCTGTCTCCTCCCCTTCTCACTTCTCCCTCAGCCCTCGGGCCCTGGCATTCCCTCTATCTCTATCTCCCTCTCCCACCCTAGTTGCACTAGCTTCTCATTTTCACACCACAAACAGCTTACAATGGCTTGTTCCCTTTATCATCGATACTTTTTTGCATATCTTTCATTCATTGTTCTTTATCTCTCCACATCACCGTCTATATCTCTCATTTCCCTGATCCCTGACCAGTCTGAAGAAGGGTCTCAACCCGAAACGTCGCCTATCTCCTTCGCTCCTTAGATGCTGCTGCACCCGCTGAGTTTCTCCAGCATTTTGATTGAAAGCCACAAATGAGAGGTTAGTTTTGATGTTGTACCAGTTTTGGCTTCACAATCCTGTTGGAAACAGGTGCATTAATGCATTGATTATTTTCTGTTTATTTTTTTTGACTTGTTCTTCCGGCACCTAAATGAAAATATGGATCTTAAATCAACAGAAAATTAGAACAGATTGGAAGCTGTCTGAGTGAATAATTGTTTATTGTTGCCTTTCTTCCTGCTTGTTTACAGTTCGGGACAATTGCACAGTTGCCCTTTCTTTGTGTCCCATATTAAGGCAGTAAATTAAACTGTCAGCATTGGGTATTGAAAAAGACTCATTCAGCCCAGTGTTAAGTGTTATGTTTAAACTCCAATAGCCTACATTGTAATTTGAGAAGAATTTATCTATTTAGCTGATATATTGGCTTCCAGACATAAATGAGAAAATACATGAACTTTATAATAGACAATTTAAAGTCAAAGGATTCATAATGACTGAACAATTAAAATGTTGATTTAAAACATATACCTATATACATACTGTACATGATGTTAAGATTCCATAAAATGTTTTGTTTTAAGTCAACATTTTAATTATTCAGTCATCATGAATCCTTCGACTTTAAATTGTCTATTATAAAGTCCACAGCAACATATATATACCTATGCACGCACACACACATATGTGCGCATATACATATATACATATATAGACACTCCCGCCCCCACGAGTCTCGGGCAGATGGGGCTCAGCCTGGGAAGGCAATCCATCAAGGAGAGGGAAAACTCTGATTTAAAACCTCCGCTGCCTTGAGGCCATATCCAGTCATGGAAAAGGCTCCTGGAGTGAACCTCAAGAAAATCCGGAGTCGGAGCCCCTAAGGCAGTTCGTCGTTGTCTACAACCTCGCTCTGGCAGCTCCTGCGATGGCGCTGGTGCCAAACTGTAACGGCCCTGCTGTTCCTTTGGATCGATCAGCGACGTGGAGAGGGGGGGACGTGCTGCATGGGCAACAGCCTGTCCTCCATGTGACATCGCCCAGGCTTGCATCCGACCACACATCACCTGCAAACTAGGACCCATCACCCATGGTCAGTCATGACCGAGGGGGGCCTACTATATATATAAATGTGTGTGTATGTGCAGGCAGGTAAGAGTTGGTCTTGGCATCATGTTCAGCATAGACATTGTAGGCTGAACGATACGATATGATACAATAGAACTTTATTTATCCCAGGAGGGAAATTGCTGAGAGGGGAAAGGTTTAGTAGGAAACTGAGGGGGTAGTATTTTCACACGGAGGGTGGCGGGTGCATGGAATGAGCTGCCAATGGATGTGGTTTTGAGGCAGGTGCTATATAACAATATTTAAAAGTATAGGTACATGGATCGGTAAGGTTAGAGAAGTAGGGGCATAACGCAGGCAGGTGGCTCAAGTGTAGATGGTAATGGTAATCGCCTGTCCCACAGGTGATTTTTTAGGCGACTGCCGGCGACGGTCATAGGCGTAACAGGTCGCCGAAAAACCAGCGACTGGATCCCCCTACGACAATGTTTACGACAAGCTACAACAACCTACCACCTAGTCGACGGTAAGCTACCGACAACCGGCGACCTATTAGGACGTCCACCTACGACCACACAGGCGATAACCTGCAACAACCGAAGTCAACTTACATCCACAAGCTGCGACAATTTGCGACAACTGAAGACAATTCAGTCGCCGTTACCTGTCGCCGGATGACGTAGGTTGACGTAGGTAGTCGCCAGTGGAATTCATCTGAGTCAGCACCGGCGACAACCTACGACAGCACCTACGTCAGGAGAAGTCAAGCCACGCTCATTGGCGTCAACCCACAGTTGCCGAATGTCGCCGAAAAACGTTGCACATGTTGAAAATCCAGCGGCGACCAGAAAGATGCTACGACTCCTTGGGCGACTGAGGAGACTACTCACAATCATACAGGCGACACCCTGGCGACCACGTGGCAACGGCCTAGACGCCTGTAGTCGCCTAAAAAATAGCCTAAGTGGGACAGGCCCTTTAGCTTAGGGCCTGTTATCACACTGCATGACACTATGGCACAGTAACTACCATATTGATCCTGATTGGGACTTTCTCCCTCCTTTACTACCCTTTTATTCTGCATATTTTAGTATTTTTTCTTCATACCATCTATTTAAACTTTGGCCTTCTCTCATTAAAGCTATAGCCTCTAGTCATAGAGACAAACAGGAAACCGGCCTTTCGGCACAAGTTACCCATCCGGACCAACATGCCCCACCTATCCACCTGCCTGCGTTTGGCCCATATCGTTCTCAACACATGATATTGAGTAATATAGTAAAATAAATAAAAAGACATTTAACGCATTGACTGTAAATTATTGGGTTCAAGTGAGATGGAGAATGGCATTCTGCCAATGTGCCAAGCTCTGCAAGTATAGTTTGAAGGTGAGAGGGGCAAAGTTTAAAGGAGATATGCGGGGCAAGTCATCTGCACAGAGTGTCTGGAATGCGCTGCTGGGGGTTGCGGTTGTAGCAGATATATTAGTGGTCATAGAGTCAAAGTGTGAGACTGCGTAGAAACAGGCTCTTCGGCCCAACTTGCCCACACCGGCCAACATGCGCAGCAGCACCCGCTCGACCTGCCCACTTTTGGTCCGTATCCTTCCAAACCTGTCTTATCCATGTACCTGTCTATCTGTTTCTTAAATGTTAGGATAGTCCCAGCCTCAACTTACCTCCTCTGACAACTTGTTCTATGTGTGAAAAACATAGCCCTCAGATTCCTATTAAATCGTTTCCCCTTCACCTTAAAACTATATCCTCTGGTCCTCAATTCTCCTACTCTGGGCAAGAGATTATGTGCATCTACCCAATTTAAAAGGTATTTAAAAGACTTTTAGATAGGCGCATAGATATGCAGGGAATGGAGGGATATGGGTTACATGCAGTTGGGTAAGTGATGGTCTTTGTATTAAGTTTCGCACAGACATTGTGGGCCGAAAGGCCTGTTCTTGTGCTATGTTCTATGTGTCTTGTGAGATGTCCTATTTGCCAAAAGACATGTGTAATTTTTACTAATGCAGCACCACAGTTAGTAAATCAAACATGCATTAAACTTATTACAGATGTTGAACATTCATCAGCAGGTTTAAAAGTTTAGTTTAGTTTAGAGATACAACGAGGAATCATAGAATCATTGAAAATAGGTGCAGGAGTAGGCCATTCGGCCCTTCGAGCCTGCACCACCATTCAACATGATCATGGCTGATCATCCAACTCAGTATCCTGTACCTGCCTTCTCTCCATACCCCCTGATCCCTTTAGCCACAAGGGCCACATCTAACTCCCTCTTAAATATAGCCAATGAACTGGCCTCAACTACCTTCTGTGGCAGAGAATTCCACAGACTCACCACTCTCTGTGTGAAAAATGATCTTCTCATCTCTGTCCTAAAAGACTTCCCCCTTATCCTTAAACTATGACCCCTTGTTCTGGAGTTCCCCAACATCGGGAACAATCTTCCTGCATCTAGCCTGTCCAACCCCCTAAGAATTTTGTAAGTCTCTATAAGATCCCCCCTCAATCTCCTAAATTCCAGCGAGTATAAGCCGAGTCTATCCAGTCTTTCTTCATATGGAAGTCCTGCCATCCCAGGAATCAGTCTGGTGAACCTTCTCTGTACTCCCTCTATGGCAAGAATGTCTTTCCTCATATTAGGAGACCAAAACTGTACGCAATACTCCAGGTGTGGCCTCACCAAGACCCTGTGCAACTGCAGTAGAACCTCCCTGCTCTTGTACTCAAATCCTTTTGCTATGAATGCCAACATACCATTCGCTTTCTTCACAGCCTGCTGCACCTCCATGCCTACTTTCAATGACTGGTGTACCATGACACCCAGGTCTCGTTGCATCTCCCCTTTTCCTAATCGGCTACCGTTCAGATAATAGTCTACCCTCCTGTTTTTGCCGCCAAAGTGGATAACCTCACATTTATCCACATTATACTGCATCTGCCATGCATTTGCCCACTTACCCAACCTATCCAAGTCACCTTGCAGCCTCCTAGCATCCTCCTCACAGCTAACACTGCCCCTCAGCTTCGTGTCATCCAGTCATCGACTAAAAAAATCGGTAATTTTTTAGTCGAAGCCAGTTGCGATGCTAGTTGAAGGTGGTTGCCGGAGGTTGCAGGTAGTGGAAGGTAAGACCTCCCTGGTGGAACAAAACTGGGTGAAAAAAAGGTCTCACCTTCCACTACCTGCAACCTCCGGCAACCACCTTCAACTAGCATCGCAACCGGCTTCGACTAAAAAATTACCGATTTTTAAAACGGCAACCTATTTTTAGTCGCGGCCGGTTTTGAATTTATTGAAATAATCACCGGAACTTAGAAGAAGCGGAAACCACTTTCGACCAGTAGGGAGACTGACAAAAACCTCCGGGAACCGCACGGAAACCTTGGGTGGGGCGTAAAGGCTCCAGAGGTTTCCGTTCAGGTTTCCTAAGTGGGACAGGGGCATTACAATCAGAGACAAGTGAATTGATAATGGGAAACAAGGAAATGGCAGAACAGTTAAAAGAGTACTATGATTAAGTCTTCACTCAGGACGACACAAACAATCTCTCAGAAATACTAGGGGACCGAGGATCTAGTGGGAGGGAGGAACTGAAGGGAATCCACATTAGTCAAAAAATTGTGTTAGGTAAACTGTTGGGAATGAAGGCAGATAAATCCCCAGGGCCTGATGGTCTGCATCCCAAGGTGGCCCTCAAAATCGTGGATGCATTGGTGATACTTTTCCAATGTTCTATAGACTCTGGATCAAACAACCTGTTGCAGCAATCAAAATTTCCCCATAAATTCGAACATGTTTTTGAACCATAATTTTCTGTGTTAAATTTCCCTATCCTGTTATCGTTAATTCTGTACATGTATTCGGTTTCAATTTAATTGCCAGTTTTTTAACTTGCTTATCAGTGGATGTATAAATGTTTGATGTTTATTCACTGGAGTTGCAGGTTGCAGCATTGGGAACAAAGGGAACAGATGCTTGTTACTTAACAGATTATCACATCTCATACTTGGGTTGAAAGAGCACCATCATCACTGATTAAACTGAATGCCTCTGAGTTGCTTAAAGATTAAAAGCCAAACCAGTGTTTTCAAGGCATGAAATCATTAACGCATAGAATAATTCACAGACTGTGTGACAAATGAAACTCAAAACCCAGTCCTGTTATGAAAATAAGTCACTGCCATAACCGAAATGGAAAACCATTGTCAACACATTAGGAGTTTTATTGAAAGGCGTCCATTCATTTGAAGGGAAGCTAATTCACTAACTACACATAAAATAATTATTGATCAAGGCATTTGCGAAATAATTAAATGACATTAAAAAACAGAGCCGAGAGATCAAGAAAGTTTAGGAATAAAAGCATTTTGCTTTGTGTGATCTTTCATCATTATCTACGTCACTGGGTTCAGCTCCGTCTACCCTTTAACTAGCAACCAGCTAACAATGACCCACGCTCATCTATTTTCCAGCAGATTACAAATGTTTCCTCTGCTCCAGGGTCAAAATCTTAGCTTCAGCAGATTGACAACATAAAAATAATGACGCAGAAAAATACTTGTGTACATTGTACTAATATAATTCATTACTTTTAATTTGTCGGATATTTTGTACTGATTAACATGTTATCCAGATTTACAGAAAACAAGTTAATCATGTTAATTATTTGGATGAATTAATTGAAGGTATTTTAGAATTTCATGCATGGTTTACTGATGTCACATGTGGGAGAGATGGTAATCTGATGAGGTGACTGCTCTCTGGTTAAATCAAATATTAATATTTATGTGCTAATTTACTTAAAGTAATCCCTGGAGGATTTGGGGTCATGCTTATGATGTGAAGTGATGACTGTCTTTGAAAATTGTGATGTAAATCGGAAATAATACATGTCACTCAAAACTAATAGTCTTGGTAACATTTGTTAGTTGAAGGACAGGTCTTCTTCTTCTTGCGTGTGGCATGCACAGCCTAAGGTTTGAGGACAACTTGTTCTATTTGATCTTATTCGAATTTGCACGCCAGGTATTTGCATTCATCAAAATAGGGCGGACCACGTGAAGGTTGCAATCTCCCACCCCACAATTATTCTAAAAAGCTCCAAAAAAATTTAAAGAATTAAATTGAATTTAATACTTTATTGTCACATGTGACAAGTCATAGTGAAATTCTTTGCTTGTATACCCAAGGTATACAAATAGTTGCCAATAAAGGGTGCTGACAAAATTACAAACCTCACCCTCCCCCCCCCCCCCCCCCCCCCCCCCCCGCCGCACCAGGACCACCTTGTTCTTGCCTCCTCCCTCACGCCGGTCGTCACCCCCCTCCCCCCCACGCTGGGTCCCCAAAGCACCCTTTAGGAAAGGATAGAAGAGGTTTAGATGGATATGAGCCATAAACGGGCATGCAAGACTATTTTAGATGGGGGCAACTAGCTCTGGAGAAGCAAGTTGGGCTGAAAAACCTGCTTCCGTGCTGTATGACTTTATTATTTATTTTTAAATATATATTTTTATTAGAAGCAAACACATATTATGGTAAAAACATTTCATATGTATCAATCATACATTATTAATATTATCAATTGGGGATTCATTCTGCTTCTAATTTTTTTTTGTATAGATAGAGAATAAGAAAGAAAGAAAGAAAAAAACCCCACAAATGTCAAGATAAAAAAAAAGAATGGAATGATTTACTAATAATACATCCATATAACGATATAACCATATAACAATTACAGCACGGAGACAGGCCCTCTCGGCCCTTCCAGTCCGTGCCGACCATTTGTTTTCCCCTAGTCCCATCTACCTGCACTCAGACCATACCCCTCCATTCCCTTCACGTCCATATACCTATCCACTTTACTTTTAAATGTTAAAATCGATCCTGCCTCCACCACTTCTGCTGGAAGCTCATTCCACACAGCCACCACCCTCTGAGTAAAGAAGTTCCCCCTCACGTTACCCCTAAATTTCTGTCCCTTAATTCTCATGTCATGCCCTCTTGTTTGAATCTTCCCTACCCTCAATGGGAAAAGCTTATCCACGTCAACTCTGTCTATCCCTTTCATCATTTAAAGACCTCAATCAAGTCCCCCCTTAACTTTCTGCGCTCCAAAGAATAAAGACCTAACTTGTTCAACCTTTCTCTGTAACATAGTTGCTGGAACCCTGGCAACATTCTAGTAAATCTCCTCTGTACTCTCTCTATTTTGTTGACATCCTTCCTATAACTAGGCGACCAAAATTGTACACCATACTCCAGAATTGGTCTTACCAATGCCTTGTACAATTTTAACATTACTTCCCTACTCCTATATTCAATGCTCTGATTTATAAAGGCCAGCACACCAAAGGCTTTCTTTACCACCCTATCTACATGCGATTCCACCTTCAGGGAACTATGCACAGTTATTCCTAGATCCCTCTGTTCCACAGCATTCCTCAATTCCCTACCATTTACCATGTACATCCTATTTTGATTTGTCCTGCCAAGATGTAGCATTTCACACTTATCAGCATTAAACTCCATCTGCCATCTTGCAGCCCACTTTTCCAAATGGCCCAAAGCTCTCTGTAGACTTTGAGAATCTACTTCATTATCCACAATACCACCTATCTTAGTATCATCTGCATACTTACTTATCCAATTTTCCACCCCATCATCCAGATCATTGATGTACATGACAAACAACAGTGGACCCAACACAGATCCCTGAGGCACCCCACTGGTCACCGGCTTCCAACCTGACAAACAGCCATCCACCATTACTCTCTGACATCTCCCATTCAGCCACTGTTGAATCCATCTTGCTACTCCGCCATTAACACCCAAAGATTGAACCTTCTGAACCAACCTTCCATGGGGAACCTTGTCAAAGGCCTTACTGAAATCCATATAGACAACATCCACTGCTTTACCCTCATCAATTTCCCTAGTTACCGCTTCAGAAAATTCAAGAAGGTTTGTCAAACATGACCTTCCAGGCCACAAATCCATGTTTGACTGTTCCTGATCAGACCCTGTTTATCCAGATGCTTATATATATTATCTCTAAAGTATCCTTTCCATTAATTTGCCCACCACTGACGTCAAACTAATAGGTCTATAATTGCTAGGTTTATTCTTTGAACCCTTTTTTTAAACAATGGAACAACATGCGCAGTACGCCAATCCTCCGGCACTATTCCCGATTTCTAATGACATTTGAAATATTTCTGTCATAGCTCCTGCTATTTCTACACTAACTTCCCTCAATGTCCTAGGGAATATCCTGTCAGGACCTGGAGACTTATCCACCTTTATATTTTTCAAAGTGTCAGTACTTCCTCCTCTTTGAATCTCATAGTTTCCATAGCTACTCTACTTTTTTCCCTTACCTCACAGAGTTTCAATATCCTTCTCCTTGTGAATACCGAAGAAAAGAGAAATTGTTCAATATCTCCCCCATCTCTTTTGGGCTCTGCAGATAGCTGTCCATTCTGGTTCTCTAATTGGTCCAATTTTTATCCCTCGTTATCCTTTTGCTATTAATATAGCTGTAAAACCCTTTGGATTTACTTTCACCTTTCTGGCCAAAGCAACACCTCATATCTTCTTTTAGCCTTCCTAATTTCTTTCTTAAGATTCTTTTTACATTCTTTATACTCCTCTAGCACCTCATTTACTCCACGCCTCCTATAATTCTTGTAGATATCTCTTTTTTTCGAAACAAGTGTCTAATTTCCCTTGAAAACCATGGCTCTTTCCAATTTTTACTCTTTTCATTTCAACCTAACAGGGACATAAAGATTCTGTACTCTTACAATTTCCCCTTTAAATGTCCTCCATTTCTCTTCTACATCCTTCCCATGAAACAAAGTTGTCCCAATTCACTCCTTTAAAATCCTCACGCATTCCTCAAAGTTAGCCCTTTCTCCAATCAAAAATCTCCACTCTAGGTCCTGTTCTGACTCGCTCCATAATTATATTGAAACTAATGGTATTGTGATCACTGGTCCCGAAGTGCTCACCAACGCATACTCCGTCACCTGTCCTGCCTCATTTCCTAACAGGAGTCCAGCACTGCCCCTTCTCTGGTCGGTACCTCTATGTACTGCTGCAGAAAAACTATCCTGCACACATTTTACAAACTCCAAACCATCCAGCCCATTTACAGAATGTGTTTCCCAGTCTATTTTTGGGAAATTGAAATCTCCCACAATCACTACATTGTGCTTACTACTAATATCTGCTATCTCCTTACATATTTGCTCTTCCAATTCTCGCTCCCCATTTGGCGGTCTATAGTACACCCCTAAAAGTGTTGCTTACACCGTTCCCACTTCTCAGTTCCACCCAAATAGGCCTCCCTAGACGAACCCTCTAATCTATCCTGCCAAAGCACTGCTGTAATATCCTCTCTGACAAGCAATGCAACACCTCCACCACTGGTCCCTCCAATTCTATCACCCCGGAAGCAACGAAATCCTGGAATATTTAGTTTCCAATCACAGCCCTCCTGCAACCATGTTTCACTGATTGCCACAACATCATATTTCCAGGTGTCAATCCAGGCTCTAAGTTCATCCACCTTACTTACAATGCTCCTAGCATTAAAATATGCACATTTTATAAAGCCACCATCCCTTATTCTCTGTTCTATTATCTTTTTCATCTTTCTCGCCTACATTTTGGGTCCGAGTGCTTCCCTTCTCTGTCTCTTTGCCCCCACACCCTGTCCCCTAGCCCCCTCTACCCGAGTCCTCCCCCCCAGCCTTTCTAGTTTAAAGTCTCCCCAGTAGCCTTTGCAAATCTCCCTGCCAGGATATTGGTCCCCTTCGGGTTCAAGTGCAACCCGTCCTCTGCGTACAGATCATGCCTTCCCCAAAAGAGGTCCCCAGTGATAAAGAAACTTGAATCGCTGCCCACTGCACCAGTCCCTCAGCCACGCATTTAGCCTCCACCTCATTTCATTCCTACTCTCTCTGTCACGCGGCACAGACAGTAATCCTGAAATCGGTACCCTTTTGGTCCTTCTCTTTAACTTTCCCCCCAACTCCCTAAATTCTCCCTTCAGGACCTCGTCACTTTTTTCTGCCTATGTCATTGGTACCTATGTGTACCACAACATCAGGCTCCTCTCCCTCCCTTATCAGAATCTTTTGGACACGTTCTGACACATGCGAGACCCTGGCACCAGGGAGGCCAACTACCATCCGGGTCTCCCGACTGCGTCCACAGAAATCGCCTATCCGACCCCCTAAAACTATAGAGTCCCCTATTACAATTGCCCTTCTCTTTTTGCTACCCATCTGAGCATCAGGGCCGGTCTCTGTGCCGGAGGCCCGGCCGCTGTTGTTGCCCCCAGCTAGGCTGTCCCCTCCAATCGTACTCAAACCCGAGTACCTATTTTCCAGTTGTAACGGTCACAGGGGTACTCTCTAGCCCCTGCCTTCTGCCCCTTGCCCTTCCTAACCGTGACCCCAGTTGTCTGCCTCCTGTGGTTTGGGAGTGACTACCTCCCTGTAGCTCCTCTCTATGACCTCCTCCACTCTCCCTGACCAACGGAGGTCGTCGAGCTGCTGCTCCAGGTTCCTAACACGATCCTTTAGGAGCTCCATCTCGACACACTGGCGCAGATGTGTACGTCTGGAGGGCTATCAGATTCCCTGCTGACCTCCCACATCTGACATCCAGAACAGTACACTGCCCTGGCCTTCATACTGCCCCCCTTACACAGGATACAATAGCAACACAATATAAAATCACTACAAACTGCTGGGATCTGACTGTAAATCAGCTGCTTTCCCTAGTCCACTTCCCACCAATCAGCGGCTTCCTCAAAAAAACCCACTTCTCCAAATGGAATGTTATGGATTTGGGTCGCTCCTCCCCCTCCTCCTCTTCCAACGGCTCCTGTGGGCCTCATTGGAGATAGTTTTGAAGATTATAAAGTATAACTTTTCATCTAATCCTGAGTTCAAGTTTCAGTTAGGTTCCCATGCCGAACCAATCTAGCACTTCAAATAATCGATGAATGAAGACCATATTCTAACAAAAAGTTCTTGTTTGTCCATTAAGACAAATCTGATTCTTTCCAGGTGTAGGGTCTCCGACATTTCCATAATCCACATTTTAATTGTGGGGGTTATAGGGCCTTTTCCAAAATTTTAATATTAATTTCTTCCCAGTTATTATACTGTAGTCTAGAAAGTTTCTTTGGCATTTTGTGAGTGTTAGACCTTGTTCTGAAACCTTTATCCAATATCCAGTGTGAAACCTTTATCCAATATGGAAGGTTACATAACCTTTACAATGGGAAAACAGTGATATATTATCCAATTTTAAAGCCTTTTTTAATTGTTTCCAGATTCGTATACCACTATGTATTTTAGGGTTTTCCCTATAGGTTTTTTTGTGCAATTTTGTGGGTGCACACATAATCAAACCAATTTCAAAAGGCAAACAATCTTCCTTTTCCATCCATAACCAGTCTGGTTGCTGATCCATTTCTTCCAGCCAGAAATTCATGTTTTTAATATGGACTGCCCAAAAATAAAACAAAAAAATTGGTAAAGCTAAACCTCCATTAGTCTTTGATTTACATAAATGTTTTTTGCTTATTCTCTGATTCTTATAATCCCAAATGAAGCTTGTAACAATGGAGTTGACTTTTTTAATTAAAAAATATTTGGGATATATATCGGGATTGACTGAAATAGGTACAGTAATTGCGGCAAAAGATCATTTTTATAGCATTAATTCTACCAAACATTGAAATGGGGAGTGTTTTCCAATACTGAATATTCTTATTTAGTTTATTCAGTAAAGGAGGGAAGTTTGATTTAAATAAAGAAGTATATGTCTTAGTTACATAAATTCCTAAATATTTAAATTTTTCCTTAACTATTTTAAAAGGGGATTGTTGTAGTGTATGTAAATTGAGTTCTGTTGTTGGCATGATTTCGCTTTTATTCCAATTAATTCTATATCCTGAAAACGGACCAAATTGAGTTATTAGATTTAATAGTAAGATTAAATGAGAACTTACCAGTTTGAAGTTTGATCTTTATTTTATGAGGAGTTACGATGAGGGATTACGTGAAGAAGCCCCGCCAGGCGCATGCGCGTCATACTTCAAAGCAGCGGCGTGAAAACACAGAAACAATAGCCAAAGTGATATAGTAAGGCTTAGAAGACTAGAACTACCAGATGATCTTTGCGATTATGAGGGCTGGGAGCGGAGGGCACGTAATCCCTCTTCGTAACTCCTCATAAAATAAAGATCAAACTTCAAACTGGTAAGTTCTCGTTTAATCTTACTATTTCACTTTGGAGTCACGTGAGTGACTACGTGAAGATTTCAAAGCTCTGTCATTTCATGCCAGAGATCCATCGAATTATCCAATAATCATTTTTTAAATAACAAAACAGTAATAACCCTCTATCCCAGGGGAAATTACAAATGAAATTTATAAAGACAAAGCAAATCAAATCAAACGGACCCAACACAGCAACCCTGGCACTGTCAGGACAGGTTTATCATAAATTTTAGAAAATTATATTCCTTAGATCATCCTGCGGCCTATCTACGGATGTTGATGCCGCCCTGGTGGAGTGAGATTTAAACACATGAGTGTCTGCTCCAGCGGAAACCAAAACCTGGTTTACCATCTAGATATAGTTTATACTGACACCTTTTTATGAGGTTTTTTGTGACTGATGAGCATTGCTGTCTCAGAGCCTCTGAGACTCTTAGTTACCTCGATATTGACTCAGGTCAACTACACATAACGTTTGGTCAACAGGGTATGCTTTAAAACTTACTTTGGTTACGGCCATTCCTGGCCTGCTTTGTTTGATTAAATCATACATATAAAACGTAATGTTATCTGCAGAAGAATACATGCTATCTAGTCGTAACTTTTGCAATGTTTGCACTCTTTGCGCTGATATTAGCGCCATGAGCTTAACCACTTTAAGTGTTAACTTCTGAAAAGACAATGACGCAATTGGAGCCCATTGCCGAAGCAGTGTGAGAACTATACTGGCATCCCAGATTTCTGTATATCTAGGTTTAGGAGGACTTTTGTTAAAAAATTCCTCTCATGAATCGGGACACTAATGGATGAGACCCGATAGGTTGTTGTTCTGAAACTGCACTAAATAGGAGGACAAAGCACTCCGAGCACTATTAACGGCACTATAACTCAAGTGTTCATCAAAAATGCAACATAGCAAGGAACTCCAATACATCCGGTATGCTTGCAGTATAAGATATATCTGACTGTAAACAAAACATCTCCCATTTCTTAATATGAGACACATATTGTTTCTTAGTGCTATCTCTCCAAGCTGCAGTTATGACATCCATGGTCCTATTCGACCGTCCAAAGCCTTGGAACGGTCTGGTCAGAACCTGCAGATCAACAAATTAATATGATCGTGTAATGGATGACTTTCTCCTGTTACTGGATGCACCAACAAATTACTGCAGTTGGGGACAGTCATGAATGGCTGAATCATCATTCTGAGAACCAATGTGAACCATGGCTGTGTCGGCCAGTCCGGAACCACCAAAACGCCTGAGCCGGAGTCCTGCTCTATTTTGGTGAGACACTGCCTAATCAGGCAGAATGGGGGGAAAAGCATAACAGAATGTACATCCCCAATGTAGCGAGAATGAATCCACCGCTACTGCTTCTGGATCTGGTTCCCATGAAACATATTTAAGCAACTGGTGATTTAGCCTGGATGCAAACAGATCAATATCTGGCAACCCATAGCGGCTGACAATCATTTAAAAACTTCAGGATTTAATCATCCATTCTATGTTGTCATTGAACTTTTGTGACCTGTTGTCTGCCACCACATTGTCTCTACCTGGTAGGTAGATAGCTGAGATCCAGATGTTTCTGGAAATACACCAGTGCCACAGGAGGTTAGCCAGATTATCACATGATACTGACCTTATTCCTGCCATGTGATTGATATATGGCACAGCCATGGTATTATCAATCTGGAGTTAAACATGTAAATTATTCATTGTTGAACAATAAGCTTTTAATCCATAGAATGCACCCAGCAATTCTAAATAATTTATACCATGCCTGTGCAGGATTAAATCCTCTTGCACACTCCATCTACCACCACAGCTAGACTCGCTGTCCGTAGCTCCCCATCCGGCAACACTCACATCTGTCTGTAAAAGCACTGAAGGTTGCTGAACCAAAATGTTTTTGGTAGTTTGTACAATATTGATAATCCACCATTGTAATTGAGCTATGGTTCTGGTTGGTAACTGCATAGGTCTATCAAAATGACCTGCATGTTCTTTAAGTGCTAGTTCTCTAGCTCGTTGCCGATTTTGATAGTGCAGTGGTACAAACTGCACTGCAGGGAAAGCTGCCACCAATTTACCAATAACACTGGCTACTTCCCCGGATGGAAGGATATTGTTTTTCAGCGAGACTAGTACAGACCTCTCTGATCTCCACAGCCTTGGCTGTAGGCAAAGTCACTGACATATCAACTTGAATCAATGACACATCCCAAATAATCAATTTTTTTTAGGATGGTTCTAACTTGGATTTGGTTGGATGGACCAGGAACCCTAACCTTTCAAACAGTTAGTTGGTTGCTGAAACCGATTCCTCAGCTGTCTCCTGAGTGTAGCTTATGATTAAAATATCATCTAGATAAACCATTACCATGTGATTCTGGGCCCGAAGTAGCGCCAGCACTGGTTTCAACAATTTCTTGAACAGCCTCGGAGCTGAGGTTAACTAATTGGGTAATGCTTTAAATTGCCGCAGCTGTCCCATCCAACTAAATTTCAAGTATCTCCGATACTGATGACGAATTGGTACTGAATAATATGCATCTTTCAGATCTATAGTTGCCATATAACAGCCTTGTGATAATAGCTGTTTCGCAGTATTGAAGGTGTCCATTTTAAAATGCCTATACTGAACATAGGAATTTAACCGGTTTCCATCCAGAATGACTCTACATCCCCCATCGTTTCTCTGTCTGGGGAATATATTGGACACAAATTGTTGAGGATGGTTTGTCGTCCTCTCAATTAACCCTTTTTCAGGAAAAAAACATAATTTATTCTTTTACTTGCTGAGTTTGTGGTGCAGAAAACCCCCAATCCTCTAGTAGGCATATTGTGTACAGGCGGATCAATTCCTGACATAAACTCTATTCGCGATTGACACAGTGTCTAATATAAACCGATGAGATGTTATGCAGCACCATTCATCATACCAATTGCAACCTACCCCCAACCGGAGGTTGTTCCCCAGAAATCTTATCCTGGACAGAATGAATTTCCTGTACCTCTACAGTCGGCCTCAAAGTCCTCTTTCTTACGATATTGGGGTTGCTACTGGGATACATTGGTGGGTAATATCGTCGTCCCACTGGCCCCACTCTGCTTGGCCCTGCCCCTGGATCTGAACCCGACTTGGGAGATGACGTTCTGGGAGTAGGGATGTATGCATTCATGAGACCAATTGTTTTGGCCTCATTGCCGATGTCCCAGATTTGCTTGATGAGGTCCACCCCAAATAAATAATCTGGGGTTTGAACGTTTGTAGATCCACATAGAGCTGCAAACTTCGGGGTTCAACGTCGGTTTGATGGCTGTCTTCCTGATGCAATTGACCTCAAAGTAGGCGTTGCAGAACAGGGCCAGCATATCTTGTTGAGTACCAGACATCAGTGCCCCCTGGACCATTTTCCCAAATGCAGTGATGCCTGCTGCCACCAACTTGAGGACGCACTGAAATCTCACTTCTTGTCCCCGCATCGTTGCACTCATTTGTGCCCTTGCCGAGTTCACGATGGGCATTTTGAGTGACGCACAGTTTACCAGTTTACAGGTGTTTTGTAACGTGTGGCAGTCTTCGTATCCTGGAGCTGGTGAGAAGCCATGTAATTTACATTGGCAGCTAGAGTTTTCTCATTAGCCTCACCAGTCCCTTCCGGGTTTAGCTACGTCCGGGACACCTGGAGCATGGCTCGTGTGCTCTGGTGTGTGCACAAAAGCACCAGCTTCAGGGTCAGACTCCTTCTGCCTTGGTTCTCCCGAGTCATGCTCTAGGGAGGTCTCTTCCAGCCCTAAACAAGGTGCTGGAGAGGTTGATTCCCACTGGTATCCATAAGTGGTGTTTTCTTCTTTGCTGTATGGACCTCAGCGAGAGGCTGTGTGGGGAATCCTAGGGCATTCGACCCCGATTGAATTTTTACATGCTCTTTAAATTTGGAGCATTTTCCCATTTGGTTGAGCCGTCCCCATACCTTTACATTAAAAGAAGGGGAGTCTTCTATATCATCAGACCCATCAGATAAGATGAGCCTGAGAGTACTTTGTTTTTGCCTTCCTCCCTGGTGGAGTAGCCTCAGTGCCCTGAAACACTGGAAACTGATGGAGGCAGTTGAGCTGCCGGTAGAAACAGTAGCCGGTATTGGAGCCGGCATTAGCGCAGCCGTTATCTCCCAACCCAATCTAAATAGCGGTAATTGCGGAGCCGGCTTTAGAGCAGCCGTTATCTCCCGACCCGATCTATAAGCGGTAACCGCGGTCCCCGTGCGTTCCGCTCCACTACCGCAGTTTATATTTACAATACCTCCATATTACTAACTCTAACTGGCTCTGCGAGCCAGACTTACAGAGTTTAAAAAACACTCGCAGGAAAGGCTTAACGTTGACTTACCTGCGGGTTACTACTTACCGCTGGTGGAGCTGAGCTCTCCAGCCTGTCGGTGCGCTATGCGTCGGACGAAAATGACGCGCATGCGCCTGGTGGGGCTTCTTCACGTAGTCACTCACGTGACTCCGAAGTGAAATAGGTTTGGAATACTAGTTTTAAAGAAGGAACTGCAGATGCTGGAGAATCGAGGGTACACAAAAAGCTGGAGAAACTCAGCGGGTGCAGCAGCATCTAAGGAGCGAAGGAGATAGGCGACGTTTCGGGTCGAGACCCTTCCTCAGACTGAGGAAGGGTCTCGACCCGAAACGTCGCCTATCTCCTTCGCTCCTTAGATGCTGCTGCACCCGCTGCGTTTCTCCAGCTTTTTGTGTACCTTGGAATACTAGTTTCTGGCTTTGTAATATATATTAATACATCATCTGCATATAAGGAGATTTTATTCATTGTGTCTTTAGTATTATACACGTGTATTTCTGGATGAGCTCTAACTGAATGCCTCTGAGTTGCTTAAAGATTAAAAGACAAACCAGTGTTTTCAAGGCATGAAATCATTAACGCATAGAATAATTCACAGACGGTGTGACAAATGAAACTCAAAACCCAGTCCTGTTATGAAAATAAGTCACTGCCACAACCCAAAATGGAAAACCATTGTCAACACATTAGGAGTTTTATTGAAAGGCGTCCATTCATTTGAAGGGAAGCTAATTCACTAACTACACATAAAAATAAGTATTGATCAAGGCATTTGCAAAATAATTAAATGACATTAAAAAACAGAGCCGAGAGAGCAAGAAAGTTTAAGAATAAAAGCATTTTGCTTTGTGTGATCTTTCATCATTATCTACGTCACTGGGTTCAGCTCCGTCTACCCTTTAACTAGCAACCAGCTAAAAATGACCCACGCTCATCTATTTTCCAACTGATTACAAATGTTTCCTCTGCTCCAGGGTCAAAATCTTAGCTTCAGCAGATTAACAACATAAAAATAATGACGCAGAAAAATACTTGTGTACATTGTACTAATATAATTCATCACTTTTAATTTGTTGGATATTTTGTACTGATTAACGTGTCATCCAGATTTACAGAAAACAAGTTAATCACGTTAATTATTTGGATGAATTAATTGAAGGTATTTTAGAATTTCACGCATGGTTTACTGATGTCACATGTGGAAGAGATGGTAATCTGAAGAGGTGACTGCTCTCTGGTTAAATCAAATATTAATATTTATGTGCTAATTTACTTACTAAAGTAATCCCTGGAGCAAGTCTTTTTTACACAGGAGGTGGTGGGTGCCTAGAACGCATTGTTGATGGAAACTGGTATGATAGTGTACTTTACGAGGCTTTTAGATGGGCACAGGGAATGGAGAGATATTATTCATATGCAGGCCGATGAGATTAATTTAACTTTCCATTATAAGACCATAAGACATAGAAGCAGAATTAGACTATTTGGTCCATCCAATTTAGAAGGATGAGGGAGAATCTCATTGAAATCTGCTGAATAATGAAAAGCCTGGATAGAGTGGATGAGGCGAGGATGTTTCCAGTATTGGGAGAGTCTAGGACCAGAGGGCACATCCTCAGCAAAAGGGAAATGCCTTCAGAATGGAGATGAGGAGGAATTTCTTTAGCCAGAGGATGGTGAACCATTGGATTTCCTTTGGTGGGATCTTTGGTGGGGCATCGGTGGCAACGGGGGCCTCAGCGGCAAAGGAGCCTAGGCGGCAAAGGAGTCTTGGTGGTGGCAGCGGGAACCTCGTTGGCGGTGGAGTGTGAGGGAAGACAATGGGGACCCGGCATGGGGGGGACCATCGTGAATAACAATGGAGGACCCAGCGTGGGGGGAACCGCCCTGAGGGATGGTGGGAAAACAAAGGGGGACCCGGTGTGGGAGATAGGGAGGAAGCACTGTAGTTTTAGAATCTTTTGCCCAGGGGATAAGCCTGCGTTTGTTTGTTTGTTTGTTCACTGGTTCCGGTTTAGGTGCTGTGCACACAGCAGCCAGCCAACAGTCGCTTGTCCTTCTCTTTTTTTAACTTTTAATTTCAACTTTTCGTGTACCTTGTCGTGTGCTGTGACTGTTGGCAGACCAATTTCCCTCTGGGGATGAATAAAGTTTATCCTATCGTATCATAATCGTGTCTAATTCCTTCCTACAGACGACAGTGGAGGCCAAGTCACTGGATATTTTAAAATCTGAGATTGATAGGTCCTTGATTAGTAAGAGTGTCAATGGTTATGAGGACAAGGCTTGAGACTGATGCTGAGAGGGAAAAACAGATCAGCCAAGATCGAATGGGGGAACAGACTCAATGGGCTGAATGGCCTAATTCTACTCCGATGTCTTATGATTTTATGATATGATTTGAATTCACATTGGCCATGTACATACTGAAGGTGCTCTGGTGATATTGAGTGCGTTCCAACAGATTTTGTTACTCCAAGTGCTCTATGTAAGAACAATGATGATCTGCACGATAACAAAATGAAACTCTACTGCTATAATGAAATCTATTAAAGGATGATGCTGAGATTAGCAACTAAGTTCCTGCACAATTATTGCTAAAGTTAACCTTGCTGTACCTTTATGTTGAGCCTGTACACCAAATTAATCGTGGTTAATTTGGCCGCACAAAAACTTGCAACTAACGAGCACTGCAAAATTGATCACAGATCTGAAGAAGGGTCCCGACCTGAACTGTCACCTATCCATGTTCTACAGATACGCTGCCTGACCCTCTGAGTTACCCCAGCACTTTGTGTCTATTTTTGAATGAAGAGTTATTTGCTGCATTCAGTAGAACATTGCCACCAGTCAAAACATTGTCTGCTGTATCGAATGATGGCTTGGAGCTAGTCACATAGAGTCATAGAGTGATACAACGTGGAAGCAGGCCCTTCGGCCAACTTGCCCACAACGACCAACATCTCATCTACACTGGTCCCGCCTGCCTGCGTCTGGCCCACAGCCCTCCATCCACACGAAAAGCTGGAGTAACTCTGCAGGTCAGACAGCATCTTTCCATATCCATATGTGAATTCCATAAGTGAGCAATTTTGGGCACAATATCAGAGGAAGGACGTGCTGGCTCTGCAGAGGGTCCAGAGAAGGTTTACATGAATGATCCCAGGAATTAGTCAGTGGAGTATGATGAGCATTTGTCGGCACTGGGCCCAAACTCAGTGGAGTTTGGAAGAATGAGGGGGGGACCTCATTGAAACATACAGAATAGTGAAAGGCTTGGATAGAATGGGTGTGGGGAGGATGTTTTCACTAGTGGGAGAGTCTAGCCTCAGAATTAAAGGATATTCTTTTAGGAAGGAGATGAGGAGAAATTTCTTGAGTCAGTGGAATTCTTTGCCACAGAAGGTTGTGGAGGCCAAGTCAGTGGATATGTCTAATAGCCCTGCCCCACAGAACGAGTTAATTCCAAGAACTCTCCTGAGTTTAAAAAAAAAATCAAACTCGTGGTAAGCACGGAGAATGAACGTAGCGGGTACGTCGGAGCTCGGGGACGTCTCTTAGTGGCTCGTAACGCGAACGGCAGGTACTCGGGAAGACTCGCTAATGGCAGGTAAGCAGGGGAACACTCGTGAAGATTTTTCAACGTTGAAAAATATCTACAAGAGCCCCGAGTACTGACGAGTGGCCATAACCGTAAATCTCCGAGTTCGAATCAGGGCAAACTCGGGAGAGCTCTTGGAATGAACTCATACCATGGTACGGTTGTTTAAGGCAGAGATAGATAGATTCTTGATTTAGTACAAGTGTCAGAGGTTATGGGGAGGAGGCAGAAGAATGGGGTTAAGAGGGTGAGATAGAACATCCATGATTGAATGGTGGAGTAGACTTAATGGACCAAATAGCCTAGTTCTACTTCTATTCCTGATGACCTTATGATATCCTTTAAGAGCGAGGTTGTTGCCTCGACACCAGGACACAATGTTCTCAATCTCCTTCCTGTACTCAGCCTCATCATTATTTGATTAGCGGCTCACAATGATGGTGTCGCCTGCAAATTTGAAAATCGAATTAGATTTGTATATGGCTGCATAGACGTGGGTGTAAAAGGAGTAAAGTTGGGGGTTGAGAACACATCCTTGCGCAGCACCAGCATGGAGTATTATTGTAGAGGATGATTTGTCCCTGGATGCTGCAGCGAATCGTCTGATCGGCAGAGAAGATTATTGGCTGCAACCTTCCCTCCATTGATGAACTGTACACTGCAAGGGCCAGGAAGCGAGCGGGCAAGATCATCTCTGACCCCTCTCATCCTGACCACAAATTCCTTGAGTCACTTCCCTCTGGAACGCGACTCCGGACTGTCAAAGCTCCCACAGCCAGACATAAAAACAGTTTTTATCCACGAGTAGTTGCTCTACTCAACAGTCAAAAATCTGTAGCCTCCCTTTGATCTGGTATTTTGTTGGTTCACATGCTTGATCAATGGTGTTTTATCATTAATGTTTTATTATTATTAATGTTTAGTGTTTTCTGAGTCATTTGTAACTGTCACTGTATGTCATTTCGTTACTTGTGGGCAGAGCACCAAGGCAAATTCCTTGTATGTGAATACTTGGCCGATAAACATATTTACTTACTTACTTGCCTACTTACCTAGCCTCTCAAAACTGGCTCAGTTCCGTGAAACGCTCATCGCATGTTAGCCCAATCATCCCTGGGATCATTTTCGTAAACCCCCTCTGCACCCTCTCCAACGTCAGCACATCCATTCTCAGATATGGGGCTCAAAACTGCTCACAATACTCCAAACGCTTATCAAGCCTCACCATCAAAGAAAGCAGAGAAAGATGGAATGAATGGAATTGTCACTCTAAAGGAGGCAGTGAACGGTAATGTTAATTGCAAGTTGCAAGAATGGCTAGAATGAATAAGCCCAAGAATGCAAAATTAGGAAGATGATTAAAGATTATGTTAAAGAGGAACTTAACTACAAAGAGATTTCAGAGAGAGAACTCCAATGAATAGGAATAGGGATTCTTTATTGTCACACGTGACTAGGCACAGTGAGATTCTTTGCTTGCATACACAGTGTATACAAATAGCAGCCACCTACAGCACTGACAAAGTTACAAAGCACGCCGCCCCCCCCCCCCCAACTTTTGTCCCCCCCCCCCCCCAACAGTTTCCCCCCTGCCGGGTCCCCATTGTCCTTTGTTCCCCCGCCCCCATTGTCCATTGTACTCCCCCATCCCCCCTCACTGAGGTCCTCCATGAATGGAGTCATGGTAGTTACATATTCCAAGTGTGGAATGATGCATTAAAATGGTGCAGAGCAGAAAATACTAAACTGGTTTAAGAGTTGGTATACTATCTTACGGCGACATAAGTAAATGTAAATAGATGAATAAAATTGAGTCATAATGGCTTTGCAGTCAAAGTGCCACATTATATATTGTTATGCCATGTTACTCAAAAAGACAGCCAGTATCATTAGAGACACACACCACCCTGGCCACACTCTCGTTTCACTCCTGCCATCGGGAAGAAGGTATCGGAACCTGAAAACTGTAACGTCCAGGTTCAGGAGCAGCTTCTCCACCACAACTATAAGGCTGTTAAACCGCACAACCTCAAAATAGGCTTCACAAGTTCACAAGTTATAGGAGTAGAATCAGACCATTCGGCCCATCGAGCCTACTCCGCCATTCAATCATGGCTGATCTCTGCCTCCTAATCCCATTTTCCTGCCTTCTCACCATAACCCTTGACATCCGGCTTGGGGACATTATTTTTGACTTTGCATTACTATTCTCTATTTATTTGTCTGTTTGCGTTTTTTTTTAATATATAATAATTTTTTTCTTGTTTATGAAGGAACTGCAGATGCTGGTTTACACCAAAGACATGACACAGAAAGCTGGAGTAACTCAGCGGGTCAGGCAGCATCTCTGGAGAAAAGGAATAGGTGGCGGTTTTGGGTCGAGAACCCCCCTACCTCAGACTGAGAGTCAGGGGAGAGGGAAACGAGAGATGCAGAAGGTACGTAGAACAAATGAATGGTAGATTTGTAACAAGAGATGATGATCAGGGAAAGGTTCAGCCCACGACGGTCTATTGTTAGTTGTGGGGAAGGTGATAATGAGTGATACAAACAGTGAAACCCAGCATACAATGCAAACCACATCTTCCCATCTCCCCCCCTGTCTGCCTTCCGCAAAGACCGCTCCCTCCGCAACTCCCTTGTCAATTCTTCCCTTCCCTCCCGCTCTACCCCTTCCCCGGGCACTTTCCCTTGCAACCGCAAGAAATGCTACACTTGTCCCTTCACCTTCCCCCTCCACTCCTTTCAGGGACCCAAGCAGTCCTTCCAGGTCCGACAGAGGTTCACCTGCACCTCCTCCAACCTCATCTACTGCATCCGCTGCTCCAGATGCCAGAAGATCTATATCGGTGAGACCAAGCGGAGTCTTGGCGATCGTTTCGCCGAACACCTCCGCTTGGTCCGCATTAACCAACCCGACCTCGCGGAGGCTCAGCACTTCAACTCCCCCTCCCATTCCGTATCCGACCTCTCGGTCCTGGGCCTCCTCCACGGCCAGAGTGAGCAACACCGCAAGTTGGAGGAACAGCACCTCATATTCCGCTTGGGGAGTCTGCATCCTTTGGACTTGAACATTGAATTTTCTTAATTCTGTTAACCTTTGCTGTTTCTTCCCCTTACCACCTCTGCCTCATCCCTCGGGCCCTGGCATTCCCTCTCTCTCTATCTCCCTCCCCCACCCTAGTCGCACCAGCTTCTCATTTTCACACCACGAACAGCTTACAATGGCTTGTTCCCTTTATCATTGATACTTTTTTGCATATCTTTCATTCATTGTTCTTTATCTCTCCACATCACCGTCTATATCTCTCGTTTCCCTGATCCCTGACCAGTCTGAAGAAGGGTCTCGACCCGAAACGTCGCCTATCTCCTTCGCTCCTTAGATGCTGCTGCACCCGCTGAGTTTCTCCAGCCTTTTGTGTACCCTAGTACAATGACTAGGCTGGGGGAGGGATGGAGAGAGAGGAAATGAAAGGGTTAAGGGCCTGTCCCACGAGCATGCGACTTGCATGCGGCGAGCGCGACCAAACCGGAAGCGGGGGCCGCGCGGAGGTCGGGTGAGTGGCGCGAAGTTGGAGCGAAGTCCACGGTAAGTTCGCAAGGACAGAGAGGGACACGGAGGCACACAGAGAGGGGCACGAAGCTACACAGAGAGGGGCATGGAGGCACAGAGAGGGGCACGGAGGAACACAGAGAGGGGCACAGAGAGGGACACAGAGACACACAGAGAGGGACACACAGACAGGCACGCAGAGAGGGGCACAGAGAGGGTCACGGAGGCACACAGAGAGGGACACGAGGCACGACGTCGAGGCGGTGCGTGCTGTGTCGAGGCGGCTGCGGGCTGACAGGCCGTTGCCGTGCGGAATTTTGAACACAGTCAGTTTTTCGGAGCCCCGCGCGATGTCGGGACCAGCTCCGCACAACTCCATACGGCTCCGGCGAGCGAAGTGGGACCGGCCCGCGAGGCCGGACGGCTCAAGCGACCACGTTAGGTCGCGCTTGCCGCATGGAGTCGCATGCTGGTGGGACAGGCCCTTTACTGTTTATTATGGGGTTTATGGAGTACTATAGAGTACAGAGTACTACAAACGCGGGCAGGTGGGACTAGTGTGGTTGGGACATGTTGGCCGGTGTGGGCAAGTTGGAGCAAAGGGCCTGTTTCCACACTGTATCACTCTATGACCCTACGACAGGTATGGAGGAATGTGGTCCAAACGTAGGCAGGTGTAGCTGGGATATGTTGACTGGGGTGGGCCAGTTGGGCTGAAGGGCCTGTTTCCACGCTGTATCACTCTATGACTCTATATCTGTTGTGTTGCTGCAAGTAAGAATTTCATTCTTCCATTTTGGAACATATAGCAATAAAACACACTTGACTCTTATTGTGACCTGAACTCATTTATTTCATGTAAAACCCATCTTTGCAAAGACAAGAATCGCCATATTCTTCTGATCCAACCAGATTGGATCCAATCGGCGCCCTTTATGTGGCGACTCTTTGCATACCTTGGGATGCAAAACACAGAATTTCACTGTGACCTGTCACATGTGCCAATAAATAAAGTATTCATTCATTATCACGGTGGTCAAAAGGGCAATGTTCCTCCTTCATTCTTAAGTTGGAGCAACAACCTTAATGTAACAATGCCTGCTCATGTGGTGTACAATTTTGGTCGCCTAGTTATAGGAAGGATGTCAACAAAATAGAGAGAGTACAGAGGAGATTTACTAGAATGTTGCCAGGGTTCCAGCAACTATGTTACAGAGAAAGGTTGAACAAGTTAGGTCTTTATTCTTTGGAGCGCAGAAGGTTAAGCGGGGACTTGATTGAGGTCTTTAAAATGATGAAAGGGATAGACAGAGTTGACGTGGATACGTTTTTCCCATTGAGGGTAGGGAAGATTCAAACAAGAGGGCATGACATGAGAATTGAGGGACAGAGGTTTTGGGGTAACGTGAGGGGGAACTTCTTTACTCAGAGGGTGGTGGCTGTGTGGAATGAGCTTCCAGCAGAAGTGGTGGAGGCAGGATCGATTTTAACATTTAAGAGTAAAGTGGATAGGTATATGGACGTGAAGGGAATGGAGGGGTATGGTCTGAGTGCAGGTAGATGGGACTAGGGGAAAACAAATGGTCGGCACGGACTGGAAGGGCCGAGAGGGCCTGTTTCCGTGCTGTAATTGTTATATGGTTATATGGTTATGTAATTAAATGGCAGAGCTTCAAAACAAAGTGTATGAACGCATTAAATTGAAAGATCCTCTTGATTTTTACTTTCAGTACTTCCATTAATATCTCTTAAATATTCATGAAGGGATTTTGAAGTTAAAACGTTTTTTTAATCTTTGATTGCTGTCTCCCAGCAACAGCTTTCTGTAATTTATCAAAACCGTGCATAAAGCTGTTAATATGTGAGCTCTCTGAAAGGTATCACAGCATACAAGGAGCAGGTTGTGATTGAATTATGTTTCATAAACCCATCACTGTTTATCTCTTTGGTGTTTCTTTTTGTGTGAAGAATAATTGATGTCTTCAAAAAAAGTTTCTTAAAAGTCATTTGCAACTCATTATTGCAGTAATATGCCAGGCCTGAGAAGGTAGCCTCAATTATTAATGAATGACTGCTACATTTATGTAAATATATTGTCCAATATACAAAAGCATAGTGAGAGAGATGTGGAGGTGAGCAAGACAGTCGAAATACACCATATTGAGATGATGTGCAAAAGCATCTCAATAGACAATAGACAATAGATGCAGGAGTAGTCCATTCGGCCCTTCGAGCCAGCAGCGCCATTCAATGTGATCATGACTGATCATCCCCAATCAGTACCCTGTTCCTGCCTTCTCTCCATATCCCCTGACTCCGTTATTTTTAAGAGCTCTATCTAGCTCTTCCTTGAAAGCATCCAGAGAACCTGCCTCCACCGCCCTCTGAGGCAGAGAATTCCACAGACTCACAACTCTGTGAGAAAAAGTGTTTCTTCGTCTCCGCTCTAAATGGCTTACTCCTTATTCTTAAACTGTGGCCCCTGGTTCTGGACTCCCACAACATCGGGAACATGTTTCCTGCCTCTAGCGTGTCCAAACCCATAACAATCTTATATGTTTCAATGAGATCCCCTCTTATCCTTCTAAACTCCAGAGTGTACAAGCCCAGCCGCTCCATTCTCTCAGCATATGACAGTCCCGCCATCTCTGGAATTAACCTTGTAAACCTACACTGCACTCCCTCAATAGCAAGAATGTCCTTCCTCAAATTAGGGGACCAAAACTGCATACAATACTCCAGGTGTGGTCTCACTAGGGCTCTGTCCAACTGCTGAAGGACCTCTTTGCTCCTATATTCGACTCCTCTTGTTATAAAGACCAACATGCCATCTCCTGCTAATCTTTCCAGTATGAGAATGATGATCTTTAACCATCGGACTAACGTTGTCCATGCAGACAGTACAGGAGATTAAATGTGTAGGAAGGAACTGCAGATGCTGGTTTACACCGAAGATAGGCACAAAATGGTTGAGTAACTCAGCAGGATAGGCAGCATCTCTGGAGAAAAGGAATGGGTGACTTTTCAGGTCGAGACCCTTCTTCAGTCTGAGAGTCGGGGAAAGGAAAACTCGAGGTACAAAAACGTTCAGAACAAACCAGAGGACCAAGGAGAGGTGAAGCCCACAATGGTCCATTGTTGGTTGTGGAAGAGATGATAACAAAGGGATGTCCGGATAGAAACAGTGTAACTGGCAGGACGACATGGGCCAGGGAGGGGCGGGGAGAGAGGGAATGCAAGGGTTACTTGAAATTAGAGAAGTCAATATTCATATTGCTGGTTTGTAATATGCCCAAGTGAAATGTGAGGTGCTGTTCCTCCAATTTGCATGTGCAGACTAATATTGTTGATCAAGAAAGTGGGTCTTCTCTGACTGTGGTGCATTGCGGTAATTTGAGGTATCTGCAAAGAGAGTTTTCACTTAATGGTGTGGGTACTAATAGTCATGTTTGAAAATATTTTTGATGTGTTCAAAAGCATTTACCGATGCAATATTCTCAAGATCTGAAATTAAGTCAACCGCAGGTAGAGAGCTAAACATGTTTTAAAACCAGTCTGAAGAAGAGTCCCAACCCGAAAAATTACCTATCCATGTTTTCCAGAGATGCTGCCTGACTTGCTGAGTTACTCCAGCACTTTGTAAAACAGCATCTGCAGTTCCTTGTGTCTACATATTAATTTTTTCAGTTTTAATTTATACTTTCAGAAGTATTAATAAAGTACACAAGATATACATATATATATAATTTATACTTTCGGAATATTAATAAAGTATACAAGATATATATATATATTATATATCTATATAATATATGTATACCTTGTGCATTTTATTAATACTTCAGAAAGTATAAATCAAAACATATTTTTAAAATTATATATATATATTTCTATATACACGCACATATATATACATATATATATGTATTGTATGTATATATATATTATATATATTATATATACATTATATATATACCTTGTGCACTTAATAATAATATATGTATAATAAATATATGCACATATATCTACAATTTTTAATTTAAAGAAAAGTACATACTGACCAACAGCACTGCTTCATGGAAGATTAACATTTGCGATTACCTATACATTTTAGCAGAAATTTAAACTGTAATATAACCAGTACAATTTCATATCCAATTTATAGAATGTAACCCAGGCAAGAAAATTCTCCAAAATATAACAAGGTAGAGGTGAAACTGATATTTCTCAAGTTGCGCATATTTTAGTCGGTTATATAGATTGATACACTAGAGGGTGCTATGGGTTTGTGAACCCAATTGTATGTTCATGGGAAAATTTTGAAATACATTTTAAAAACTATTTTCCCTCTTCTCCCAAGTGGTACTTGAATATGGATCTGTGGGTAGACTCAAGGTGCTGGAGTGACTCAGCGGGCCAGTCAGCATCTCTGGAGAAAAAGGATGAGTAACGTTTCGGGTCGGGACCCTTCTTTTGTTTGATATAGAGATACAGCGCGGAAACAGGCCCTTTGGCCCACCGGGTCCGCACCGACCAACGAGGACAATTTACACTTATACCAAGTGTACAAACTCAAGCCAATAAACCTACAAACCTGTACGTCTTTTGTGTGTGGGAGAAAACCGGAGATCTCGAAGAAAACCCATGTGGTCATGGGGAGAAATGTACAAACTCCGTACAGAGCGCACCCGTAGTCGGGATCAAACCCGGATCTCTGACGCTGAAAGCGCCGTAAGGCAGCAACTCTACCGCTGCGCCACCCATGCCATCTTCACATTAATGAATAAATGAAGGAATGTTACTTTATTGTCCCATGTACCTAGGTACAGTGAAATGCTTTGTTTGGCGTACAACCTGGGCAGTGCACAAATGTCGTCACGTATTGGCGCCGACAACATTCCAAAAGTACCGAACAGTCCTATCTACTGCATGCCGCCACACCTGGCAGCAGGCCCACTCCTCCCGCTCCAGAATCTGAGGGCATTAGTTACTCCGCGTCTGCTTAGGAAACCAAAAGTCATGTTGAAGCCTTGATGGAAAGTGTCAGAAGTTTAGCTGACATCTCCCAGCGGAACATTCCAGAGAGGAGAAAGCAATAGACACAAATGCTGGAGTAACTCAGCGGGTCAAACACTGTCTGAAGAAGGGTTCCGACCCAAAATGTCACCTATTCCTTTTCTCCAGAGATGTTGCCTGACCCGCTGAGTTACTCCAGCATTTGGCATCTTTCTTCGATATAAACCAGCATCTGTAGTTCCTTCCTACTCAAAAAAACCTATAACTTGCCAAGAATGATTTTGAATATATATTTTGCTTCTCTAGCTAACTACATTTCATATATTCCAAGCACTTGCATTCCTGGAGCCTCTACCTAGTGGTTACACATGCTCCAAAGTGTAAGTGGTCTCTTAAAACAAGCCATCTGAAGCCTTAAGTCCATTTCCATCATCCTAAGTTGGTACAGTCCCTAATTCATCTACAAATCCCAACAGCATTCCGATGAGTTCTGACCTCAAATAATGCATGTATTTAATGCACAATATTAGTACCAGTGAATATTCCTGCAGGATATTAGTGGCCAATTTCCGCCTTATCAAAACCTCCCTGAGCTCTTCAATTAATTTTGCAGCTGTTTATCATTTAATTCTGCTGTCTGACTGATTTTATGAATCTACTAATTTTCGAAGGTCTTTCAAAAGTCTGTGTAGATTTCCTAGACTGTGTAGCCCTTGGATATACTTTTACAAATGTATTCCTCAACCTGGAAATGGGAGATTAATGTGCGAAAGTGCAGGGTGGCACTTTGGTGCAGTGGTAAAGTTGCTGCCACCCAGTGCCAGAGACCTGGGTTCAATCCTGACCACGGGTGCTGTCTGTACAGTGTTTGTACATTCTCCCGGTGACCTGCGTGGGTTTTCCCCAGGTGCACCGGTTTCCTCCCACACTCCAAAGACGTGCAGGTTTGTAGGTTAATTGCTCTTCAGTAAAGATTGTAAATTGTCCCAATTGTGTAGGATAGTGCTAGTGTACGGGGATCACAGGTCAGCGTGGATTCAGATGAAAGAATGGAGCGACGGCTGGTACTCACTGGAATTTAGAAGGATGAGAGGATGTCTTATAGAAACATATAAAATTATCAAGGGATTGAACACGCTAGATGCAGGAAACATTTTCCCGATGTTGGGGGAGTCCAGAACCAGGGGCCACAGTTTAAGAATAAGGTGTAGGCCATTTAGAACTGAGATGAGGAGAAACATTTTCACCCAGAGAGTTGTAAATTTGTGGAATTCTCTGCCTCAGAAGGCAGTGGAGGCCGATTCATTGGATGAATTCAAAAGAAAGTTAGTGAGAGCTCTTTGGGCTAGTCGATTCAAGGGATATGGGGAGAAGGCAGGAACGGGGTACTGATTGTGGATGATCAGCCATGATCATCTTGAATGGCGGTGCTGGCTCGAAGGGCTGAATGGCCTACTCCTGCACCTATTGTCTATGTGTCTATGTATCTATAACGTGGTGGGCCAAAGGGCCTGTTTCTGCGCTATATCTCTAAACTCTTATATGAATATAGAGCGAGTGCAAATGTATGCTCAGAGAGATCGAGTTCTAGTGCAAGAATCACAAAGGGCTAGCAGATAGGTTCCAGGAGCAAAATATAAAAGGACACGTGGAGTTGGTGTTCGAAGTAGCGGGCGATTTATTAAAGTTGGTGCGGACCAGGGGACCAGTCAAAGCTGATCTCCTGAGTGTGACTTTGGGACAGCTTTTATATTCTCAGCTGACGCGATTACACAGAAAGTTATAACTGTAAATCTGAAGATAGACACAAAAAGCTGGAGCAACTCAACGGATCGGACAGCATCTCTGAAGTAAAGGAATAGGTGACCTTTCCGAAGAAGGTCTGAAGAAGGGTCCCGACTCGAAACGTCACCCATTCTGTCTCTCCACAGATGCTGCCTGACCCGCTGAGTTGCTCCAGCTTTTTGTGTCTATCTTCAGGTTTAAACCAGCATCTGCAGTCCCTTCCTGCACACTTAACTGTAAAACTGATCTTGATTGCAGAATGGAGCTTACAGAAAGACTTAATCATGTAACACACTAGGCCTTGATTACAGAATCAAATGATTGAGTTAGATTTAGCTCTTAGGGCTAACGGAATCAAGGGGTATGGGGAGAAAGCAGGAACGGGGTACGGATTTTAGATGATCATATTGAATGGCGGTGCAGGCTCGTAGAGCCGAATGGCCTAGTCCTGCACCTATTTTCTATGTTATGTTTCTATTATCCACAAGTCTAAGGTTTAACAGTAAATCTAATAGTAAGATTAAATGAGAACTTACCAGTTCGAAGTTTGATCTGTATTTTATGAGGAGTTACGATGAGGGATTACGTGAAGACCCCGTCCAGCACGCATGCGCGACATTTCTTCAAAGCAGCGGTGTGGATTCACAGAAAAAACACAACAATTGAAATAAATATAGTAAAGAAAAAATAAGAACTTAATTACCAGTTGATCTGTATAATAGAGGGTGGGAGCGGAGGGCACGTAATCCCTCATCGTAACTCCTCATAAAATACAGATCAAACTTCGAACTGGTAAGTTCTCATTTAATCTTACTATTTTACTTCGGAGTCACGTGAGTGACTACGTGAAGACTTCAAAGCTCTGTGAATCCGAACCGTGAACCAGCTCATGCTTCACTCACTGCCTGAAGACCTTAGAGGGAGGAAGCATGTTATACGATCAACAATAACCTGTTTGTGAACAATAAAGGTTTATTAATGATAACAAAAAACAGAGAGCTCCCCTGGCTTAAATTAAATATTAGCTGCAGACTCTAAAATTCTGTCTGCAAATGTAGCAGGTTCTGCCAGCGGCTTATTATAAAACCTTTGGAAAGTTCTCTCTGAGGACCATCCTGCTCTGGCCAGAATATGGTCCATAGGCACATCCATTCGCCTAGCCGCCGACGTAGATGCAGCCCTGGTGGAATGAGATTTGTAAACATTAGTATCGACTCCCGCGGACTTAAGCACCTGCTTGAGCCATCTTGAAATGGTTTGGCTCGTCACCTGACCATGAGGCTTCTTGTGGCTTATCCATAAGGCTTTTTCTCTCCCTCTTAAGTTATATGTTGTGTCTATGTAATTGGCGAGATGGCACACAACCGTGGGTCAGGTGAATATGCCCGGAACTCCATTACTGGAGGCGTGGTACCTGGTCTAGTTTGTTTGACCAGTCCCTGAATGTGAAATTTGATACAGTCCAATGACTCTGTCATGCTGTCCAGCCTCAGAAGGTGGAGGGACTGTACCCTTTGAGCTGACACTAGTGCCATGAGCATGACTGATTTCAGTGTAAGTTGTTCCAGCGTGAGTGACCTGGGTGGTGGCCATCCCCTAAGGTACGTCAGTACAATGCTGACATCCCAGATCTGAGTGTACCTAGGCCTAGGGGAATTGGTGTTAAAAATGCCCCTCATGATTTTGACCACTAGTGGATGGGACCCCAAAGTCAGTTGTCCTGCTGCCGGAACCAAATAAGCTGACAACGCACTCCTGGCTGTATTAATGGCGCTGTAGCTGAGTCCTTCCCGATGTAATCCAACCAGAAACTCCACAACACTGGTGGCTGTAGCTGTAGTGTAGGTAGTTACTGTTTTGGAGCAATACCGTTCCCATTTTCTTATGTTGGTCAGGTATTGTCTCCTGGTGGACTCCCGGTGGGATGCAGTCATCATGTTGATGGCGTCCTCAGACAGTCCTAGGCCCAGTAGAGGTCTTCTTAGAATCTGCAAGCCAGGAGATTGACTCTGTCATGGCACGGGTGACTAATGCCTGACACTGGGTGGATTAATAACTCTCGACTGCTGGGGAATTCCAACGGTGTTTCAACAGCCATGTCGAAGGCCACTGGGAACCATGGCTGTGTAGGCCAGTCGGGTATTATCAAGATTCCTGAAGCGGAATCCAATTGAATCTTGCGCAATACCCGACTGATGAGGCAGAAGGGAGGAAAAGCATAAAAGAACATTTTCCCCCAATGCAGCGAGAATGCATCAACTGCTGCTGCCTCAGTGTCTGGTTCCCAAGCGACATACGTTGGTACCTGGTGATTCAGACTGGATGCAAATAGATCGATATCTGGTGTGCCATATTGCTTTGTAATTTCAGCAAATATTTTGGGATTTAACATCCATTCGATGTTATCATTGAATCTGCGTGACCTGGTGTCTGCCACTGTATTTTGCTTACCTGGTAGGTAAGTTGCTGATAACCAAATATGTCTTTCAACACACCATTGCCAGATTAGGTTGGCCAAATTGTCACACGATATCGACTTTACACCACCCATGTGGTTGATATAAGCCACCACCGTGGTATTATCTAATTGCAACCGGACATGTGCATGATGCGTATTAGATGAATATGCTTTTTAACCCATAAAACGCACCCAACATTTCTAAGTAGTTGATGCCCCGTGTCTGTAGGCAAGATGATTCAAATTTAGTCCATCTGCCCCCTGTGCTGGATTGCATGTTAGTTGCTCCCCAGCCCAAAGCACTGGCATCCGTTTGAATGGTTAATACTGGGTTGGTGATTATTATGGGACTGGAGCTGAGCCTTACGTTCCTTGCCCACCATTGTAACTCTGGAATGGATTCAGCAGTTAAACTCATAGCTCGGTCAAAGTGACCTGAGTTTTGCTTTAGTGCATGCACTTTTGCTCTTTGCAAATTTTGATAGTGCAAAGGCCCAAATTGTACAGCTGGAAAAGCTGCTACCATTTTGCCAATAACTCTAGCTACCTCCCGTATGGTTGGCTGATGTTTATTCATGAGTTCATTGCATGATAGTGCCAATTCTGATGCTTTCCCCTTCGGCAGAGTTACAATCATGCGAACAGTATCAATCGTAAATCCAAGATAGTCCATGGCAGTGGACGGTGTAAAATTGGATTTATCTGGATGTATGACAAACCCCAAAGTTTCAAACAAACGTTTGGTGGCTGCTACTGCCAAAATGGCTGTCTCCAAGGTTTTCCCTACTATTAAAATGTCGTCTAAATACGCCATGACTATATGCTTTTGTTTCCTCAATAATGCCAAGGCAGATTTTAAGATTTTAGTGAACAGCCTTGGAGCGGAGGTTAGCCCATTTGGTAAGGCTTTAAATTGCCATAGCTGTTTCATCCAGATAAATTTTAAGTATTTACGATGCTCCTTGTGTATGGGTACTGAGTAGTAGGCATCTTTTAAATCAATGCTTGCTAGAAAGTACCCTCTAGAAACCAATAGTCTGGCTGTTTCAAAAGTATCCATCTTGAAATGTATATACCTGACAGACTTGTTTAAAGTAGTTAAGTCAATGATGATGCGACGTCCACCATCTTTTTTGATTTTAGTGAAAATATTAGACACAAATTCCAAAGGTTCATGTTTTGTTCTTTCAATTACACCTTTTGCTTGTAACCTCATCAGTTCAGCTTGACCCTCTTGTTTCTCTTTGACTGAGAGGGTGAATACCCTTTTGGGTATATGCTGAACTGGCGGAATGTTTTCATGAACAAAATTCAATTTTGTAGCCATGAACGCTGCTGAGTATATACTTGTCATTAGTGATGGATTCCCATGCATCCAAAAACAAGTGCAATCTCCCCCCTGTTAGTATAGAGCCCCTACTGCTCATATGCTGAGAGGAACCAGACCCACCTACCTCCATGGTTACTGGTGCTTCTTCTGCCTCTTCGCTGGGCGATGAGGCGTCTGCTGGGCTGTAGAGGGCTGCTGTTGATGTTGATGTTGTTGGGGGTGGCGCATTTTCCATGGGGTCCGCTCTGGGCCCTGGAAAAAAGGCTTACGGGGAATGGTTGCGGACCCCGAGCTTTCACCAGTCCCATAGTGTGGTCGACGACTGGTGGACGCCATGGGGTACTGCCGCCTGGGTTTGTTAGGTCTGCTCGGTCCCAAACCTTCCCTCACGAGACCAAAGGTCTTGGATTCTTCCTCTAGGTCTTTCACCTTTTTTGGAAGGTCTTTCCCAAAGAGCAGAATTAGGAGGTTCTGAACCCAGTGTTTTGCATAGTCCCGCAAATTTAGGGTTGAGGGCAGGCTTGATAATTTCCTTCCGTAAATTGTTTATTTCATATTGAGTGGTGCACAGCAGAGCTAATGTGTCTTGCTGATTTGTGGAGATGTCCGCACCATCAATGGACCGAGCATAAGATGTTATTCCTGCAGTCAGGAGTTTAAGGATTTTCTGGAGCTTCAACTCCAGGTTCCTGATGTTCTGCCCCAAATGTCCCCAAATTTGGCTGTTTACAGCGGGTACATTCAATGATGTACAATTTACTGGGGCTGTATATAGTTCAAGAGCCTCATTGACCACCTGTTCTTGTAGGGGTTTTGAGGACAGGTGGTTAATGCTGGCTGCAAGTTTCGGCTCTAATGGCGACCCGCTTGTGGAATGGCCACGTAGCGGTTGACCACACCCAGCAGCTCTTCCTGATCCTGTACACCCTGCGTACTCCCGATATCTTCAGCCAGGACCCCTCTTCTTGACCAGCCCAGACCTGGTTGCCAATGCTGCCTTCAAAAGAAGGTGAAGCAATGGCCAGTGCCGTAAAGGGCACTGCGGGAGTGCCTGAACTCCCTTGGCGAGGCTGCTGCTGCTCTCTCAGCAGATCTCGCTGGAGCAATTGCTCCATAAGCCGTTCCATGCGGCTTAGGCGGCTGCCTGTGTCGCTCTCGAGCGGTAAGGCATCTTCATCCGAATCGTCGGACACTACCGCCCGGTTCTGGCTGCAGGTACCTCCAGCCCGCTGCTCAGGCAGCACGAGCGGTGCTGGGCTCGGCTTGGTAGTTATACCCGCCGCCTCTTGCCCCCCCTCCAAAGAGCATTCCTCAACGGAGGACGAACGGGGGCGAGCTGCAGACTTCTTTCCTCTGGTCTTGCTCATTCTTCCTGGAAAACAAGCAGACCACAGAGAAAAAGACACACGGCCACGGTAAAACTTACCTGTCGGCCCGACTTTTCAATTTGTAGCGGGAGCGCCTTGAACTCCCGTTCGTCGCGGGTGCACTGCATGAACGCTAATGTCGCGCATGCATGCTGGACGGGGTCTTCACGTAGTCACTCACGTGACTCCGAAGTAAAATTTCCTGTTACAACGATGGGTGCACACTATAACATAATCAATGAAGTTCCTGAAACTTGGGTGTCATCACTGCTGCATTCCATGTCTCTCCTTTTAGGCTTTGTCTATGTTCTGCCTGACACATTAATTCCATTCCCTCTCCACAGATGCTGACTGAACTCTCGGATATTTAAGTCTTCTGTTCTCCAGCATGTTCTGTGTTTCATATGTATCTTACATATTTCAACATTCTTCCCAGAGGACACCTTTACCTATGTTCTAGGGAAAGGTGAAAAGATTTAATAGGAATCTGAGCAGTAACTATTTCACACAAAGGGTGGTGGGTGTATGGAACAAGCTGCCAGAGGACATAGCTGTGGCAGGGACTCTCCCAACATCTAAGGGTCAGTTAGATAGGTACATGGATAGGACAGGTTTGGAGGGCTATGGATCAAACGTAGACAGGTGGGACTAGTATAGCTGGGACATGTTGGCCGGTGTGGGCAAGTTGGGCCGAAGGGCCTGTTTCCACACTGTATCACTCTATGACTCCATGCCTCTATTCTTAGTTCCTTCTTTCCCTTTTACTACTCTGTCCCCATCCCTCTCTCTCACTCTCTCTCTCTCTCTCTCTCTCCCTCTCCCTCTCCCTCTCTCTCCTTTCCTTTATTCCTCCTTCCCTCTCTCCTTCCCTCCCACCCAATCACTTATCATTGACCTCAAATTGTTGTCTCGGTTTAGACAATAGACAATAGACAACAGGTGCAGGAGGAGGCCATTCGGCCCTTCGGCCCTTCGAGCGAGCACCGCCATTCAATGTGATCATGGCTGATCATCCCCAATCAGTACCCCATTCCTGCCTTCTCCCCATATCTCCCTCCACGGATGCTAATTGAACTGTTGAACATTTCCAAAATGTTCTTTCTTTTTTTTTTAACTTTGTTTGCAATAAACAGGGCAATCAGCACTTGCTAGATTGTATATTCCTCAAAATAAACTGGGAAGTCATATTTTGTGTGAATTCTGCACCTATCATAGGGTCATAAGGTCAAAAGGAATAGTAGAATTAGGCCATTCGGCCCATCAAGTCCACTCTGCCATTCAGTCATGGTTGATCTATCTCTCTCCCTCCTAACCCCATTCTCCTACCTCCCCATAACCTCTGACACCCGCACTAATCAAGAAGCACTCAAGTTAATTGTGCATCATGATCCCAGCATTGCTCTGACCCACCTTCCAATTTAGCTGCCACTTTTCTTGCAGATAAACATTTTAAATTCTCTGCCTGTCTAGACATGCTGATAAAATAACTCTTCTTGGATCTATTCACAGAAGAGCAGGGAGCTGTTCCATTTCCCCCCCACACAACAGTAACAAAAACAGATTAGCCGTGCTGTCATTTCTTCTTTATGAGACCTCAATAGGATTAGACGATTGTTACCTTCGTCTATGTAAAAAAGGCCTTTATAACCATATGATTTTGAATGGTTTTCCTGGGCCTTGCCATTCTCGTTAGCTCGAGCTGTCAACTGATGTGTTGCCAAGGAGGCCTCTCCTTTTCGGGTGTCCCCGGGTCAAAAGACTTTGGAGATACAGCGCGGCAACAGGCCCTTCGGCCCACAGAGTTCACACCGACCAGCAATCACCCTGTACACTGTCACTATCCTACACTCCTGGGACAATTTACAGAAGGCTTGTTGTCAAGCTGGAAAGGGTACAGAGAAGATTTACACAGATGTTGCCATGGGCTAGAGGGTCTCATCCAGAGGGAGAGGTTGAGTGGGCTGGGATCTGTTCCTTGGAGCGCAGAAGGATGAGGGGTGAACACATTGAGGTGTATAAAATCATGAGAGGAATAGATCGGGTAGATGTACAGAGTCTCTTGCCCAGAGTAGGTGAATTGCGGACCAGAGGACAGAAGGGGAAAATATTTTATCAGAATCTGAGAGGTAACTTTTTCACACAAAGGGTGATGGGTGTATGGAACAAGCTGCCAGAGGAGGTGGTTGAGGCTGGGACTATCCCATCGTTTAAGAAACAGACAGGTACATGGATAGGACAGGTTTGGAGAGATATGGACCCAATGCAGGCAAGCGTGACTAGTGCAGCTGGGACATGTTGGCCGGTGTGAGTAAGTTGGGCCAAAGGGCCTGTTTCCACACTGTATGGCTCTATGATTCTACAATATGACTCTAAGCCAATTAACCAACAAACTGGTACGTCTTTGGAGTGTGGGAGGAAACCGGAGCACCTGGAGAAAATGTACGCTGTCATGGGGAGAACGTACAAGCTCTGTACAGGCAGCACCCGTAGTCAGGATCGAACCCGGGTCTCTGGCGCTGTAAGGCAGCAACTCTACCGCTGCACTGCCTCCCTACATATGAATAATGCGGTGTGAGATACGTCACACGTACCTACTGCCTTTCTCCACAGCGATGCAGAGGAAATAATCTCAGAGACCAAATGCTCAAGGGAATTGGACGAAAGAAGTTATGGTCTGATGTTATTTTAAAGAGACCTCACACTTAAAGATTAACGTCCTCATTTGCAAAGTGGGCATGAAAGAAACAAATTGGAGAAAACTGACTTGAAAACTCAAGTTCATAAGCGATAGGAGCTGAATTAGGCCATTCGGCCCATCCAGTCTGCTTCACCATTCAATCATGGCTGATCTATCTTTTCCTCACAACCCCATTCTCCTGCCTTCGCCCTATAACCTTTGACACCCACACGAATCAAGAGTTTGTCAATCTCTGCCTTAAAAAAAATCCATTGATTTGGCCTCCACAGCTGTCTGTGGCAATCATTTTCACAGATTCACCACTCTCTGACCAAAGAAAGCCCCCCTCATCTCCTTTCTAAAGATACGTCCTTTTATTCTGAGGCTGTGGCCTCTGGTCCTAGACTCTCCCACTAGTGGAAACATCCTCTCCACTTCCACTCTATCCGTGCCTTTCACTGAGTGTGCCCTTGTGTGGAATAGATGATTAAGCCTCCTTTCAATCAGTCCTGATTTCTGTTTTGTTTCCACTGTGGCAAACCTTTTGTTATAACCATTATGTTCATGACTAATTTTTATTCTGGAAAACTATGAATTCTGAGGGTGCTTCACAGCCTCCCACTATTTTGTGAAGAGGCTTTCACCTCTTGCTTGAACATTTTGTATGCTTTGTTAAAAAAAAAAATCCGATAAAAAAATGAAAAGTTTACTCAATGCGTCCCTCTGAGTCAGCAGTAGGTGTTAATTCCACGGCCCACACCGGTACCTGTGGAGTTACCAACTACTCCATGCAGTACTGCAGTAAATATCATTGAAATGCATGCACAAAGGTCCTGTCTCTGGTGGTTTACCCAGATATCCGTTGTTACCCTTGCAAGTATTCGATTAGGGCAACACAGGGGCGCGGCGGTAGAGTTGCTGCCTTACAGCGTCAGAGACACAGGTTCGATCCTGACTATGGGTGCTTGTCTGTATGGAGTTTGTACATTCTCCCCATGACCTGCCTGGACTTTCCCTGGGTGCTCCGGTTTCCTTCCACACTCCAAAGACGTACAGGTTTATAAGTTAATTGGCTTGGTAAAATAGTAGATTGTCCCTAGTGTGTGTAGGATAGCGATAGTGTGCGGGGATCGCTGGTCGACGAGGACTCGGTGGGCCGAAGGGCCTGTTTCCACATTCTATCTCTAAAATTAAAAAAAAAAATCCAAATGGCCATTCAACCAGTTGCTGTTTGGAAACATAAATATTTAATAATTAAAAAAAAAAAATGTTCCTTAATTTATTGAATGGTAAACTTGGTAAGGGTTGCTTACTAAGAGAGAAAATAGATTTCTCATTACAAAAATATCTAAAATCATTTAAACTCAGCAATCAGTAATCAACCTAAAAGATCCACAATGAGCTGGAGGAACTCAATGGGTCAGGCAGCATCTCTGTCTGGAAAACATGGATAGGTGATGATTGGGGTTAGGACCCTTCTACAGAATTAAGCAACAAAAAAGCTTTTCATTGTACCTCGGTACACGTGACTAAACTAGACCAAGCCAAATTAAATTATGCTGCAAATGACCTTTTACTGCATTTTTCCCCAATCTATTAGTGCGCAGAAAGGCGCGCTGTCACTCCCACATTGGTCTCTTCAGCCTCAAGCGACGCTGCCCTAGCCGAGGTTTGGAGCAAGCAGCCAACAACTAGAATGCATCACCCATGGTCAGTCATGACAGAAGTGGGGCCTACCTATTAGTGATTAAATCACGTGTAAATTTATTTAATTCAACACTTCTCAAAATATGCCTTTCAAACTTCAAGAGGTTGTGGTAAGTATTTGTATTTTCTTATTCATACCTTACAAACACGGTGGTGCAGCGGTAGAGTTGCTGCCTTACATCACCAGACGCCCGGGTTCAATCCTGACTATGAGTGCTGTTTGTACGGAGTTCTCTGTGTTCTCTCTGTGATTGCATGGGTTTTCTTCAGGTGCTCTGGTTTCCCCCCACACTCCAAAGATGTACAGGTTTGTAGATTAATTTGCTTTGCTTAAAAAATTGTTCATTTTCCCTAGTGTGTAGGACAGTGCTAATATATGGGGTGATCACTGGTTGGTGCGGACTCAGTGGGCCAAAGGGCCTGTTGTCGCACTGTATCTCTAAACTAAACTAAACTAAATTAAACTAAACTAAACTAAACCTTACAAACTAAGGTTGAAACCCTTCTTCTGACCCCTTCCTGTCTATCTTCAGTGTATATCAGCATCTGCAGTTCCTTCCTACACATCTTGAGAAGCTGTTGTTGAATTCAAGGCCGAATAGTGAAAGGCCTGAATAGAGTGGATGTGGAGAGGATGCTTCCACTAGTGGGAGAGTCTAGGACTAGAGGTCATAGCCTCAGAATTAAAGGAAGTTCCTTTAGGATGAGGAGGAATTTCTTTAGTCAGAGGGTGGTGAATCTGTGGAATTAATTGCCACAGAAGGCTATGGAGGCAAAGAGTGGATATATTAAAGGCAGAGAATGATAGATTCTTGATTAGAACAGGTGCCAAGAGTTATGGGGAGTGGGCAGGAGAATGGGTTTAGGAAGGAGCGTTAGATCAGCCATGATTGAATGGCGGAGTAGACTTGATGGGCTGAATGGCCTAATTCTGCTCCTATCACATGAAATTTATGAGTTGTGACAGTACTGGAAAATACGCTTCATATGTCTGACTCGCCACCCCGCCTGCTGTTAAAAAAAGGAAATTTGTTTGGAATCTTACCTTTGTTATCATTACCTCCATGCGTGCTTTGTTGCCAAGGCAACCAGTACACCGAAAAAAATTATCAAATGCAAACAAATAACTGCAGCCTGGACTCTGAGGGAAGAATAACCTTGTGACTGATTTCTCATCCTCTCAGTAAAACAGCCACTTCCATGCTAAGAGTCACACTTAATCAAAAAGAATCCTTTTTACCTGAAAAATCAAATTCAAAATATAATTGTTGTTGTTGGCAATGTCTAATTATCGATGCAATGTTTAAACTCTGTAGATTAATGGCTTTAACATTTTAAGGATTTTAAGGAAAGCCTGCAAAGTTCATCCATTTTAAGCTTTTTCCCACATAGTTTCTTAGTTTTAGTTTTAGGTACAGCGCGGAAGCAGGCCACTTCGGCCCACTGAGTCCGCGTTGACCAGCAATCCCCGCACTAAATAGCCCTGTCCCGTGGTGCCAGTTCATTCCTAGAGCTCTCCTGGTACTCGGGGCTCTCGTGGACATTTTTCAACATCTTGAAAAACTTTCACGAGTCTTCCCGTGCTTACCTGCCGATAGCGACTCTTCCCGAGTACCTGCCGTTAGCATTACGAGTCGCTAAGAGACGTCCCCGAGCTCCGACGTACCCGATACGTTCATGCTATGTGCTTACCACGAGTTTGATTTTTTTAAACTTGGGAGAGCACTTGAATGAACTCGTACCGTGGGACAGGGCTTTAACACTGTCCTACACACAGTAGGGACATTTTACAATTTTTACTAAAGCAAATTAACTAACCAACCTGTATATTTTTTGGAGTGTGGGAGGAAACCGGGGTTCCCAGAGAAAACCAATGCCGTTTTGGGGAGAATGTACAAACTCTGTACAGACAGCACCCGTAGTCAGGTACAAACCCAGGTCTCTGGTGCTGTTAGGTCACAACTCTACCGCTGCGCCACCTGTGCCATTACCGCTGAGGTAAAGTGCATTTGAGTGTAAGGATTTCAGAGGCACTGATACTCAATCGCATGCATTTTCAGAACTGCATTCACAACCTTGTGGACAAGCAAACCAGCCTCACTTCACGTGCCTCCATCTGCACTTCACGCTGTCTCAGCAAGGCCACCAGCATAGTCAAGAACCTAGTCACACCCCAGTCATTCCCTCTTCTCCCCTCTCTTACATAGGTCAAGAGAGGGAGGTCAAGAGAGGTCTTAACCCGAAACATTGCCTGTTCATTCCCAATACAGGTGCTACCTGACCTATGGAGTTCCTCCAGCACTTTGTGTTTTGGTTAAGATTCGAAAACATACAATCTCTTTTGTCTCTATTTTACTGCTCCATTATGAAATGGCTACTTTGTAGTTCTCCTCTCTCCTACTAGATCAGTACAGCACAAGAGGGGCGGCAGAGTGGCGCAGCGGTAGAGTTGCTGCATTTCAGCGCCAGAGACCCGGGTCCGATCCTGTCTATGGGTGTTGTCTGCACTCTGTCTGCCCATTCCCTCCACAAATGCTGCCTAACCTGCTGAGTTATTCCTGCACTTTGTGTATTAGAGTCACAGACATACAGTGATACAGTGTGGAACTTGCCCACACCGGCCAACAATGTCCCAGCTCCACTAGTCCCACTTGTTTGCGCTTGGCGCATATCCCTCCAAACTTGTCCTATTCATTTACCTTTCCAATTGTTTTTTAAAAGATGGGATAGTCCCAGCCTCAACTACCTCCTTTGGCAGCTTGTTCCATACACTCACCCTCCTTTGTGTGAAAAAGTTAGCTTTTTGATTCCTATTAAATCTTTTCCACTTCACCTTGAACCTATGTCCTCTGGTCCTCGATTCCGCTACCCTGGGCAAAAGACTCTGTGCATCTACCTGATCTATTTCTCTCATGATTTTGTATACAAAAAACTATGGTAGTGCAGCGGTAGAGTTGCTGCCTTACAGCGTTTACAACACCTGAGGACTGGCTTCGATCCCGACTACGGGTGCTGTCTGTATGGAGTTTGTACATTCTCCCTGTGACCTGCGTGGGTTTTCTCCGAGAACTTCGGTTTCCTCCCACACTCCAAAGGCATGCAGGTTTGTAGGTTAATTGGCTTAGTATAAAAATGTTAAAATTGTCCCTAGTGCAGGATAGTGTTAATGTGCGGGGATTGCTGGTCGTTGCGGTGTCGGTGGGCCAAATGGCGGTTTCCGCGCTGTATCTCTAAACTAAACTAGACAGCAGGATGCAGTGGGTGACATGATCTGATATAAAGAACTTGCCTAATTCCTTCGCTCCATAGATGCTGCTGCACCCGCTGAGTTTCTCCAGCACTTTTGTCTACCTACAAAGAACTTCACTATGTTTTGCGAGGTGGAAAATTGCAACCTTCACATGGTCCGCCCTGTTTTTCGACTAATGCAATCAACGCCGGGTGCACAATCAAATAAGATCAAGTAGAACAAGTTGTCCTACAACTTTAGGCTGTGCACACCATACGCAAGAAGAAGACTATGTTTTGCCCGCTGCCCTAGTTGCAGAAGAGAGAACAATAAATCAGATTTGACAAATGATAACCAATGTATTTGTTTTCTCACTGAAAAAAAAATCAAATGTCAACCAAGCACGAGAACATAGAAGGAATATCCATGGAAGAAATAATTATAATTTAATGGCAGGGGCAGAGAAAATAATGAGACATATAATAAACAAAGCAAAATCCAAGATCTGATGTTTACCGAGCAAGAGAGTTAATGTTGATAAAACATATGCAGAAACTTCACTTATCATTTTCCAAATTTGCCCAGATTTAGCAAATATATTAGTTATTTTTGAATATAGGGGAATACAAATAACTATAGAGTTGTTAGTTTAACATCAGCTGTGGGAGTGATTGGAATTCATCAGTTCAGTTCAGTTTAGTTTATTGTCATGCGTACTGAGGTACAGCGAAAAGCTTTTGTTGCGTCCTAACCAGTCATCATAAAGATAAAATATGATTGTAAGTGAGCCATTTACTGTGTAAGAGATGTTGCTGTAGGAATAGAGACTTAAGAGTGTGGAGCGATTGTAATATGTGACTGTAGATCTGCTTCTGTGGCCAGCGCGCAAATAGTCGCCTGGGTTGGGCACCATCTTGGAAGCAGGCCCATCATTGGGCTCATGTGACGGGATACAAGTTTGAGTTGATCGAAATGAGTCATGAATTTGTGACGTTCAAAACAGAAAATTCTGAAAATACTCGCCAGGTCAAGCAGCTTCTGTGGTGATAAAAAAACAGAGAGAAAACTTTAACTGAATAACCCATGCATCAGAATTGCGACTATTCAAACAATTACAGGGGAAATAGGGATGGGGAGCTAAGAACAATAGCTCACCCCATAAGAACACAGCTCTGTAAGACTTTGGCTAAGCCACATTTGGAGTATCACATACAGCTCTGGACGGCCCATTACAGGAAGGACATGGAGGGATTGGAGAGGGTGCAGAGGCAGTTTGCCAGAATGCTGCCTAGATAAGTTTAGTTTAGTTTAGAGATATAGCGCGGCCCACCGAGTCTGCCCCGACCAGCAATTCCCGCACATTACCACTATCCTAGGGATAATTTACATTAATGCCAAGCCAATTAACCTACAAACCTGTACGTCTTTTGAGTGTGGGAGGAAACTGAAGTTCTCAGAGACAATAGACAATAGACAATAGACAATAGGTGTAGGAGTAGGCCATTCGGCCCTTCGAGCCAGCACCGCCATTCATTGTGATCATGGCTGATCATCCACAATCAGTGCCCCGTTCCTGCCTTCTCCACATATCCCTTGACTCCACTACCTTTAAGAGCTCTATCTAACTCTCTCTTGAAAGCATCCAGAGAATTGGCCTCCACTGCCTTCTGAGGCAGAGAAAACCCACGCGGTCACAGGGAGAACATACAAACTCCGTACAGACAGTGCCCCTAGTCAGGATCGAACCTGGGTCTCCGGCGCTGCAAGGCAGCAACTCTATCACTGCCTATTATCGTGCTGCCTTAAAGGAGGGGAGAGATTGCATTGACTTGGATTGTTTTCTCTGTAACATCGGTGGTTGAGGGGAGACTTGATAGAAGTATGTAAATTTATGAGATGCATGGCTAGGGTAGACAGTCCGTATCTTTCTCATTGGGTGAAGGGCATAGCTATAACGTGAGAGCGAACAGGTTTCATGGAGAGTAGACAAAAGTGCTGGAGAAACTCAGCGGGTGCGGCTGCATCTATGGAGCGAAGGAATAGGCAACGTTTCGGGCTGAAACCCTTCTTCAGGCTGATGTAGGGTGGGGGGGGGGGGGGGGGGGGGGGGGGGGGGCGGGAAGAAGAAAGGAAGAGGAGGAGCCAGAGGGTTGAGAAGGGGAGGAGACAATAAGGGCTACCGGAAATTGGAGAAGTCAATGTTCATGCAGCTGGGTCGTAAACTGCCCAAGCGGAATATGAGGTGTTGCTCCTCCAATTTCCGGTGGTGCTCACTCTGGCCATGGAGGAGGCCCAGGACAGAAAGGTCGGATTCCGAATGGGAGGGGGTGTTGAAGTGCTGAGCCACAGGGATTGGTTATTGCGGACCGAGCGGAGGTGTTCGGCGAAACAATCGCCAAGCCTACGCTTGGTCTCACCGATGTAGATCAGCTGACATCTAGAGCAGCGGATGCAATAGATGAGGTTGCAGAAGGTGCAGGTGAACCTCTGTCACACCTGGAACGACTGCTTGGGTCCTTGAATGGAGTCGAGGGGGGAGGTAAAGCGACAAGTGTAGCATTTCCTGCGGTTGCAAGGAAAGGTGCCCGGGGAGGGGGTGGTGCGTGTGGGAAGGGAAGAATTGACCAGGGAGTTACGGAGGGAGCGGTCTTTGCGGAAAGCAGATGGGGGAGATGGGAAGATGTGGCGATAATGGAAATGTGCGGGGCAATTTTTTTTACACAGAGGGTGGTGGGGCATTTCTCGGGGTGGTGATGGTGGCTGATGCAATAGTAGCATGGTGGCGCAGCAGTAGAGTTGCTGCCTTACAGCGCCAGAAACATAGAAACATAGAAAATAGGCGCAGGAGGAGGCCTTTCGGCCCTTCGAGCCTGCACCGCCATTCATTGTGATCATGGCTGATCGTCCCCTGTCAATACACCGTGCCTGCTTTCTCCCCATATCCCTTGATAAGTCCCTAGAGCTCTATCTAACTCTCTCTTAAATCCATCCAGTGATTTGGCCTCCACTGCCCTCTGTGGCAGGGAATTCCACAAATTCACAACTCTCTGGGTGAAAACGGTTTTTCTCACCTCAGTCTTAAATGGCCTCCCCTTTATTCTAAGGCTGGGGCCCCTGGTTCTGGACTAGCTCAAAATTTTGAATATTTCTCCCGCATCTAGCTTGTGCAGTCCTTTTATCATTTTATATGTTTCTATACTAATTCTATAAGACCGAGATGAGAAATACTTTTTTCACACAGAGAGTGGTGAGTCTCTGAACTCTCTGCCACAGAGGGTAGTTGAGGCCAGTTCATTGGCTATATTTAAGAGTGAGTTGGATGTGGCCCTTGTGGCTAAGGGGATCAGAGGGTATGGAGAGAAGGCAGGTACGGGATACTGAGTTGGATGATCAGCCATGATCATATTGAATGGTGGTGCAGGCTCGAAGGGCTGAATGGCCTACTCCTGCACCCTAATGTTTCTATGTTTCTATAAGATCCCCCCTCATCCTTCTAAACTCCAGTGAATACAAGCCTAGTCTTTTCAATCTTTCCTCATATGACAGTCCCGCCATCCCAGGGATCAATCTCGTGAACCTACGCTGCACTGCCTCAATCACAAGGATGTCCTTCCTCAAATTAGGAGACCAAAACTGTACATGTTATTCACGTTATTCCCTTTATCGTGTAACTGTACACTGTGGATCACTGGATTGTAACCATGTATAGTTTTTCCGTGACTGGTTCGCACGCAACAAATGTTTTCCCATGTGATAATAAACTAAACCAAACTAAACTCGAGTAAACTAAACTAGAATGGAAAATATTGGTATTGGTCCAATACAGCTAGCAAAGGAATTCAACTTGTGTACCCTATCAAAGAATGGGCCTTTTATCCTAATTCTCTATCTCGTCACGACCCATGTCACAAGATCGTCTCTACCTGCGGGCATGTTCATTTTTGCCAGTACTTTCTGATGCAAAAAAGATCTTATGATGTCTATATAAAAATATAAACTGCGCATGGATCCACGGGATGCAGAGCTGCAAATTGCCAAAACTTATTCAATATATGTTGCAAACTCACCATCTAGAGACTTTAGACTTTAGAGATACAGCACGGAAACAAGCCCTTCGGCCCACCAAGTCTGTGCTGACCAGCGATCACCCCGTACACTAGTGCTATCCTACGCACTAGGGACAATTTACAATTCTTTACCTTCAACCTTGGAACAGGCCCTTCAGCCCACCGAGTCCGCACCGACTATCGATCCCCGCACATTAGTACTATCCTATGCACAATTTACAATTTTACCAAGGCAATTAGCCTACAGACCTGTACGCCTTTGGCGTGTGGGAGGAAACCCGGAGCACCCGGAGAAAACCCACAAGGTCACAGGGAGAACGTATAGACTCCTCACAGACCGTATCTTTAGTTAGAATCGAACCCGGGTCTCTGGCAGAAGAGTTGAACAGGTTAATAGTAATCTGTCTTCACTAAGGAATACACAAACAATCTCCCAGAAGTACTGGAGGGTAGAGGATCTAAGGGGGTAGAGGAACTGAAATACATTTTCATCAGGTGAGACATAGTATTGGGTAAGCTAATGGGACTGAAGGATGATGAATTCCCTGGGCCTAATGGCCTGCATTCCAGGGTCCTCAGGGAGATGACCCTTCAAATAGTGGACGCATTGGTGATCGTTTTCCAATGTTCAATAGATTCAGGATCAGTTCCTGTAGATTGGAGGATAGCTAATGTTATCCCACTTTTCAAGAAAGGAGCGAGAGAGAAAACGGGGAATTACAGACCAGTTATCCTGACTTCAGTGGTGGGAAAGATGCTGGAGTCAATTATTAAAGAGGTAATAATGGGGCATTTGGATAGCAGTAAAAGCAGTATATTTCATACTTGTCCTTGATTATGCTGGTGGCCTTGCGGAGGCAGCGTGAGGTATAATAGCTACTTGGATGAAAGAATAGACAACTGTAAATGCAAGTTTGCAGATGAAAGCAAATTAGGAATCACATTAAACCATGTTATTTCAAGCTGGAATGTACAAAGAGATACAAGCAGAATGCAAGTAAGATATTCTTGAGTGCAAGATATTCAGTGTGAAAAAAACGGAGGGATGCACAGATCTTCATAAGATACAAATCTATAAACAGGTACATCCCAATAAATATCACAAAAATAGGCACTTTGTGAGAGACACAGTTATTCATATATCAGACATCAAGTCACAGCCCTAATTACAATCTTTAAGGTACAAAGCCCTTTCATACCTTCAAACAAGGAACATAATTGACCTCATAATTTAAAATAGGCAAAGAACGAAATGTGCTATACTGTTGTGTTACCTTTACCTGCATATATTGTGCTGACATGAATATAAGCACTACTGAGCTGCCAAGGATTTCAGCAATAGAGCATGATTTAGTTTAGAGACACTGCGAGTGGCGCCACCAGCAGTGGCTGCCTCGCCAACAGTCTGTCTGGCCTTTTTTCTTTTTTGTTATTTTTAGAATGTGTTAAATGTATGTTTTACTGTTCCTTAGTTTGTTTTATGTGGGGGGTGGGGGGGCGGTTGGGAGAAACTTTTTTTTCAATCTCTTACCTCGATGGAGATGCAATTTCTTTCCTTATCGTATCTCCGTCCCCACTGCGGCCTAACATCGTGGGGTTGGCTGCCTTTCCTGGAGACCGACCCGGCACTCCAAGCCGCGGGACTCTGCGGGACTTTGCGATCCCTTTGCCGGGGATCGAAGCTGTGGACTTTAACATCGTGAAGCCCGCGGTCTCTGATAAGAAGAGGCCGATTCGGCAACTCCATGCCGCGGAGGAGTTTCGATCACCGCGACGTGGGCTTCGATCGTCGGTTGCCAGGGCTTTGATCGCCCTGAATGCGGATGGTTTGACTGCCCCGACTGCGGGAGAACAAAGAGGAAGAAGATTGAACTTTATTGCCTTCCATCACAGTGAGGAATGTGGAATCCACTGTGGTGGATGTTTATGTTAACTTTTATTTGGTTGTGTGTCTTGTTGCTTTTCACTTAGTATGGTTGCATGGTAACTCAAATTTCACTGTATCTTAACTGGTACATGTGACAATAAACTGACCTTGAACCTTGAAACATGCCCTTCGGCCCACTGAGTCCGCACCGACCATCGATCCCCGCACATTAATACTATCCTACGCACAATGTACAATTTTACCAAGGCAATTTGCTTTCAAACCTGTACGTCTTTGGAGTGTGGGAGGAAACCAGCGCTCCCAGAGAAAACCCACGTGGGTCATGGGGAGAGCATACAAACTCCATACACGCAGCACCCGTGATCAGGATCGAACCCGGTGGTCTCTGGCGCCACTGTAAGGCAGCGATTCAGTGAAAAGAGACAGAGAATCACAAGTTCCTTCCATCTACACACTCTCTGCCTGAGTTATTTCACCAGCAGTGCGAGAAAAAAACAAGTCAACTTTGCTTTCTTTGACGTCTGATGAGATTGACATTTCCTTGAGGTCTCTCACGATGCGCATATATATAATCAAGAATAGTTGCCAAATGTTTTAGTTCACTGGGTCAAACTACATGTCCGAGTCACTGCATCCAGGCGTGGATCATGCAGGCTGAGATAAATGAGGAACTTCTCCAGTGTGTTCAAGTGAATCCCAGCAGACTGTCAGCTCCTCTCGATGCATTGGTTAGTCTGGAGGGGGGAACTTATTGAAACTTACCTAATAATGAAAGGCCTAGATAGAGTGGATGTGGAAAGGATATTTACACTAGTGAACATTCAAGGGTATACATCCTTTCGAAAAGACAGACGGGTGGGCAAAGGGGGTGGGGTAGCTCTGTTGGTGAGGAATGAAATTCAGTCCCTTGCAAGGGATGACATTGAAAGAGAAGATTTTGAGTCAGTATGGATAGAACTAAAGGGGCTGTCCCACTTGGGCGACCTAATCCGCGGGTTCTGGGTGAGTTTGCACTCGACTCACACTCGCAGCATTGTCGACACGAGGTCGTAGGTCTTTGTGACTCTCCTTCATGCTCGAGAGTAGTCTCCACGTACTCGAGGCCTCAGCATGTTGAAAAATGCCCGCGAGTAAAAAAAGGTCGCCATGGAAAAAATTGATACTTTTTTTACTCGTAGGTTTAGTCGTAGTAGGTCGTAGTAGGTCAGCTTGTTATCGTAGGTAATCGAGGGTAGTCGAAGGTAGTCGTAGATAGTCTTCAAATTAGTCGAAGGGAGGTCGAGGGAGGTCGTCTTCACTCTCCACTATTCGGTGTCCAATTTTCCTGAAGTTAGTCGTAGCTAGTCCAAGCTAGTCTTCAACATAGTTGAAGGAGGTCGAAGGATGTTTTCAACATGACATTTTTTCAAACTCTCCTAAACTCTTCTAAACCAATTAGGTCGCCCAAGTGGGACAGCCCCTTTTGAAAAAATGTCGTGTTGAAGACCTCCTTCAACTATGTTTCTCTGCCTCAGAGGGCGGTGGAGGCCGGTTCTCCGGATACTTTCAAGAGAGAGCTAGATAGGACAAGGATAGCGGAGTTAGAGGTTATGGGGAGATGGCAGGAACGGGGTACTGATTGTGGATGATCAGCCATATTCACATTGAATGGCGGTGCTGGCTCGAAGGGCCGAGTGGCCTACTCCTGCACCTATTGTCTATTGTCTACAGTGGGAGAGTCTAGGACCAGAGGCCATAGGCTCAGGATAAAAGGATGTACCATAAGGAAGGAGATGAGGAAGAATTTCTTCAGTTAGACGGTGGTGAATCTGTGGAAATCATTGCCGCAGATGCTGTGGATGCCAAGTCAGTGGATATTTTTAAGGCAGAGATTGATAGATTCTTCATTAGTATGGGTGTCAGGGGTAATGGGGAGGAGGCAGGAGAATGGGGTAGAGAAGGAAAGATAAGGTCAACCATGGCGGAGTAGACTTGATGGGCCAAATGGCCTAATTGTGCTTCTACCCCCAGGAAATTTCATAAAATTGTGGTCGCAGCCTGGACATCACACAAACCAACCTTCCTTCCATTGACTCCATCTACACCTCACGTTGTCTCCGCAAGGCCACCAACATAATTAAGGACCTGTCCCACCCCGGCCACTCCCTCTTCTCCCCTCTCCCATCAGGCAAGAGGTACAGAAGTGTGAAAACGCACACCTCCAGATTCAGGGACAGTTTCTTCCCAGCTGTTATCAGGCAACTGAACCATCCTATCACAACTGGAGAGCGGTGCTGAGCTACTATCAACCTCGCTGGACACCCTCGGACTTCACTGGAGTTTATCTTGCGCTAAATATTATCCCCGTTATCATGTGGATGGCTTGATTAAAACCATGTATGTTCTTTCTGCTGACTAGTTAGCACGCAATAAATAGCTTCTCTATGTACCTCGGTACACGTGACAATAAAGTAAACTAAACGAAACTAAACTAAACTAAAGGTCATATGGCCACAGAAACAAAGACACATAGAAAATAGGTGCAGGAGGAGGCCATTCAGCCCTTCGAGCCAGCACGACCATTCATTGTGATCATGGCTGATCGTCCCCAATCAATAACCCGTGCCTGCCTTCGCCCCATATCCCTTGATTCCACTAGCACGTAGAGCTCTATCTAACTCTATCTTAAATCCATCCAGTGATTTGGCCTCCACTGCCCTGTGTGGCAGGGAACTCCACAAATTCACAACTCTCTGGGTGAAAACGTTTTTTCTCACCTCAGTCTTAAATGGCCTCCCCTTTATTCTAAGGCTGTGGCCCCTGGTTCTGGACTCACCCAACATTGGGAACATCTTTCCTGCATCTAGCTTGTCCAGTCCTTTTGCAACTTTATATGTTTCTATAAGATCCCCCTCATCCTTCTAAACTCCAGTGAATATAAGCCTAGACTTTTCCTCATATATTACTGTTCCTAGTGTGGCCACGAGGGGCGCTGCATTGAAGGCGCCTCTGCCAACAGTCTGTTGTTAAAGAAGGAACTGCAGATGCTGGAAAATCGAGGGTACTCAAAATGCTGGAGAAACTCAGCGGGTGCAGCAGCATCCATAGATCCATCGAGCGAAGGAGATAGGCAACGTTTCGGGCCGAAACCCTTCTTCAGACTGATGGGGGTGGGGGGAGGCGGGGGGAAGAAAGGAAAAAGGAGGAGGAGGAGCCCGAGGGCTGAGGGAGAGGTAGGAAGGGGAGGAGACAGCAAGGGTCAACAGAATTGAGAGAATTCAATGTTCAAGCCACGAGGATGCAGACTCCCCAAGCGGAATATGAGGTGCTGTTCCTCCAATTTGCGGTGTTGCACACTCTGGCCGTGGAGGAGGCCCAGGACAGAGAGGTCGGATACAGAATTCTCCACGCATTCCATTCTCCAGGCCCCCATCCTCTCATCTTCACCATGGACGTCCAATCACTCTACACCTCCATCCCCCGCCAGGATGGTCTTAAAGCCCTCCGGTACTTCCTCTACCGGAGAACCAACTTATACCCTTCCACTCTCCTCCGCCTAGCGGAGTTGGTCCTTACCCTCAATAACTTATCCCATTTCCTCCAAATACAAGGCGTAGCTATGGGCACACGCATGGGCCCCAGCTACGCTTGCCTCTTTGTCGGGTACGTCGAACAATCCTTGTTCTCGGCGTACCAGGGCCCCATCCCCAACCTCCGTTACATCGACGACTGCTTTGGTGTCACCTCCTGCACCCACACACAACTGACTGACTTCATCCGATTCACCAAAAACTTCCATCCGGCACTCAAATACACCTGGACCATTTCCGACTTCCCTACCATTCCTTGACCTCACCATCTCTATTGCAGGGGATACACTCCTGACTGACATCCACTACAAACCCACTGACTCCCACGGCTACCTGGACTACTCTTCCTCCCACCCTGCTTCTTGTAAGGACTCCATCCCCTATTCCCAATTCCTCCGTCTACGCCGCATCTGCTCCCAGGATGAGGTGTTCCACACCAGGGCATCACAAATGTCCTCATTCTTCAAAGAACGGGGATTCCACTCCCCCACTATAGTTGAGGCTCGCACCAGGGTCTCCTCCGTACCCCGCGACAATGCCCTCTCTCCCCACCCCCCCCCCCCCCACTCGCAACAAGGGCAGAGTCCCCTTGCTCCTCACCTTTCACCCCACCAGCCGGCACATACAACACATAGTCCTCCGCCAGTTTCGCCACCTCCAACGTGACCCCTCCACCCGCCACATCTTCCCATCTCCCCCCCTGTCTGCCTTCTGCAAAGACCGCTCCCTCCGCAACTCCCTTGTCAATTCTTCCCTTCCCTCCCGCTCCACCCCTTCCCCGGGCACTTTCCCTTGCAATCGCAAGAGATGCTACACTTGTCCCTTTACCTGCCCCCTCCACTCCTTTCAAGGACCCAAGCAGTCCTTCCAGGTCCGACAGAAGTTCACTTGCACCTCCTCATCTATTGCATCCGCTGCTCTAGATGCCAGCTGATCTATATCGTTGAGACCAAGCGGAGGCTTGCCGATCGTTTTGCCGAACACCTCCGCTCGGTCCTTTTTTAAAAAATTTTTATTTCAAAATATACTTTATTCAAATGATAAATATATACAATACATTGACCTTGCGGAAAATCCATCCGACATTTTCGGAGGCTGTACAATAGATCAATACAGTTTAGACATTTCTTTTCCCCAAATTTCCATAAATCAATCCCCCACTCGTGCCACAATGGCGTGGGATACCTTCCCTTATATTGAGGGGCGTCTCCACCATACCGTACCCCCCATGTCCACCAGCGGCAGGACCTTAGACTGTGGCCCTCCCCCACCGAGCCTTGGCGTTGGCTGCACCGAGCTTCGGTGCGTCCCTCAGCACGTACTCCTGCAGTCTGCAGCGGGCCAGTTGGCAACATTCCCTGACGGACATCTCGCTCGGCTGGGAGGTGAACAATGCTCGGGCAGACCAAAGGGCGTCTTTTAACGAGTTGATGACCCTTCAGCAGCACTCAATGTCAGCCTCCGAATGTGTCGCTGGGAACAGTCCGTAAATCACCGAGTCCTCTGTGACGGAGCTGTTCGGGATAAAGCGTACCAGGGACCCTTGCATCTTTCTCCACACTCTTTTTGCAAACCCACACTCTGTAAAGAGGTGGGCAACCGTCTCCTCTCCATAGCAGCCGTCCCGAGGGCAGCGTGCGCTGGCAGTGAGGTTCCGACAGTGCAGGAAGGATCTGACTGTGAGGGCTCCCCATCACCGCCAGCCAAGCCAGGTCTTGGTGCTTGTTGGTGAGTTCTGGCGATGAGGCATTTTGCCAGACAAGCTGGGCAGTCTGCTCAGGGAACCACGCCACCGGGTCCATAGAGTCCTTTCCCTGCAGTGCCTGCAGGACGTTCTGTGCTGACCACTGCCCGATGGACATGTGGTCAAAGGTGTTGGTCCGGAAGAACCCTTCCACCGACGACAGATGGGGCGGCAATGTCCAGCTGACTGGCACATTGCGTGGCACCTGCGCCAGGCCCATCCTTCTCAACACCGGGGACAGGTAGAACCTCAGCAGGTAGTGACACTTGGTGCCCGCGTGCCTTGGCTCTACACTCCGCCTGATGCAGCCACACACGAAGGTGGCCATCAGAATGAGGGTGACGTTGGGCACGCTTTTACCCCCGTTGTCTGCTGACTTGTACATTGTGGCCCGTCGCACCCGGTCCATCCTCGACCCCCAGATGAACTGGAAGATGGCCCGGGTGATCCCTGAGGCGTATGAGGGAGGGACAGGCCACACTTGTGCCAAGTACAGCAGCCCCGAGAGCACCTCACACCTGATGACCAAATTCTTTCCCGTTACGGAGAGGGAGCGTTGCCTCCACAGCTCCAGCCTCCTCCCCACCCTGGCTATACGCTCCAGCCAATTTTTGATACATGCCTCAGCCCCCCCGAACCAGATAACCAGCACCTTCAAGAAGTCAGGCTCGCTGACCTCCGCTCGGTCCGCAATAACCAACCTGACCTCCCGGTGGCTCAGCACTTCAACTCCCCCACCCATTCCTTATCCGACCTCTCTGTCCTGGGCCTCCTTCACGGCCAGAGTGAGCAACACCGCAAATTGGAGGAACAGCACCTCATATTCCACTTGGGGAGTCTGCATCCTCTTGGCATGAACATTGAATTCTCTCAATTCTGTTGACCCTTGCTGTCTCCTCCCCTTCCTACCTCTCCCTCAGCCCTCGGGCTCCTCCTCCTCCTTTTTCCTTTCTTCCCCCCCGCCTCCCCCCACCCCCCATCAGTCTGAAGAAGGGTTTCGGCCCGAAACGTTGTCTATCTCCTTCGCTCCATAGATGCTGCTGCACCCGCTGAGTTTGTCCAGCATTTTGTGTACCCTCTGCCTACAGTCTGTCCATTTTTTCCCCTCTTTTTTAAATTTTAGTTTGTCTAAACAGTTTTGTTTTGGGGATTCTTTCGTTTTCTTTGTGGGGGTAGGGGGGAGGAGTAAGGGGGAAACCCTGTCCCAGTCGCTTCCTGGCGAGGATGCAACTATTTCTCCAAGTCGCGTCCTCGCCCCCCCCCTCTATGCGGCATACCACTGGATCGGAGCGGCCATTCCTACCGGAGACCGGACCAGAGCTTAGGCATCCCCAGCACGGCGCTAGATTAATTGCGGAGCGGGCGATACCTACTTGGATCGCCGTTTGAAGCTCCGGAGCGTTGGGCCCGCTGCTCCAACATCGCGGGGCTGTGGTTCGCAGAGCTCCCAGCGCGGGCGTTGCTGACTCCAACATCGCGGAGTCCTGGGGCCCTTTGCCGAGGGCCGCCAGCGTGAATCTCCGCCCGCCGCGGCCTGGGGACGTCGGGAGCTGCGGACTCCGGTGGGAAGGTGCCGTTTTGGAGGTCCAAGCCGCTGAAGTAGGCCTCCCGTTCCGACGTTAGAGTTCCAACATCCCGGCGAGCTGCCCGTAACATCCCGGCGACTGCAGAGAGCTCCGGAGGCCCCGACCACGGGTGAACATCAGAGGAAGATGACTGACTGGTGCCTTCCCTCGCAGTGGGAAACTTTGATTCTGCTGTGTGGGGATGTTTTATGTTGAACTCTTATCGTGTGTTGTGTCCTTTATTTTATTGCATGGCTGTATGGTGAACACATTTCACTGTGCCAACTGGCACATGTGACAAATAAATGTATCTTGTATCTTGTATGATATGACAGTCCCGCCATCCCAGAGGTCAATCCCGTGAACCTGCGCTGCACTGCCTCAATCACAAGGATGTCACAAGGAGATCATAAGGAATGAGTAGAATTAGGCCATTCAGCCCATCAAGTGTACTCTGCCATTCAATCATGGCTAATCTATCTCTCCCTCCTAACCCTATTCTCCTGCCTTCTCCCCATAAACTAAAGCAAACTAAACTAAACAAAACTAAACTATGCAGGACAAATATGAACTCTTTGAACAGACATGGTCTCCATATACAGAATATTTGAAGGGGTAGCTGTTCTTGGCATCACAACTCAATGGGCACCCGGCAAGATTAGATGAAAATAATAATTTTTTTTTTGGATTTGTATGCATGTCTCTATTGATAACGTTATTTGAAATTGTGTTATTCACTATTAAGATGAATAATATATACTATAATTTTTTTTTTCTTTTTTTTCTCTTCTCTTTCTCTCCCTATATAATCAAAATTATTATTTAATCACCATTCTTATTGATTAAAATCTATTATTTTCTTTCTAAAAAATACTTTCTACTTTCGAAAAAATAGAGGTTTATAAGAATTATTTGTAACATCCGTATACTTATTGAAATAAGTTGGTTGTGTATTTGAAAAGTTGTTATACCGTTGTTATGATGGATTACTTCTAATAAAAATATTATTAAAAAAACAAAAACAAAACTAAACTATGCTTGTGCAGCAGTGTGGTGGCTGCTTGGAGTTAGTGTCCTAAAAGGCTCAATTTTTGATATACATGCAAAGCTTCATTGTCCTGGAATCTGTGGCCAGGTCCCCAAGAACTGCACAGAGGGCAGCACAGTAGCACGCTGGTAAAGGTTGCTGCCTTACAGCGCCCTAGACCCGGGTCATCCTGACAACGGGACGCTGTCTGTACGGAGTTTGTACGTTCTCCCTGTGACCTGCGTGGGTTTTCTCCAGGTACTCCAGTTTTTCCTCCCACACTCCAAAGACGTACGGGTTGTAGGTTAATTGGCTTCTGTAAATTGTCGCTGGATAGTGTTAGTGTACGGGGTGATTACTGGTCGGCATGGACTCTGTGGGCCGAAGGGACTATTTATGCTTCTCATCATTTTATGTACCTATCGAGTCTCCCCTCAACCTCCAATTTTCCAGAGAAAACAATTAAAGTCTCTCCAACGTCTCCTTGTAGCTGAAACCCTCTAACCCAGGGACCATTCTGAAAAAAAAACCTCCTCTGCAACCTCTCCAACCTCTCATTGTAGCTGAACCCCTTCTAATCCAGGCACCATTCTGGTAAACCTCTGCACCCTCTCCAAAGCCTCCACATCTTTCCTGTAATGGGGCGACAAGAATTGCACACAATACTCCAAATTCAGCCTGACCAGTGCCTGATAGAGCTGCATCATGACTTCATTTAATGCAGAGATATATGTTTCCATGATATCCAATGACAACTAAATAAATCACGGATTTTAAAAAAAGAGTGCCTGTTACATCTTATCTTATTTTAGTTCAATTTAGATGCGTTCGCGATAAGGTTTACCACTCAGCCAGGATAAATAAGCTGGCCATTGGAGTTACGAAGAAAGCCTCAGGAAATTCCTTGTGCCTTCTTCCTAATCCATGCAACACAGTGTGATGAAGCGATTTCACAACACCATTTTCCTTCACCTTCTGAGCGTTTAAGCGGGTTAATCTGATCGGCTGTTATGATTATGCGTCTCCATCCATAACCGTTCCTTCAGCATTTCTGAGAACCCGATGTTTTTATTTCGCGGATGACCATCTCGTGAATCGGTGACAAACCCAGAGCCGTACCCTGAGGGGCGAAACACAGCATAAGAAGCCCTCAGGACTTACATAAAACACACTGGTATTTGAGTGCTCGTCGTACTTATGCCATGCTGGGATTTGCGCACAGAAGTTATACAATAATCCAATCTCTGATTACTATCTATTCACATGTAACACCATATTCTCCCACATGACAGGTGCAGTAAGGCTGTTGATATCCTATTGAGCAGTCCGCGAGTGGGTGAATTGCAATTCAGCTGAAGGCCAGTTATCATTGAACATTACAAATAATCATGGCTAGGATAACATTCAGATAAATATAGATATTCGAAGTGCCACAGAGGACCACGGGATATATTCATGATAAGCGAACGATGTTGTCATGGTACTTTATATCTGCTGAGAGCTGAATAGTAATTCACTCACTCTCAAATCTCAGCTGCCGGCTATTAGAATGTATTGTGTAGGAAGGAACTGCAGATGCTGGTTTACACCAAAGATAGATGCAAAAAGCTGGAGTAACTCAGCGGGTCAGACAACATCTCTGAGGAAAGGAATAGGTGACGTTTTGGGTCGAGACCCTTCTTCAGAACTTGATTATTTTTAAACAAAGAAATCCAAATTCTGCACTATTTAATAGCAAGGGGCACAGCGGTAGAGTTGCTGCTTTACAGTGTCAGAAACCCGGGTTCGATCCCGACTGTGGGTGCTTGCTGTCAAGAGTTTGTACATTCTCCCCATTACCTGCGTGGGTTTTCCCTGGCTGCTCCGGTTTCCTCCCACACTACAAAGACGTACAGGTTTATAAGTTAATTGGCTTGGTAAAATTGTAGAGTGCATGTGTGTAGGATCGTGTTAGTGTGCAGGGATCGCTGGACTACGTGAACTCGGTGGGCCGAACGGACTGTTTCCGCGCTAAACAAAAGACAAATGCAGAGAAAAGTTCTCGAAACAAAAGAAACAAAAGGAAATGGAGAGTAAAACTAGGCTCAGTAAAGATAGTGACCAGCCAACCTATTAGATGTGATAACCAATTAACTTAATGCAGGAAAGGTTCACACTAGTGTTTTCTCCGAGATCTTCGGTTTCCTCCCAAACTCCTAAGGTGTGTAGGTTAATTAGCTCCTGGATGTGAAGGATATAACTAGTATATTGGTGATTGCTGGTGGGTGTGGACTTGGTGGGCCGAAGGACCTGTTTCCACGCTGTATCTCTAAACTAAACTTAATACGGGGTACGTGCACTGTGCTAACATATTTTTTCATATAGATGTTGGGCTTTCCTTCATGCTTGACTGATATCTACTCTCAGAATCCTGATTGCAAGCCAGATTAATCTGCAACTAAAATGGTGGAGGTTTTTAATTTCTGCCTTCCGACCAAAATACACATGACCAGAGACCGGGAGGATGGAGCCGGTGATGATGACGGACGTGGTGGGTGAAGACAGGGCTGCCAACATTGGGTGAGAGTTGGGAGTGAGAAACTGCGAGAGACCAAGCCCGAGGGAGCGTAGCGACCGGGGATGGGGGGGTGGGGGTGAGGAGCGTGTCCCCCCTTGCATTGGTATGGAACTTTTGCATTTTTCAGCTTGAAATTGTGCAATATAGTGCATACTGTAGCGAGTCTTTTAACTTACACTTGACTGCAATGTATATGCTTTAAATTGGATTAGCTATGAATAAGGTTAGAGTAATTACATTCCTAATTACATTGTACAGTAGAGCTCAGGCTCTGATCAACAGGTACAGCACATGAATGATCTTAGTGTATTCATGTATGGAAATCAGATCATAATCAAGCACTTGGCCCATGTTGACCAACCTGGGTCTCACTGCACACCTGGTACTCCTCCTGGCCCAGACTCCAGTTGCATACCTTCTCTCATTCCTGTCCCTGAGTCCAGCCTTACACCTGGCCCCCTATTCTACCCTGTTCATAGCTGCTTACCTGCTTAGGTTCCCAGTGGTGAACACACCCCTGGTCCCAGCTTTGACTGCACACCTAATACTATTCCAGACCTTGACTCTGGATGCAAACTTGGCCTTGCTCCTAGCCCCTTTGCACTGACAATATATCTGGCCCACACATAAAGCCCCATATCTGACCCCCTGGACTTAACCTATTACGTTCAAGTCCACAGGTGCTTATCTAATACAGCAATCCTTTATGGGGCACTTCACAGACCAAATTATGGATAACAACATTTGCTACATTCATTGGCTTCCTTGTTATCAAACATGCCAGTTACTTTGTCAAATAAGTCATCAATTGGTTGAACACAATTCCCATCCATAAAATTAAACTCACTCAGCTGTATAATATTCTGATACAATTTCTTTCATTTTTGTAACAAACTGTCCTGAAGTTATTTTCACCCCCAATACTTTCAGTATTTTGCTGTCTTCCTCTCAGCTGGGATTTTTTCCGAAATGCAAAGTCCATCGGCTTGTACTCACTGGAATTTAGAAGATTGAGGGGGGGGGATCTTATAGAAAATTCTTAAGGGGTTGGACAAGCTAGATGCAGGAAGATTATTCCCGATGTTGGGGGAGTCCAGAACAAGGGGTCATAGTCTAAGGATAAGGGGGGATTCCTTTAGGACCAAGATGAGGAAAACATTATTTACACAGAGAGTGGTGAGTCTCTAGAATTCTCTGCCACAGAAGGTCGTTGAGGCCAGTGTATTGGCCATATTCAAGAGGGAGTTGGATGTGGCTCTTGTGGCTAAAGGGATCAGGGGGTATGGAGAGAAGGCAGGTACGGGATACTGAGTTGGATGATCAGCCATGATCATATTGAAGGCTCGAAGGGCCAAATGGCCTACTCCTGCACCTATTTTTCTATGTTTCTATGTTTCTATAACTATATATTTAAGCAATATTATTCTATTAACTGTGATCTTGAGAGGACATAATCTTTTCTGTGGTATTCATAACACAACAATGATAAAAAGATCTCTGTTCTGATTGCACCTACCAACATGCATACATTATTATATTGCAGTTAATATGTACTGAAGGCAAATTTTTGTTCCAATGCTCCCCATTCCCAATTACTTTTACATTGAAGTGATTGAAATCCAAGTGAAGTTTAAATGGCATCGGAAAAATAAAACCTCCAGAATGGATGATATTCATTACGTGGTTGGTTGGGGTCAGTATCAGCACAATTACTATATTAAATTTTGAATCTTCTGATGTCCTCGTTCAAGCTAAAACTAAAGACAAAAAATAATCTCCTCACACATTCCCCTGAACTCTGTCACTCCTTTAAAATATGCCCTTTCTTTGAACAAGCTCTTAAATATCGCATCTGAATCAGTTTTCATCTGATTACACACCTTGAGGATATTCATCTACGTGTTCAATTAATAAAACAACGAGATTGGGGACATTTCTATTCAACCTGTCAAAGAAATTGGTGGGGGGGGGGGGGGGGGTTAGAAATAGTCAGTGAGGTAAACAAACATAATAATTGAGTGGCAAATGACAATAGTGCTACCTTCCCAATATTTAACAGAAGGAAAAATGGGTTATCAGGGCTGCATGTTGTGACAGACAGCCTGACACCTTCCGTGTCATTTAATATTACTCTTATCCCATCCCCTTGGATATTACAGATTAATAAATTAAGGTTTTGTCAACGAATTACAAATCAGGCTAATTATAAATCAATAACATTAGCCAACTCCGAAACATGAAGTGCTGAGCATTGGGATCCAGACATCACGGACAACTGGCCTCAGTTCCCCGTTCACCGTCTGAACCAGAGGCTGTGGAGCGTTTTCAAAAGTGGGGAGGCTGAGTGATCACTGATCACTGGCCTTAGGGGTACCCGGTGAGGGAGTGGAGCAACCGAGTGGGGAGAGGGTGTGGAAGAAGGGTGACCCCCCTCCCAGGGTAGGAACTTTTTGAAATTTGATGTATTAAAATCATGTTTTAGTGGGAGTATGATTTCAATGTTTTTTGTATGAAGTATTTTTACGGGGTAACTTTTTAAGGGGTATCTTTATCAACACAAAGGGTGGTGGGTGTATGGAACAAGCTGCCAGAGGAGGTAGTTGAGGCAGGGACCATCCCAACATTTAAGAAACAGTTAGACTGATACATGCATAGGACATGTTTGGAGGTATGGACCAAAAGCAGGTAGCGTAGCTGGGACATGTTGGCGGGTGTGGGCAAGTGGCGCCGGCGGGCCTTTTCACACTATGACCACATTATACCTCCACCATGCATGAATGTTTCAAAATCAAGTGATCGAGTTTTATTGCCATATACTCAAGCATAGAAACATAGAAAATAGGTGCAGGAATAGGCCATCGGCCCTTCGAGCCAGCACTGCCATTCAATATGATCATGGCTATTCATCTAAAATCAGTACTTCTTTCCTATTTTTTCCCCATATCCCTTGATTTCGTTAGCCCCAAGAACTCAATGTAACTCTCTCGTGAAAACATCCAGTGAATTGGTTCGCACTGCCATCTGTGGCAGAGAATTCCATAGATTCACAACTCTCTGCGTGAAGAAAGTTTGTCCTCATCTCAGTCCTAACTGACCCCCCTTTTATTCTTAAACTGTGACCCCTGGTTCTGAACTCCCCCAACATCGGGAACATTTTTCCTGCAGTTACAGTAAGTGAAAATCTAGCAGGCAAGCAGGATGCTTTCTCCAACCACCCCTATTTGAAGTCCACTATCTTCCACCGTTTCTACCCAGTGCTTGGTACTTACTTCCAGCAGCCACTGGTTGTCCTCCAGGATGCACCGAGCCGCAGCCTGATCCATGCCGGTCACCTGGGCGAATTTGGCACAGAGACTCTCACGGCAGCGGCGCAACGCTTCCGACGCCTTGCACTGAGGCTGCTCCATGGCCGGAGCAGCAGTGAGCGACTCGCCAGCCCGGCAAACACTCGCCAGCCCGATCCCCGTCCGCATCTGTCCCTGCCGCTGCTTCTGCTTCCAACACCCGTGGCCCATGCAGTTGATATGAGTTTTGAAATTTTTGTTGATCACAGACACTCTCATGACAGAGCGTGAGAAATTTGTGATCAGCGTGAGAATTTGGCGAAATGCGTGATTCTCACGCTCAATGCATGGGAATTGGCAGCCCTGCCTCTCTATCCCCCTCTCTCCTCTCCCTCCCTCTCTCTCTCCCCCTCTCTTTCTCTCTCGCCCCCTCTTTCTTCTCTCTGTCCCCTCTCCCTCTCTCTCTCTCTCTTCTCTCTCCCCCTCCGCTTCCCCCCTCTCTCTCTCCCCATCTCTCTCTCTCTTCTACCCTCTCTCTTTCCCTCTCGCTCCCCTCTCCACACTCTCTCCCATCTCTCTCTCTCCCTCTCTCTCTCCTCCTCCTCTCTCTCCATTTCTCCCACCCACCTCACTCTCCCCCTCTCTCTTTCTCCTCTCTCTCTTTCTCCTGTCTCTATCTCCTTTCTCTTTGCCCCATCTCTCTCTTTCCCCCGTTTATCTCTTACCCCCTCTTTCTCTCTTTTACCACCCCTCTCTCTTCCCTCTCTCTCCCATTCTCTCCTACCCTCTCCCCTTTCCACCCCCTATCTTCCCCCTCTCTCTCTTCCCTCCTTCTTCCCTCTCACCCCCCTTTTCTCCCCCCCTCTCTCCCACCTGACTCTCTCCCCTCTCTCCCCTCTCTCTCCCTACTCTCTCTCTCTCCCCTCTCTTTCCCCCCTCTCCCTCTCACTCTTCTCTCTCTCCCCATTCTCTCCCTCTATCTCTCCCCTCTCTCTCCTCTCACCCCCCCTTCTCTCTACCCCCTGTCTCTCTGTTTCCTGCCCCTCTCGTTCACCCCCTCCCTTTGAGAGTATCTGTCCCTTCGGCACAGAGACTCTCACGGCAGCGGCGCAATGCTTCCATCGCCTCCGGAGGCCCGGGACTCTTGCACTGAAGCTACTCCAATGCCTTCTGAGGCAGAGATTTCCACAGATTCACAACCCACTGTGTGAAAATGTTTTTCTTCATCTCCGTTCTAAATGGCTTACCCCTTATTCTTAAACTGTAGGTCCTGGTTATGGACTCCCCCAACATCGGGAACATGTTTCCTGCCTCTAGCATGTCCAAATCCCTAATAACCTTATATGTTTCAATAAGATTCCCTCTCATCCTTCTAAACTCCAGAGTGTACAAGCCCAGCCGCTCCATTCTATCAACATATGACAGTCCCGCCATCCCGGGAATTAACCTCGTGAACCTACGCTGCACTCCCTCAATAGCAAGAATATCCTTCCACAAATTAGGGGACCAAAACTGCACACAATACTCCAGGTGTGGTCTCATTAGAGAAGAACTTGCTCCTATACTCAACTCCTCTTGTTATGAAGGCCAACATGCCATTCACTTTCTTCACTGCCTGCTGTACCTGCATGCTTACTTTCAGTGACTGATGAACAAGGTCCCCCAGATCTCGTTGTACTTCCCCTTTTCCCAACTTGACACTATTCAAACAATCATCTTCTTTCCTGTTTTGCTACCAAAGTGGATAACCTCACAATTATCCACATTAAACTTCATCTGCCATGCATCTGCCCACTCACCCAACTTGTCCAAGTCACCCTGAATCCTCATAGCATCCTCCTCACAGTTCACACTGCCACACAGCTTTGTGTCATCTGCAAATTTGCTCATGTTACTTTTAATCCCTTCATCTAAATCATGAATGTATATTGTTAATAGCTGCGGTCCCAGCACCGAGGCTTGCCCGCTAGTCACTGCCTGCCATTCTGAAAGGGACCCATTAATCCCTATTCTTTGTTTCCTGTCTGCCAACCAATTTTCTATCCATGTCAGTACCCTACCCCCAATACCATGTGCTCTAATTTTGCCCACTAATCTTATCTAATACTTTCTGAAAGTCCAGGTACACTACATCCACTGGGTCTCCCTTGTCCATTTTCCTAGTTACAACCTCAATAAATTCCAGAAGATTAGTCAAGCATGCTTTCCCCTTCATAAATCCATGCTGACTTGGACCGATCCTGTTACTGCTATCCAAATGTGCTGCTATTTCATCTTTTATAATTGACTCCAGCATCTTCCCCACCACCGATGTCAGGCTAACTGGTCTATAATTCCCTGTTTTCTCTCTCCCACCTTTCTTAAAAAGTGGGATAACATTAGCTACCCTCCAATCCACAGGAACGGATCCTGAGTCTATAGAACATTGGAAAATGATCACCAATGCGTCCAGGATTTCTAGAGCCACTTCCTTAAGTACCGTGGGATGCAGACCATCAGGCCCTGGGGATTTGGCAGCCTTCAGTCCCATCAGTCTAACCCACACCATTTCCTGCCTAATGTGAATCTCCTTCAGTTCCTTCATCACCCCAGATCCTCTGGCCACTACTATATCCGGAAGATTGTTTGTATCCTCCTTAGTGAAGATGGGTCCAAAGTGCCTGTTCAACTCATCTGCCATTTCCTTGTTCCCCATAATAAATTCACCCGTTTCAGTCTACAAGGGGCCATCTTTGGTCTTCACTAATTTTTTCCCCTTCACATACCCAAATAAGCTTTTACTATCCTCCTTTATATTCTAGGCTAGCTTACCTTCGTCCCTCATCTTTTCTCCTCGTATTGCCTTTTTAGTTATCTTCTGTTGCTGTTTAAACGTTTGCTAATCCTCTTGCTTCCCGCTCATCTTTGCTATGTTATACTTCTTCTCTTTTATTTTTATACTGTCCCTGACTTCCCTTGTCAGCCACGGTCGCCCCTTACTCCCCTTGGAATCTTTCTTCCTCTTTGTAATGAACTGATGCTGCACCTTCTGTATTATTCCCAGAAATACCTGCCATTGTTGTTCCACTGTCATCCCTGCTACGGTATCTTTCAACTGGATTCAACATCATACTTGCCAATTTCTAACTGAGCCTCAAGCTCATCCACATTATTTCTTACACTTCACGCATTCATGAACAACACTTTAACTTTGGTATTCACCTCCCCTCTCACACCGGTCACTATTGCCTCTGATCTTACTCTCTTATCCCTTCTCGAACTTTCCTTCCCATTAATTCAGGAGTCTTTTGTAACTTTTCCTGTACTCACTTCCCCTTTAACTCCCTCTTTATACTCCCAAATTGGCAATCTCTCCCCCCCACTATTTAGTTTAAACCCACAAGTGTAGCACTAGCAAACCTGCCTGCCAGAACGTCGGTCCCCCTCCAGTTAAGGTGTAACCCGTCCCTTTTGTACAGGTCACCCCTACCCCAGCATAGATCCCAATGGTCTATCGAGCTAATCCTTGCTCCCTGCACCAGCCCTCCATCTCCATCTCTGTTCCTGCGCTCACCAGCACGAGGTACGGGAAGCAATCGCCAGCAGTCTGTTCATCCTTTCACACTTTTTGTTATTTTTTGTGTATTTAAAAGTATGTTCCTAAAGGTTTCTTAGTCTTTTTTTTTGTGGGGGAGGTGGGGAGGGGAAGGAGGAAACCATTTCCCAGTCATTTCCTGGTCGGGATGCGTCTATTCTCCGAGTCCCATCTTCGCCCCCCCCCCCCCTTGCGGCCTACCAACTGGATTGGCGTGGCCTTTCCTGCCGGAGACAGGCCATAGCTTCAGCGGTGGCGCAGCATGAATTACCATCGCGGGCCGGGCGATGCCTGACCGGGATCACCGTGTGCAGCTCTGGGATGTCGGGCCTGCTGATTAACACCGTGGAGCTGTGGTTTGCGGGCGGCGCTGACTTTAACATCGCGGAGTCTAGGCTCTTTGCCGAGGATCGCCAGCGTTGGAGCTCCGTCCAGCTCGGCCTGTGGACTTCGGGAGCCGTGGTCTCCAGTGGGAAGTGGGCCATTCGGAAACTCCAAGCCGCTGAGAATGTTCCCCGTTCTGACGCCGGTAGCTAAAAGACCTCGACCACGGGTGAACAAAGAGGAAGATGACTGAACTTTATTGCCTTCCCTCACAGTGGGAACGTTGATTCCGCTGTGCGGGGAATGTTCATGTTAAATTCTATCGTGTATTGTGTTCTTTATATTCGTATGGCTGAAGTCAAACATCCTCGAGTCTCGCCTGCCACCACAGAATGTCCAGTGCATACCTCAGACACTGGAGTCACCCACCACTATAGCTCTTGGACTGGAAGCGTTGTCTGCCCTGACAGCTGCCAAAAGTGTGTACCTGTACAGCCACTGGGTCTCCTGCACTCCACGGTTACTCCCCTTTCTCACAGTCACCCACCTTCGCTCTTCCTGTATCCTTGGCATGACAACCTCACTGTAGGTCCTGTCCACAAAACTCTCATTTGAGCCATTCGGCCCATCAAGTCTACTCCAACATTCAAACATAGCTGATCTGCCCTTCCCGCTCAACCCCATTCTCCAGAGGGAAAAAGAAGAAGACATACACACATATGTACACATAAAAAGACAAACACAAATTGTGCAATAATAACAATAATAGTTTATGTAGTTTAGAGTTTAGAGTGATATGGGTCAAATGCAGGTTGGTGGGACTAGTATAGATGGGTCAGCATGGACAAGTTGTGGCCACCTGTGCTACTGCCTTGCAGCACCAAGACCCAGGCCCACGGGTGCTGTCTGAACAGAGTTTGTACTTTCTCCCCATGACCTGTGTGGGTTTTCTCCGAGATCTTTGGTTTCCTCTCACACTCCTAAGACGCACAGGTTAGTAGATTAATTGGCTTGGTAAAATTGTAAATTGTCCCTCGTGTGTGTAGGGTAGTGTTCGAGAGCGGGGATCGCTGGTCGGTGTGGACTCAGTAGGCCGAAGGGCCTGTTTACGCGCTGTATCTATAAACTAAAAATGAAGGGCCTGTCTCTGCGCTGTATGGTCGATGACTCTATGCCTCTATAATATGTTCAGTTGACAGTCCCTGTATACAGTTTTATATTAATAAACTTATTTGTCTTTTTTTAAACAGCAACATACTTATGTACATTCACTCCCTAATGACAAGAGTACTTTCCAGCCTCTAAACTGTCCTCCTGTCTGAAGAAGGGTCCTGACCTCAAACGGCCCACATCCTTTTTCTCTAGAGATGCTGCCTGACACATTCAGTTACTCCAGCACTTGTGTCTATCTACATGTACATTAAGCTGCAGCATTAAAATTCTGAAAAATGCTTCCATAACTGCCTTTAATATTCTGATATTAAAACTGTTTTAGAGAAAGCAACTTTTCTCTCGACTGCTATTACACTGTTTGCTTAACATATAAATTTGCAAAGTGTGGTAACTTATTCAACCCCGAAGCTTTAATTATCCCAATATATCGAAAAGCAATTTTATACCAAAATAGCCTGATTCAGAGAATTTTATTAACAAAAGTATACAAAATTTAAATGAAAAATATACTGTACAAATGATAATAAGCTCTATGATGTCTCACAACGTGCAAATGATTGTCAAAAATGTAGGTATTTATGAATAAAAGCAAAGAATTGCGGATTCTGGTTAATACACAAATGGGCACAAAGTCCTCAGCAGGTCAGTCAGCATCTCTGGAGAATGTGGATAGGTGCCATTTTGGGTGGAGACCCTTCTTCAGGGTCCCGACCCGAAATGTCAACTTTCCATGTTCTCCAGAGACGCTGCCTGACCTGCTGAGTTATTCCAGCACTTTGTGTCCTGAGATGTTTATCAATCAATCAATCAATCAGGTTTATTCATCACATACACAATAAAGTGCAGTGAAATTAATTTGCCAGCAGCGGTACAATCAAAAAAGAGCACACAATACACAATAAAAATGTAACACAAACATCCACCGCAGCATTCTTCACTGTGGTGGAAGGCACAAAGTACAGTCAGTCCTCCTCCATTGCTCCCCCGTGGTCGGGGCCATGAACCTCCGCAGTCGCTGCTGCAGACGGCCGGATGTACAGGCCCTCTCTTCTGGAAGGTAGGTCCCGAATCGGCGCTTCCCTACTGGAGACCGTGGCTTAAAGATGATGTAGGCCGCAGGCCAGCGGTCAGAGCTCTTCTCCAGGGATCCCCGGCGAGGGATCCCGCTCCAGATGGCAAGTCCACGCCGCGCTCGCGGCTAGGAACTCCGCAGGCTGCGGCTTCAAGATGTTGAAGGCCGCGGGCCGGCGGGTCGGAGCTCTTCTCTTCCGGGGGTCCCCAACGAGGGATCCCACGCTCCGGACGCTGCGCCTGCGGCTAGAAGCTCCGCAGACCGCAGCTTCAAGCTGAACAGATCGGAAAAAGTCCACTCTGCACCCGCTGCTGAAGCTCCGGGAAAGGCCGTACCAATCCTTGATGTTAGGCTGCGAGGGAAGAGGAGGCGACCAAAAGCGGTCTCCGTGGAGGAGGTGACCGAAAGCGGTTTCTCCCTTACTCCCGCTCACCACCCTCGACACTGAGAGACAGTAAAACAAACATTGGGACATACAAATGAATGGATTAATTGGGATAGATGCAAAAAGTAGCAGTAAATCATCGTAACTGTACTGGAGTAACTCTGGAGAAAAGGAGTAGGTGACATTTCGGGGCCAGACCCTTCTTCAGAAGTAGGTTCTGAAGAAGGGTCTCGACCCGAAATGTTGCACATTCCCTCTCTCCAGAGATGCTGCCTGTTCCATTGAGTTTCACCAGCTTTTTGTGTCTATCTCCAGGCAGCATCTCGGGAGGACATAGATGGGCAGCGTTTTGGGTCGGGACCCTTCTTCAGTCTCTAAAATAATTCTGGACTCTGTCTCTAAACTGCACCTCAATGGAGAGCCGTGCATTGGTATTGGCATTGGTTAATAAAATGTCACGTGCACTGAGATACAGTGAGTTTGTTTTGCATGCTTCCCAGGCAAATCATACCATGCATGGACATGGTATATCTGAGGAGAAGAGTAGTTCCACATTTGAGGAAGGACATTCTTGCTATTGAGGGAGTGCAGCGTAGGTTCACGAGGTTAATTCCCGGGATGGCGAGACTGTCATATGCTGAAAAAATTGAGTGACTGGGCTTGTATACACTGGGATTGAGAAAGATGAGAGGGGATCTTATTGAAACATATAAGATTATTAAGGAATGTCTAAATGGTGTCAAGTTGGGAAAAGGGGAAGTACAACGGGATCTGGGGGTCTTTGTTCATCAGTCAATGAAAGTAAGCATGCAGGTACAGTAGGCAGTGAAGAAAACAAATGGCATGTTGGCCTTCAGAACAAGAGGAGTTGAGTATAGGAGCAAAGAGATCCTTCTGCAATTGTACAGTGCCCCAGTGAGACCACACCTGGAGTATTGTGTGCAGTTTTGGTCTGTAAATTTGTGGGAGGACTTGCTATTGAGGGAGTGCAGCGTAGGTTCACAAGGTTAATTCCCTGGATGGCGGGACCGTCATATGCTGAGAGAATGGAGCGGCTGGGCTTGTCTACTCTGGAATTTAGAAGTATGAGAGGGGATCTTATTGAAACATATAAGATTATTACAGGTTTGGACACACTAGAGGCAGGAAACATGTTCCCGATGTTGGGGGAGTCCAGAACCAGGGGCCACAGTTTAAAAATAAGGGGTAGGCCATTTAGAACTGAGATGAGGAAAAACTTTTTTACCCAGAGAGTTGTGAATTTGTGGAATGCTTTGCCTCAGAAGGCAGTGGAGGTAAATTCTCTGGATGCTTTCAAGAGAGAGTTAGATAGAGCTCTTAAAGATAGCGGAGTCAAGGGATATGGGGAGAAGGCAGGAACGGGGTACTGATTGGGGATGATCAGCCATGATCACATTGAATGGCGGTGCTAACTCGAAGGGCCGAATGGCCTACTCCTGCACCTATTGTCTATTGTCTATTGTCTATTGCGAGGGACCTGATCAAAGAGACGTCCACAGGCTTCCAAACAGCTACGACACAGGATGCTTCACTCCAAGCCTTTGCTGTAAAAGCAATGGGAAGATCCCATGCCTGTGGGAGGATACTCTCTCCATCCATCTCCACTTTGTGTTGCTCTGGTTATATCACGTACGAACAAGACTTGAAAACTGATGAGTCACCTTTGACAGCGTCTGTCGGCATCCCAGCAGAGATGTAAAAAATATTGTTGCCCAAAGATAATTCAAAAAGCTCACTGTACATGCATCTGAATTAACCAAAATGCAACGGAGCAACAACATTGAAAATACCATCCTAATGCTAATGAATGTAGCACATTGAATATCCACAAACGGCTGACGGTGCTGGCTTTATTACAACAATGCTGTATACAATGCTGGCTTGAAGGGCCGAATGGCCTCCTCCGGCACCTATTTTCTATGTTTACAGGTACAGGTTTATTATTGTCACATGTACGGAGGTACAGTGAAAAGCTTTGTGTTGCATGCCATCGCCATCATGCCATGTGATTCATTACACAGTTCCCAATTAAACCAGCATCTGCATTTCCTTCCTGCACATGGATTAATTGGGAACTGTGTAATGAAAACTAATCGTTGGAAACATTGGGCAGTTTTTGTTTAGAAGACACATGTGTCTACAAAAGATTCAGAACTGACACACGGCTTCTGACCAGAGATGCTGCTAGAAACATAGATAACAGGTGCAGGAGTAGGCCATTCGGCCCTTCGAGCCAGCACTGCCATTCAATGTGATCATGGCTGATCATCCCCAATCAGTACCCTGTTCCTACCTTCTCCCCATACCCCTTGATTCCGCCCTAAAAGCTCTATCCAACTCTCTTTTGAATGCATTCAGTGAATCGGCCTCCACTGCCTTCTGAGGCAGAGAATTCCACAGATTCACAACTCTCAGTGTGAAAAAGATTTTCCTCATCTCAGTTTTTTCTTAAACTGTGGAGCCTGGTTCTGGAATCCCCCAACATCGGGCACATGTTTCTTGCATGTTCTAACCTGTACAATCCCTTAATAATTGTATATGTTTCTATAAAATCCCCTCTCATCCTTCTAAATGCTGGTGTTCAACATTTGAAGCAGTTTCCATGTTATCTTTTTCAGGCCTTCATCACCTGCTGTTTAGTCGTTTTTTACTGCCAGTTGATAATGTTATTTGATTGCTCAATAGAATATGCCAGGAATGAAGCCTGTAGCAGTTAAGACTAAATATTGGATGCCTAAATGAAATACAATCTTTATAACAGACTGGAGACTATTGGTTTTTGATTGGTGTTCATTAAATGGCAAGAAAATTGTTCTTCTTTGAGTATTGTATCTTTTCCGACTGTTTCTTTTCCCAATTCAATACTTTAGTTCAGTTGAGAGATACAGTGTGGAAACAGGCCCTTCAGCCCACCAAGTCTGCAGCGGCCAGCAATCCCCGCCCACTTACACTTCTTGATTGGGACAGGTGTCAGAGGTTGTGGGGAGAAGGCAGGGTGTGGGAGAAAACCGAAGATCTCATAGAAAACCCATGCAGGTCACGTGGAGAACATACAAACTCCGTACAGACAGCACCCGTAGTCAGGATCAAACCTGGGTCTCTGGCGCTGTAAGGAGACCCAGCAACTCTACCGCTATGCCATTGTGTCACCTCAATTCAATAGTTCAAGTCAATTCACATAAATTCAATAGTTTAGTTTAGTTTATTTTAGTTTAGTTCAGTTTAGTTTAGAGATACAGCATGGAAACAGGCCCTTTCCATGGATACAGCATGGAAACCGAGTCCACACCGACCATCGATCACCGGTTCACATTCACCGGATCAATGTCTTCCCATTGTCTCATCATCTCCCAACACATTAGGCGGCAATTTACAGAGGCCAATTAACCTACAAACCCACATGTCATTGGGATGTGGGAGAAAACCAGAGGAAACACAAGCAGGTCATGGGGAGAATGTACAAACTCCACACTTGAGGTCAGGATCGAATCTAGGTTTCTGGTTTTACCAGCTGCGCCACTATGCTGCCCGCCCAAAAATCAATGATTAAGGTTGAAAGATACAGAATGGAACCAGGCAGAGAATTAGTAAATGTACTCATCTAACAACCATAGCTTTGGTCTTAAGTTCATAAGTTCATAAATTATAGAAGCAGATTCAGGCCATTCAGCCCATCTAGTCTATGCCGCCATTCAGTGGTGGCTGATCTATCTTTCCCTCTCAACCCCATTCTCCTATCTTCACCCCATAACCCTTGACACGTACTAATCAAAAATCTATCAAACCACCTTAAAAACATCCATTACTTAGGCTTCCACGGCTTTCAGTGGCAATGAGTCCCACAGATGCATCACCAAACTTTGGACCAAACCTTGGACCTTTGGATTTTTCATCATCTTGACGTAAGACAGTTGGCAATCACGCAGCATTAGGTTTAGAAATTCAATTGTGCTTCATCTTGCCGATAAATAATTTACATTCGCTGCAGGAGAAAATTGATATTTGTCATTTGGCAGAAAATCCAAGGCTTGTTAATTTACCTTTAAAATGTCTCATTATAACATTGCATTTGCACGAGGCGTTTTGAAATGGATGCAGGTCTGCCGCGCTAAGTATATTTGCATTCATCTAGCCATTGCAGTGAGTTGAGAAGTAGCTGGCACTTCTTCTTGCATATGGCATGCACAGCCTAAGGTTGTAGGTCAACCTGTTCTATTTGATCTATTTGTTTGAGCACGTCGGGTTGATTGCACTAGTCAAAGCAGGGCAGACCATGTGAAGGTTGCAATCTCCCACCCCAGTAGCTGCACCAACAGAGTAACACTTGACTGGTGGTCTGATATCATCTGATGGAAGTTGCATTCCTATTGCTTGGATTTCACACTGGTTGAAGCTGAATTGTAACCCATGCAAAAAGCAAAACAAAGAAGTTCTGAAGCGGTCCATTGAAAACTTTTTGAACTGATTTGAAAGATACAGCATGGGGACAGGCCCTTCTGCTCGCCGCGTCCATGCCGACCATCGATCACCCGTTCACACAGGTTCTACCTTATCTCACTTTTGCATCCATTCCCTATGCACTAGGAGCAATTTTACAGAGGGCCAATGAACTGACAAACCCGCGTGCCTTTGGAGCTGTGGGAGGAAACCGGAAACCCACGCGGTCACAGGGTGAACGTGCAAACTCCGCACAGACGGCACCCGAGGTCAGGATTGAACCTGTGTCTCTGGCGCTGTGAGGCAGCAGCTCTACCAGCTGCCACCACTATGCTGCTCCAGGCAGTCTGATAGTATCGGACGGATGATTTATCCCACTGCTTGCTTTTCACACAGGTTGAGGCTGAATCGTATTTGATGCAAAAGCAAAACAAATGTTCCCAAGGGGTACATTGACAACTCGTTGACATGAAAAATTACTCAACAAATGCATTTCAAGAGTATTTTATTGTCATACTAGACCAAGTGCAGACCCATTGGGTCTGCTCCCCCAACGCACCCGTTCTATATCTGGTGCCCCCAAGGGGGGGAATAGTCCTCCCACGCAAGCTGTTCCCGAACATAAGATTCCAGTCCTCCCCTTGCCTTCCTCAGCAGTGCTCTTTAAAAAAACAATCCAATTGCACTTGCCCTGCGTGTTGCAATAGCAATTCGCCCTCCCCCTGCTAGTCGAGCCATTGTGATGTCATCAGTTGAAGCTGGTCGGTTTGAAATTCATAGATGTCATAATTTGAAGCTGGTTGGTTTGAAATTCAAGGTAATTAATCAGTAATATGAGCGCTAGTATGGGAGTTGTGGGCCAAAGGGAATGGTTCCAGAGGGCTAGTATGGACATTGTGGGCCGAATGGATTCTTGGGCAGCTCAGTCACTCAGGCCTGATGGGCCGATTTCAATATGAAATGAATTGTTTGGCCTGCCTGAAACTACTCATTTCAGCCCACAAGGCTCCTATTAGCCAAGAAACCAGTCCCCTTTGCCCAAAATGCCCGTATTAGCCCAGGGGGAGCAATTTGGCTCAAAAGGCCCATGCCAGGCCAGGAAAAGTCCATTAAAAGTGCCATTCACTGAGATTTCAATACGATTTTTCTTTTTAAAGAGCCCCTTCGGCCCATCAGGCCGATAAGGAAAGGCCAAGCCAAACAGCTGATTGCATTTTCATTTCATTTCCATTGCCATTGCAGTTTCAAGCACAGGGCAGGTCACGCCAAACAGCTCATTGCATTTTCATTTAATTTCCATTTCCATTGCAGTTTCAAGCACATGGCAGGCCAAACAGCTCATTGCATTTACATTAAGGCCTAACAAATCATTTATTGCAAGTACATTGCAGACTCACAGTTCAGTTGATTCTCAGCTTAGAATGAGAGTCATGGCCTCTCCCTTGCGATCTTGCAGAGTGATTGAATCATGTCCAGACATCCGGGGTTTTGTAGTCCTGTCCCCCCTCCCCCCACCCCTGCAGATTACCTTAATCGTGGTGTTTGACAGGCGAGAGGATCTCAAGGTTTTTTAAACACGCATAACTTTTTTATTTTTCATCGATGGGAAAAATCCTTATGGCCTGCTCAGCGGAGGAGGACTGCGAGTAAGATGGCCAAGAATCGTAGCAATATATGGTAGCATTTTTTTATAAAATCAATATACAACGCAGACAGGAAGTGGTCAAGATGACACTTTTAATTATATAGATGTAAGATTATTAAGGGTTTGGACACACTAGAGGCAGGAAACATGTTACCAATTTTGGTGGAGTCCAGAATCAGGGGCCACAGTTTAGGAATAAGGGGTAAGCCATTTAGAACAGATATGAGAGTTGTGAATCTGTGGAATTCTCTTCCTCAGAGGGTGGTGGAGGCTGGTTCTTTGCTTTCAAGAGAGAGCTTGACAGAGATAGCAGAGTTAAGGGATATGGGGAGAAGGTTGGAACAGGGTATTGATTGTGGACGTTCAGCCATGATCACATTGAATGGCAGTGCTGGGTCGAGGGGCCGAATGGCCTACTCCTGCACCTATTGTCTTTTGTCTATCATCTATCCCGGAGAAAACCCACACAGGTCATGGGGGGGGGGGGGATGTGCAATCTCTGTGCAGACAGCACCCGTAGTCTCAGGATTGAACCCGGGTCTCTGGCGCTGTAAGGCAGTAGCTCTTCCGTGTGAACATGAACTTGTGACAGGAATGGTCGTGAGCTTAATACTTATTTTTAGCCCCTTGCTTATGAAACAAAAGGTTATTTGCATTCTTATTGAATGAATCCTCAGAGTAGACGCTCAGGTTACTTTCAGTCCGGGTGGAAGATAAGATGAGAACGTTTGTGACTTTTAATTTGTTAAGAGAATAAGAAGATTGAATTGGAAATGACTGGCAAGATTTTCCGGAATTGAATTGTTGATGGCCATTTACTATTTAAAAAATACCCGCTGAAGAGAAAATGGATGCCTGATAGGTTTAGATGAGTTGTTTGTGCAACCTTGGAGATGATTCTGACCATAGTTTAGTGCAGGGGGTGGGGAACCTGCGGCCTTCTAGGCCATTAAGTGCGGCCTTTTGAATTAATCCAAACTTTGTAGAACAAATCCTTTTATTTTTGTTAATATGTATTTGTTCGTCTTTTATTATTTTAATTTTAATCTTAAAATGAACGTATTTAAAACACCAAAGAGTAAAAGAAGATTCAACAAAATGTTTTCATTTTCTTGAAGTTAGTACATAGTAGTTAGATTTTTACAAAATAATGTACATTTTGAAGTATATCTAATTGAAATTTCTTGGATGCTGCCTTATTACATTCCAGCTAACTTAATGTGGCATTCCAACATGAAAAGGTTCCCCACCCCTGGTTTAGTGCGATCAGAAAATAATTTTCAAATGTGAAATACCAAATAGGACTGAAACATTTCTTTGTTTTATTATTGATGATATAGAGCTCTCCAAGAATGCAACCTGTGCACCAGTTTAATACAGGAAGACATATATATATATATATAAAATGGTATATGGACACACTGATCTGTTCTGTATTTATTTATGCCTATAATATCCTGTTGTTCTGAAGAAAAGCAAGAATTTCATTAGCCTATCTGGTACACATGACAATAAACTCTCTTGAGTCTTGAATCTTGAATCTGTGGAACTCATTGCCACAGAGGGCTGTGGAGGCCAAGTCAATGGATATTTTTAAGGCGGAGGTAGACAAATTCTTGATTAGAACGGGTGTCAAGGGTAATGGGGATTGGGAGGCAGAGATCAGCCAGAACTCAATGGGCAGAATGGCCTAATTCTAGTCCAATAACTTGTGAACTTATGAACTCAGCAGGTCAGGCAACATTTATGGAGAAGAAGGATGGATGATGTTTCGGGTCGGAACCCTTCTTCAGACTTGGAGGGGATGGGAATTGGAGGTATAAAAAGGCCAAAACTAATCAGGGCCGGCAATAGACGAATAAAACTTGACGTGAATTGACTAAGGAAGGGTGGAGCAATGTTGGCTGGGGAAGAGGTACGGGGTCTGCCTTGCTTTTATCGCCATGTGTTAAGAGTGAGGAATTTGGTCATCTTCAGTCAGCGTGTTGCTCCTCAGGGGGAAGGGGGCATTATAACTGCAAGGGGGGCTGGTCCCCACCCTGTCATGGTGGATGTCGAGTAGAGGTGTGTGCTCGGAGTGATTCTGATTGAGCTTACCCCCGCTCCGCCGGAATTGCTCATTGGGCCCAGGCTCCGGGATATTTCTCGGGCGCCGGCTCCACACAGCGTGCCGTTTTTTGATGCGGAGAGACGCATACTGTACAGAATGCTCCTGCACATTCCGCACCCCCTTGCCTTCGTCTTCCGTCTGGACACGCCTTTGTTACTACCTGAAGGCGGGGGCGGTTCCCAGTGGAGGTCTCTCGACAAGTGAGTCGTCCCCCTTTGCATTGGGGACCTGAGGTGGAGAGTGTTGCACAAGGCATGGCGTGTAATAAACTTTCGAGTCGGTTCACGGGCTAGCCGGCTGCCCGTATTTGCTGCCGCGAGGTAGAGACCGTGTTCCATGCGTATATGGAGTGTGTGAGGTTGCTGCCCCTGCGCCAATATCTGAAGGGATAGTGTCTCAAGTTTTGGTTACATTTTAGTCCTTGGTGTTTGGACACAGGGCAGGGAGTGGGGAGCGCCGATTGAGGGGGGTGGGACCTCCCTGTCGGTTTGCTCCTGGGCCTGGCCAAGATGGCCATTCGCGGGTCCAGGCGGCGGGTGGGCGGTCGATGGTCGCGCCAGAGTCGGCTGCCTGCCCCTCTTCCAGGTTTATGTCCATGCTCACGTGTCCCTGGAGAGGGAACATGCGGTGTCCACGGGGACTCTGGAAGCCTTCCGAGAACGCTGGTCACCGCGTGGGGTCGAGAGCATTGTAAATAATAACTGCATCATTGTACTATAATGATTGCTTGATGTATTGTAACCTCTGAATGTGTTTTTGATGTGCTGTATTATGCGTTTTTGCTGAATAAAGTCCTTGGAAAAGGAAAAAAAAGAGAGAGAGAGAGAGAGAGGGAGAAAGTGAGAGTGAAATTGAGTGAGAAAGAGAGAGAAAATTTGTTTTCATTTTTTAGGGACACAGCATGGAAGCAGGCCCTTTGGCCCACCAGGTCCATGCCGACATCAATCACCTGTTTATACTTTTCCATCCACTACCTACCCACTGGGGGCAATTTACAAAGGCACATGTCTTTGGGATGTGTGAAGAAACCGGAGCACCCGCAGAAACCCCACGACGTCACTGGGAGAAGGTGCTACCCAACAATACCTGAGGTCAGGATCAAACCTGGGTCTCTGGTGCTGTGAGGCAGCAGCTCTATCTGGAGAAAAAGCAGGAGGGAGAGAGGGAGGGAATGCTGGGGTGACATGAAATTAGACAAATCAACGTTCATACCGCTGGATTGAAAGCTGCCCAAACGAAATATGAGGTGCTGTTCTTCCAACTTGTGAAGTTTCATAAATATCCCAGTTTTTGTTCTCAATTGTCCTTTAGCACGAGAAGCTGGTGCGATTTGGGTGGGGGAGGGATGGAGAGAAAGGCAATGAGAGAGAGGGTTACTTGAAGTTGGAGAAATCAAAATTCATACCACTGGGTTGTAAGCTGCCAAAGCAAAATCTAATGCCCCTGTCCAACTAAGGAAACCTGAACGGAAGCCTCTGTTGACCTTGCACCCCACCCAAGGTTTCCATGAGTTGCCAGAGGTTTTGGTCACTTGCCTGGAAAGCCTCGACTGAAGCGGGAGCTGCATCTACTGACCAATGATCCTACAGGATCTTTGCTACCGACCGCAGACACACAGACACACACACACAAACACACCGCAAAGGTGGGGGCCAGGGACAGCGGAGGAGCGCTGTCTGCGCGATAAAGAGGAAGATAAACCCGCTGCCACAGAGCACGGTAAGTCCTTTAGAGAGCGCGGGAGGGAGGGAGAGAAGGGGAAAGAAGGACAGAGAAGGACAGAGAAGGGGAGAGAGAAGGGGAAGATAAGGGGAGAGAGAAGGAGAGAGAAGGGGGAGAGAAAGGGGGGGGGGGGGGAGATGGAGTGGAGACAGTTTTAAGAAGTTTAATAAAGTTAGCGGGCATTTTACATTCCGGCGGATCTTCTAGGTCCTGAAAACTCCAATGAGTCAATCAAAATGGCCGGTCAGTGAAGGAGATTGCCTTCGACTGCCTGTAATTAAATAGCAACCCCACTCCACTGGCTTCAACCAAATGGCAACCTATTTTTAGTCGAGGCTGATTTTGATTTTGTTGAAATAATCGCAGGAACATAAAAGAAGCCGCAACTATGCGGAAACCACTTTTGAGCGTTAGGGAGAGTGACCAAAACCTCCGGGAACCTCACGGAAACCTTGGGGGGGGGGGGGGGGGGGGGGGGGCAAGGTCACCAGAGATTTCTGTTCAGGTTTCCTAAGTGGGACAGGGGCATAAGATCCTGAGGCGAACCATGATAAAAGTTCCAATATAAAAAATAAAAAAAAAAATCAGTCTCAGCCTTCAATTTATTATTCAAACGTCAATGCCCATTTCCTCTTCTCATTCCACAGCATTGTAGCCAATAATACAATTCCCTTCCAATTCCTGTGGAATTCACAGCTGTTCAAATTTAAACAATCAATTTATTTTACTATTAATTTCATCCTAGGTCCAATCAAAAATGCCAAATCCTGGGACAATTTCTTTCCACCTTGATAATATAAGCCTCTTTACCAACATAGGGTTAAACAATTCAAATCCATCGGGCGAATACACATCGACTTTGCTATTCCCAATACAATCCAAGTTTCCCCCTACAGTTAACCAAGTCTGTCCTCCTTTTTCTCTTATTTATGTATGCACTCTTCCCTATGATAACTAAGTACTGTGCTAATTCTCCACTATGTTAGTTCTCTACTCTATTAGCTATTACCATATTAGCTTTGTTCTCCGTCTAGGGGTTCTCGCTTTTATTCTATTGGCTTCGTTCGTTGTCTAGGGGTTCTTGCTTTTACAGTTCTCAACTACTGGATAATTTCTTAATCCGGTCTCTCAAAGAGAAATCCTGTTGCTCACAGTTCCTCTTTTGACCATGTCCAATTACATTCCAATTTCAATTCCCAATATTCCAATTTTAATCCCAATTTTAACCCAACTCTCATATTCCCTAAGTAATTCCATTTTACCAGATCTTCCCAAGTTCCATCCTCCTTGATGCCCTTTGAACAATCCTTTCCATCTTTGTCTGCCTTTCTGAGGACGAGATAATAACAATGTCAGTTAATACTCAAACTCCGATTAGTCCCAAGTCAGATTCCATAACTCCATTCCAAATCTTGAAAATTTTTAAAGTCCCTTCAATTCATCACCACACAGTTTCAAGGCCGAATCCAAAATTTATAAATGTATTTCTAAACCCCATAATCTGGACGCAATTTCGGTATTCTACTCCAAACCACAGAGAAATATTTTATTTGAAATCAGTCCTTTAGAGTGAGGTTTATAGACAATAAACAATAGACAATAGGTGCAGGAGTAGGCCATTTGGCCCTTCGAGCCAGCACCGCCATTCAATGTGATCATGGCTGATCATCCCAAATCAGTACCCCATTCCTGCCTTCACCCCATATCCCCTGAATCCGCTATTTTTAAAAGCCCTATCTAGCTCTCCCTTGAAAGCATCCAGGGAACCTACCTCCACCACCCTCTGAGGCAGAGAATTCCACAGACTCACCACTCTCTGTGAGTCAGTGGAACCATCAAAGATGGTTGAAGTGTCCTTTATTCTCCTTCCTTTTATTCTTCCAGTAGCCAGGTGATATTAAAGTTGGGCACTAGGGTAAGTCCTTTCTTCCTCCTTTCTGATGATGGTGTCAATTACTAGGGAGTGAAGATACTGAGGAGCATGTCGCTCTGCCTGCTGGCCTTCCCAAATGTCTTAAAGGAGCAGGACAATATCAATTCTTCCTGCTGGTCACCTTATTCTGGGGAGCTACATTACCTTTTGCTGTCTTTGTCCCGATCTTAGGGGTCTGTGCATTCTTTTACCCCACTCCCCAGATAGTCTCTTGTTGACATACTGTCCTGCAGGCACAAAACTCAGCAATACCTTAGTTCAATATTTTCTTTTCGGCACTCCCATTCCTCCTGCACAGTAAACCTGTTTCTTCTCTCCCTAGTGCCATTTAGATTCCTCAGTTGTTACCTCTTCCCACGCTAGCTACTATATTTCCTTGTCGTACTTCCTACTTTAGTGAGAGTTATCTGAGAGTCAGATTCGATGTATCTTTCCTTATTTGGAAGGGGTGATGTTCCTGTTTAATGTACAGTACTGTTTCTTAGGCCAGGTGAGTGTGTCCATGCTGTATCTCTAAAGTCTAAAGATGGTGGGTTTGCAACATATATTGAATAAGTTTTGACAATTTGCAGCTCTGCATCCCGTAGATCCATGTGCAGTGTATCTATATTACTAAAAGTCTGATCTTGACCGCTTTTGGCTCGCTGTGCTGTGATTTCCGAGAGAATGGCGCCGCCTACAGCCGTCATTTTTGGCCAGCTCGCACAGAGCCCCCCTCCACCTTCCTGGACAAGAGGATTTTTCCCATCGATGAAAAATCAGAGAGATATTAATGTTTTTAACAAATTTCCCATTCTCTCTGCTGCCCCTGCTGGAGGGAGGGGAGGGACTATAAAACCAGGAAGTGGTGTGCCTCACTCAGTCTCTGCAAGATGGAGGAACCAGAGGGTCATGTCTCTCTGAGCTCTGAATAGCACTGGACACATGTCTACTCAACTGTGAGTGCCCTTAATGTGGTTTGAAAATGAAAATATGGTTGGTTTGAAGTAAAAAGGCACTGCCTGCAAATGTTTGTTTGGGGGGGTACACAAAAGGCTGGAGAAACTCAGCGGGTGCAGCAGCATCTAAGGAGCGAAGGAGATAGGCGACGTTTCGGGTCGAGACCCTTCTTCAGGACCGACGTTTTGGGTCGAGACCCTTCTTCAGACCTTTGGGGGGTTTGGCTTGAAGTGAAAAGGCACTACTGCAAATGGTGGCTTGGGGGCTTTGGCTAACTTCCTGTTTGCACTGTATATTGATTTTAGATAAAACACTACCACTTACGGCTGTGATTTTTGGCCATCTTGCTCAGTTACCCCTCCACTCAGCAGGTGCAGATGATTCTTCCCATCAATGAAAAATAAAAGTGTTACTAGTGTTTAAAAAATGCTGGAAATCTCTCTCCTGTCATGAAGGACACACCTTTTCCGGTGGGAGCGGGAGGGCTTATAAAACCCAGAAGTGTGCGTGTGGCTCAGTCTCTGCATGATGGGGGAGGGAGAGGTCACGACTCTGTCTGAGCTGTGAATAAACTGAAAACACTGAATGTCTACTGAGCTGTGTGTTTGGTGTTTTGTGTGGTTTTATGGTGGTTTTACGGTGGTTTCACCCTGCTTGAAATGGTATGAAACTGCATTTGAATGGGGTGGCCTTGCACCCTGCATGAAATGGTATGAAACTGCATTTGAATGTGGTGGCATTGCACCCTGCATGAAATGGTATGAAGCTGAATTTGAATTTGGTGGCCTTGCACACAGCTTGAAGTGTTATGAAACTGCACTTGGAACCATCTTGAAGTGGTATGAAACTGCACTTGAACTCGGCGGCCTTGCACCCTGCTTGAAGTGGTAGGAAACTGCCCTTGAATTTGGTGGTCTTGCACCTTGCTCAATGTGGTAAGAAAATGCACTTGAATTTGGTGGCCTTGCACCCTGCTTGAAATGGTAGGGGAATGGATTTGAATTTGGTGGCCTTGCACCCTGCTTGAAATGGAATTTCAAGAAATAGCCATGAGTCAACTGCCATCCCACCAGCCGTGTGAGTGAGCTGCCAGGACATCAGACTTGAGGGACTGAGCTGCCACCCCAAGAACCCATACCAGTTCTCCAGAAAGCCCTCCCACTGGCCACCAATATTGGAATTGGTGCAGAGGTGGAATATTGCATCAGGGGACCAGCCCTCCCGTGTGAACATGGGACCCAATGGGTCCCACTTAGTCTAGTGTTTTATATAGACATCAGAAGATCTGATCTGCATGCGAATGTACTGGCAAAAATGAACATGCCTGCTGGTAGAGACGATCTTGTGACATGGGTCGTTATGAGATAGAGTTTAGTTTGGTTTAATTTAGCTTGGAGCTACAGTGTGGAAACAGGCCCTTTGGCCCACCGAGTCCATGCTGACCAGCGATCCTCGCACACTAACACTATCCTACACGGGATAGGGCCTATTTACGATTACACTAAGCCAATTAGCTAACAAACCTGTACGTTTTTGGAGTGTGGGAGGAAACCGGAGATAACGGAGAAAACGTTACGTCATAGGTCACGGGGAGAATTGACAAGCTCTGTGCAGGTAGCACCCGCAGTCAGGATCGTCCCCGGGTCTCTGACATTGCAGACAGCAACTCTACCACTGCACCACTGTGCCACCCTAAATTAGAGAATTAGGATAAAAGGCCCATTCTCTAAGTCTAAAGTCTACAAATTGTTCTCTCTGGCAATAGAATGAAAGACAGTAAAAAAAAAAAAAACAAGCCACACCCACCTATAGCTTCTCAGCAGCTTCAACAGTGTCATCTTGGGTGGGCGAACTGGATAAAATCTCAGGGCGATCCTTCAGCACATTCCTCCCTAATGCCTGGAAGAGGCACGATAAAATATCAAAGATGCACTCGTGAGGTTTAGTCAGAACAACAGGCAATCCCAGAGGAGCTGCGGAACTCCATGCGAGGCCGGCACACCAGGGGAAATCATGACTGCTTCCAGGATTGCAGCTGGAGCCACGATGATTAATATTTTTGCACGATACCAAAGGGAAATCAATCTCCTAAAGGAACAAAAGTGAAAGCGATTTCTTTCCAACCAGGAGTCTGGCCAACAACACCAGATTTGATTGAACCTATTTGCAACTAATTTTAACATCCAAAGCAAAGCTACGTTTAATTTTTCATTTCCAAATACTTGAATTTTTCTTTTGGGGGGGGGCAGCACAGTGGCACAGCGGTAGAGTGGCTGTCTTAAGGGCCGGTCCCACTTTCACGTCCTAATACACGACCTCTGCCGAGTTTGCCCTTGACTCATACTCGCAGCATGGTCGTCAAGAGGTCGTAGGAGGTCATAGGAGGTCGTAGGTAGGTCGTAGCAAGCCGTTATGCTAGGCGTAGGTACTCGTGGCATCAAGTAGGTCGGGGCGTTTTTTTCTAGCAAGATGAAAAATTTCCACGAGTAAAAAAGGTCGTGAATTAGTTTGTGAAAGTGGGACAATCCCTTTACAGCGCCAGACACTCGGGTCATAGACACATAGAAAATAGGTGCAGGAGTAGGCATATTCGACCCTTCGAGCCAGCACCGCCATCCAATATGATCATGGCTGATCATCCAAAATCAGCACCCCATTCCTGCTTTCTCCCCATATCCCTTGATTCCATTAGCCCTAAGAGCAACAGTATGTCTAACTCTCTCTTGAATACATCCAGTGAATTGGCCTCCACTGCCTTCTGTGGAAGAGAATTCCACAGATTCACAACCCGCCAGGTGAGTTTTCCTCATCTCAGTCCTAAATGCCTTACCCCCTATTCTTAAACTGTGACCCCTGGTTCTGGACTCCCCCAACATCGGGAACATTTTTCCTGCATCTAGACTGTCCAATCCCCTAAGAATTGTATACGTTTCTATAAGATTTCCTCTCATCCTTCCAAAATTCCAGTGAATATAAGCCCAGTCAATCCATTCTTTCATCGTATGTCAGTACCGGGAATAACCTGATGAACCTACGTTGCACTCCCTCAATAGTTAGAATGTCCTTCCTCAAATTAGGAGACCAATACTGCACACAATACTCCAGGTGCGGTCTCACCAAGGATCCTGTACAACTACAGTAGGACCTCCTTGTTCCTATACTCAAATCCTCTCGCTATGAAGGCCAACGTGCCACTAGCTTTCTTCACTGCCTGCTATACATGCATGCTTACTTTCAGTGACTGATATACAAGGGCACCCAGGTCTCGTTGCATCTCCCCTTTTCCTAATCTGACACCATTCAGATAATAATCTGCCTTCTTATTCTTGCCACCTAAGTGGATAACCTCACATTTATCGACATTATACTGCATCTGCCATGCATTTGCCCATTCACCCAACCTATCCAAATCACCCTGCAGCCTCATTGCATCCTCCTCACAGCTCACGCTGCCACCCAGTTTTGTGTCATCCGCAAACTTGGAGATGTTGCATTTAGCGTCTTCCATTCTGATAGATGTCACAAGTGCCCACTTTTGTTTTAATCTATTCGCATCAGCAACTGACCTAAAAAACAGGTCATAAACTGCAGCATACACAGAGGACTTTAAAGTAAGTAAGTTTATTAGCCAAGTATTCACATACAAGGAATTTGCCTTGGTGCTCCACCCACAAGTAAGAACATGACATGCAGTGACAGTTACGAATGACTCGGGAAAACACTAAACATTAATAATAATAAACATTAATGATAAAACACCATTGATCAAGCATGTGAACCAGCAAAATACCATCAATATCATCAATCAAGGGAGGCTACAACTTTGTGGCTGTTGAGTACAGCAACTTCTCGTGGATAAAAACTGTTTTTATGTCTGGCTGTGGCAGCTTTGACAAACCGGAGTCGCCTTCCAGAGGGAAGTGATTCAAAGAGTTTGTGGCCAGGGTGAGAGGGGTCAGAGATGATCTCGCCCACTCACTTCCTGGCCCTTGCAGTGTACAGTTCATCAATGGAGGGAAGGTTGCAGCCAATAACCTTCTCTGCTGATCGGACGATTCGCTGCAGCCTCCAGTCGTGTCGTGCTTGGTGGCTGAGCCACCTTGATGGAGAAGGTGAGGACAGACTCTACGATGGCCGTGTAGAATTGGACCATCATTGCCTGTGGCAGATTGTGCTTCCTCAAGCTGCCGTAGGAAGTACATCCTCTGTTGTGCCTTTGTGGGAGGTCCACATTTATATGTGACTGTTTGGATGAAGGGTCAGCCACCTGAGACATTAACAGAAACACAAGATGCCGCAGATGCTGGAATCTTCAGCAAAAACACAAAGTGCTGGAGGAACTCGGTGAGTCAGGCAGCATCTGCGGAAGGAAAGGACAGGCGACGTTTAGAGCCGGGGCCTTTCTTCAGACTACGATTCTGAAGAAGGTGTCCTGACTTGAAACATCTCCTGTCCAATCCCTCATCAGATGCTGCCTGAACTGCTGAATCACTGCAGCACTTTAGGTTTTACTGGAAACATTAGTTTAATTTAGTTGTGTAGGAAGGAACTGCAGATGCTGGTTTACATCGAAGATAGATGGAGTAACTCAGCGGGTCAGGCAGCATCTCTGGAGAAAAGGAATGGGTGCGTTTTGGATCGCGACCCTTTTATAAGTAACTTGGTTTTGAATGTTCAAAGTGGAAGATTACCATATTTCAAATCCGATAATAACATTCTAGAAATGCTAATACAAAAACGTAATATTCTAGATGCTAGAATGTGATAAATGAAACAGTTAACTCTTTAGTGTAATTACTTGTTGACGTCTTTGATGATCAAGTGTTCATGAACCTATTTCTTGCTGGTCAGAATAGGGTTGAAGAATCGAGTTTAACAAATCTTTTTCTGATTGCGTGTATTGAAAGGCTTCTTTGCGTAGTTGGAACAGAATTAATATTGATTTATGCACTACTTAAATTAATCAACTCCTGAAAAGCAAGATGGGAATTGTCAGATGGATAGTTAAGATTTGAATATAAAATAACGCTGTATAATAAGTCCACAAAGAAGTAGGACCAAAATATTAATTTCTTGGTTGTACATTTTTTCGTTCTGAACCTTTTCACACCTCAAGTTTCCCTCTCCCCTGACTCTCAGCCTCAAGACCCGAAATGTCAACTGTTCCTTTTCTCCAGAGATTCTCCTGGAACGAGCTGCCGGAGGAAGTAGTTGAGGCAGGTGCTAACTTTTAACTTTTAAGAAACATTACAATACAATACAATTTATTTGTTGTCATTTGAACCTCATTGAAGTTCAAACGAAATGTGGTTTCTGCAGTCATACAAACAAGAAAAAAGAACCAACACAATTTACACATTTAGACAGGTACATGGATGGGACAGGTTTGGAGGGATACGGGGCAAATGCAGACTGGTGGGACTAGTGTAGATGGAACATGGGACTAAAGCTTTTCACTGTAACTCGTGACACATGACAATAAACTAAACTAGCTTAACTAAGATTGGCCAGTGTGGGCAAGTTGGACTGAAGAGCCTGTTTCCACGCTGTGAGATTCTATGACACTATGCTGCCTGGCCCATCGAGTTACTCCAGCATTTTGTGTCCATCCTCGGTAGAAACCCCCAGCATCCGCAGTTTGTTCCGACACATTTACTTTACACCTACATGCTTTAAACCTCAGAGTGTGTAACTGGATTGTTTGTCAAATATTTTACTCCTTGCAACAATAAATTTGACCACACACATGCAAAGCCTCAGATAGATGCTTATTTGAAGAAATGTCTCACGCATTTTATTTGTGGTTTCAGTTTCACCGCAACTTAATTTTAGATTAAGCATTGTGTGCCTTTGCAATATCCCGTTTCCAATTAAACCAAGGTGCTTACAGGAGAAATGGAAGTGGTTCTCAAACAATATAAAGCAGCAAAAGCCTGGGAATACCAACAGAGAACAAATTGCAGGCCGCTCCTCTCTGTTCTGGCTAAATGACTTCCAGACACAGCTGCAGAAAAACCAATTCCAGAGAACTATTGCGTTCTTTTTAATTTATAGCAACGTGAATTGGCAATCAAAGCGAAAGTGAATCTCTGTAGATTGCATGGTAAGGTACTAACAATTCCAATATATATGAGCACACTATTTAACTTTTGTTTATAATGATGTGTGTGTGTGCGCGCGCGCGAGTGTATGTGAACTGTGATGGGATTCGGATGATGCAGCTCAAATTTCTAGGTGACACATTTTGTCACATTTATCTGAATAGTTTATGAGTTACTCTCGGAAATGGTGCTGTAAATGTCACCTTGAATGTTCACTTCAGTTTAGTTTACCGAGGTACAGTGAAAAGCTTTTTGATTCAATGATTCATGACTCACCTAGTCATAGAGTGATACAGTATGGAAACAGGCCCTCCAACCCTACCTGCCCACACCGACTAACATGCCCCATCTACACTAGTCCCACCTGCCTGCATTTGGCTCATATCCCTCTAAATCTGTCCTATCCATGTGCCTGTCTAATTAGACAATAGACTATAGGTGCAGAAGTAGGCCATTCAATGTGATCATGGCTGATCATCCCCAATCAGTACCCCGTTCCTGCCTTCTCCCCATATCCCCTGACTCTGCTATCTTTAAGAGCCCTATCTAGCTCTCTCTTGAAAGAGCTCTTGTTTTATTTCTTAAACGTTACGGTAGTCCCTGCCTCAACTACCTCCTCTGGCTTGAAAAACTAGATAACACAAGATGCCACAAAACTCCTGCTGATTTACTCCAGCACTTTGTGTTTTTTTACTCGGGATTCCTGCACCTGCAGTTCCGTGTGTTTCCATGGGACTTGTGTAGTTTTGTTTACTGATCGTGACGTTGTGTTGCAGCCATGTCTTTGGGGAACGGGTTTGGTGATATTCGCCACACCAGTTCACTAATGATCGGCCGTCACCAAGTGACGGGTGTCAGGGGTTACGGGGCGCAGGCAGGAGAACGGGGTTGAGAGGGAAAGATAGATCAGCCATGATAGAATGGCAGAGTAGACTTGATGGGCCGAATGGCCTAATTTTGCTCCCAGCACTTAAAAACTTATGAACTGTCAAGCTGGAGAACTACCTGTCCCATGTGGGAAATTGTGATAACTGCAGTCCCACAGAGTGGACCATAATTCGCCATAATTTATCAAGGCTTTCAGAGACGCGCTGTAAAATTAGAATTCCCATTCTGCCCAGAGATCAGAAAAATTTTCAAGGAGGTTCCAAAGATTTGTGGAATTATTTCTAACTCTGGCTGCAAAGTACCTCTTTGTAAGGATATGCAGGGAATGGAGGGATGTGTACAGGGTTTCCAACTTCCTCACTCCCAAATAAGGGACAAAAGGTCAAAATAAGGGACAAATTCCCAACGGCAATTCATTGACTGACTCGGCCGTGGCTGGGTGAATGATGAGCTGGCCCGGGTGCTGGACTGCACACAAAGCCCAGCCGGCGGGCCAGCCGAGGAGTTTTGCGTCACGCGCAAAGTCCGGCATCCAACTCGTGAACCGATGATTGGCCATGAGAAGGAGGGGTTGTGGTGGTGTCGGCGGTAAGCGAAGGTCCGAAGGTCGGACAGCTGGCCGGGCTGCCGACCGATGTGGCCACGGGCGAGGTGCTGCTGCTGCACTCCATGGGCTGCACTACGTCGGGACGGGTGAGGCGGGGCCGGACGCGGCGTTCCGACCCGCAGTCCCCTCGACCCGAGTAGTAGCAGTCAAATACGGGAGAAGGACAAACCAATTTAGCCTAATACACGGGATGTCCCGGCTAATACGGGACAGTTGGCAACCCTGGATGTGGATCATATTCAGGCAGGGGCGATTAGTTTGGTTCAGTTTAGTTTTATTGTCACTTGCACCGAGGTACAGTGAAAAGCCTTTGTTGCGTGTTATCCAGTCAACAGAAAGACAACACATGATAACAGTCAAGACATTTACAGGGAATAATGTTTAGTGCAAGGTTAAGTTAGCAAAGTTCAATCAAAGATAGGCTGAAGGTCATCAAAAGCCATGTAACCATTTCAAAGAAAAATCTAGTAAATCTTTCAAAACATTACAATATCACAATGTCAACAATTGGAAATTCATCACTACTCTGTATTGTGTGGAAATTCTTGTAATTAATTTATGAGCTCAAAATTGTGAAAATTAAATTAAATACAGTACATGGGTAAAAATATACCTTAAATGTTTTTGAGCACACGATATATTGTAATTTTCTTTAATTTTCTTCATAAACAAAAATTAGAATTAATCATTTTCCGATTGTGTTTACAGCTGGAACCTTATGAAATTCTCAGATGCATTTTCCCCCAAGTGAAACCTTCACCAACTATTTTTAAAATAAGCTAATAAACGTGCCTACTGCCTCTACAATACTAAAATAGCTTGCACTTTGCAAATTATAAATCCCAGTTGCTAAATCTAAATATTTCTATGTTATTCCCATGATTATTGTGCTGTACATTTGTAAGAGTCAAAACACAGAAACACACAATGGATTTAAATTTGGTTTAGAGATACAACGTGGAAACAGGCCCTTCGGCCCACTAACTCCACGCCGACCTTCGATCCCCGTACTCTGGCACTATCCGACACACTAGGGACAATTTACAATCTTTACCAAAGCCAATTAACCTACAAACCCGTACAGACAGCACCCGTAGTCAGGATCGAACCCAGGTCTCTGGCATGGTAAGGCAGCAACTCTACCTCTGCCCCACTGTGCCGCCCTAATTTACTTCAGAACAGCTTCCTCATAGCCCTTACCAAATTCTTAACATTTCTATCTCCAATGCAATGCCCAGTACTATCCTACACACTAGGAACAATTTATAATCTTTACCAAAGCCTATTAACCTACAAACCTGAGATGGGCATAAAAAGCTGGAGTAACTCAGTGGGACAGGCATCATCTCTGGAGAGAAGGTTCGGGTCGAGACCCTTCTTCAGACTGGTTAGGGATAAGGGAATGATGAGGTATGGACGATGATGTGGAGAGATAACGAACAATGAATAAAAGATATGCAAAAAAGTAACGATGATAAAGGAAACAGGCCATTGTTCGCTGTTTGCAGGGTGAAAACGAGAAGCTAGTGCGACTTGGGTGGGGGAGGGATGGAGAGAGAGGGAATGCCAGGTCGACCTAAAGTGAGAGAAATCAAATTTATACCACCCGGCTGTAAGCTGCCCAAGCGAAATATGAGATGCTGTTCCTCCAATTTGCATTTAGCCTCACTCTGACAATGGAGGAGACCCAGGACAGAAAGGTCTGTGTAGGAATGGGAAGGAAAATTAAAGTGTCCTGCAACCGGGAGATCAGGTAGGTTCAGGCGGACTGAGCGAAGGTGTTTAGCGAAACGATCACCCAGGTTGCGTTTGGTCTCGCCGATGTATAAGAGTCCACATCTTGAACAACGGATACAGTAGATGAGGTTGGAGGAGGTGCAAGTGAACCTCTGCCTAACCTGAAGGGACTATCGGGGTCCCTGGACAGAATCGAGGGGGGAGGTAAAGGGACAGGTGTTGCATCTCCTGTGGTTGCCGTGGAAGGTACCTGGGAAGGGGGTGGTTTGGGTGAGAAGGGATGAGTCAACCAGGGAGTTGCGGAGGGAACGGTCTCTGCGGAAGGTGGAGAGGGGTGGAGAAGGGAAAATGTGACTAGTGGTGGGATCCCGTGGGAGGTGGCGGAAATCTCTGAGGATTACAGTGCACTCATAAAGTATTCAGACCCCTTCACTTTTTCCACATTTTGTTACGTTACACCCTTATTTTAAAATGGATTAAATTCATTTTTTATCATCAATCTACACAATACCCCAGAATGAAGAAGCAAAAACAGGTGTTTAGAAATTTTTGCTAAGTAATTCAAAATAAATAACTGAAATAAGGATTCAGACCCTTTGCTATGACACTCAAAATTGAGCTTAGATTCATCCTGTTTCCATTGATTATCCTTGAGATGTTTCTACAACTCGATTGGAGTCCACCAGTGGTAAATTAAATTGATTGGACATGATTTGGAAAGGCACACACCTGTCTATATAAGGTCTCACAGTTGACAGTGCAGGTCAGAGCAAAAATTAAGCCATGAAGACGTAATTGTTTGTAGACCTCTGAGAGAGGATTGTGTCGAGACACAGATCTGGGGAAGGGTATAAAACAATTTCTGCAGCATTGCAGGTCCCGAAGAGCAGGGTGGCCTCTGTCATTCTTAAATGGAAGAACTTTGGAACCACCAGGGCTCTTCATAAAGCTGGCTTTCCGGCCAAACTGAGCAATCGGAGAAGGGCCTTGGTCAGGGAGGTGACCAAGAATCCGATGGTCACTATGACAGAGCTCCAAAATTCCTCTGTGGAGATGGGAGAACCTTCTGGAAGGACAACTATATCTGCAGCACTCCACCAATCAGGCCTTTATGGTAGAATGGCCAGACGGAAGCCACTCCTGAGTAAAACGCACATGACAGCCCATTTGGAGTTTGCCAAAAGGAATGAGAAACAAGATTCTCTGGTCTGATGAAACCAAGATTGAACTCTTTGGCCTGAATGCCAAGCATCACGTCTGGAGGAAATCAGGCACCGCTCATCACCTGGCCAATACCATACCTACGGTGAAGCATGGTGGTGGCAGCATCATGCAGTGGGGATGTTTTTCAGCAGCAGGAACTGGGAGACTAGTCAGGACTGAGGGAAAGATGAACGGAGCAAAGTACAGAGAGATCCTTGATGAAAACCTGCTCCAGAGTGTTCTGGACCTCAGACTGGGGCAGAGTTTCACCTTCCAACAGGACAACGACCCTAAGCACACAGCCAAGACAATGCAGGCGTGGCTTCATGACAAGTCTGTGAAAGTCCTTGAGTGGCCCAGCCAGAGCCCGGACTTGAACACGATCGAACATCTCTGGAGGGACCTGAAAATAGCTGTGCATCAACGCTCCCCATCCAACCTGACAGAGCTTGAGAGGATCTGCAGAGAAGAATGGGAGAAATTACCCAAATACAGGTGTGCCAAGCTTGTAGCGTCATACCCAAGAGGACTTGAGGCTGTAATCGCTGCCAAAGGTGCCTCAACAAAGTACTGAGTAAAGGGTCTGAATATTTCTGTAAATGTGATATTTCAGTTATTTCTTTTTTAATTTTCTTTATTAGAAGCAATGTACATTACAATGATATAAGCCAAAAATAACATAATACATTTCCTGCACCACTTCTTATTTTATACTTTAAGAAGAAGAATAAGAGGAAGAATAGAGAAAGTTAGATAGGATAGTAAGTGCGTGAAAGAGTGATCAGGGAGAACCCGTAGAAGCATAGGACAAAAGAGACTAAAAAGAAAAACAAAGGAAAAGAAAGTAAAAAATAGAAGACAGAAAATATGAGAGAGTAAAATAAGCCAAGATAAAAGGGATGTACCTACTTCGTATCTGTACACACCCCTCACCAGGTCCTGATACCATTTATTTTCAGAGTTGTGTAGCACCCTATGCTTGTAATAAGTCGATAAATGGAGACCAAATCTTTTGGAAATGGTCTGATTTGCCTGCTAGGAGGAATCTCGTATCTTCTAGGTGTAACGTTTCGGAATATTGAGATCCGCATTTTTATCGTTGGTGTGGGAGCGTTTTTCCAGAATTTAAGTATACGTTTTTTTTTGCCATTATTAAGCCATAATTAAGGAAGTTCTTTTGGAACGAAGTCAGCTCACAGCTGGCTTCCATTGTTCCAAAATTAATCAATTCTGCATTCGGTTTCAATTTTATTTTGAATAATTTTGTAAAAATTTCAAAGATTTAATTCCAGAATTTTTGGATTTTTATGCAAAAAACAAAGGAATGCACTATGGTTGCTTCTTGGTATAAACATTTATCACAAATTGAGGAGACATTTGGAAACAATTTACTTATTTAATTTTTGAATAATATAGTCTATGTAAAGTTTTAAATTGGATTAAAATATGTCTTACATTGATCGAGCATTTGTGCACATATAGCAAGTGTTTATCCCAGCTTTCTTTTGAAATTTTTATAGCTAGTTCTTGTTCCAATCTCTTCTAATTCCATCAGATTATGGTATTTCTAAATTTAGGACTAGACTAAGTGGGACCCGTTGGGTCCCATGTTCACGCGGGAGGGCTGGTCCCCCAATGTAATATTCCACCTCTCCACCAATTCCAATATTGGTGGCCAGTGCGGGGGAGCTTTCTGGAGCGCTGGTATGGGTGTTGTTGGCTGCAGGGACTACTGGTCTCCAGAGGGCTAGTATGGAAATTGTGGGCCAAATGGATTCTTGGGGTGGCAGCTCAGTCCCTCAAGCCTGATGTGCTGGCAGCTCAGTCACGGCTGGCGGGCTGACAGTTGACTCACCGCTATTCCTTGAAATTGCAGCCGTGCCTTTTCACTTCAAGCCAAAGCCCCCAAGCCACCATTTGCAGTAGTGCCTTTTCACTTTTAGAACCAAGAGACACTCTTTCAGCAAGCCTTTTAGAACCAATAGCGACACTCTTTCAGCAAGCCTTTTAGACCCAATAGACACTCTTTCTGCAACCATTTTAGACCCAATAGAGACACTTTCTGCAACCATTTTAGACCCAATAGAGACACTTTCTGCAACCATTTTAGACCCAATAGCCACTCTTTCTGCAACCATTTCTAGACCCAATAGCCACACTTTCTGCAACCATTTTAGACCCAATAGAGACACTTTCTGCAACCATTTTAGACCCAATAGCCACACTTTCTGCAACCTTTTAGAACCAATAGCCACTTTCTGCAACCTTTTAGAACCAATAGCCACTTTCTGCAACCTTTTTAGAACCAATAGCCACTTTTTGCAACCTTTTTAGAACCACATTAAGGGCACTCACAGTTGAGTAGACATGTGTTCAGTGCTGCTCAGAGAGACTGAGTGAGGCACACCACTGGCTTCCCCCATCTTGCAGAGACTGAGTGAGGCACACCACTTCCTGGTTTTATAATCCCTACCCCTCCCTCCAGCAGGGGCAGCAGAGAGAATGGGAAATATTTTAAAAACAGTAATATCTCTCTGATTTTTCATCGATGAGAAAAATCCTCTGGTCCTGCAAGGCGGAGGAGGGCTCTGAGCGAGGTGGCCAAAAATGACGGCCGTAGGTGACGGCGTTCTCTCGGAAATCACAGCACAGCGAGCCAAAAGCGGTCAAGATCAGACTTTTAGTAATATAGATAATATTATACAAATATGATATTAAATTAGTTGAATCTGCCTTTATATTCATTGCTTCGTCTAATAAGTCTGGAGACAAATTTTGATATAGTTATTTCTTTTTCATTTGCAAACATTTCCAAACACCTGTTTTCTCTTTTTTTTTTATGAGGTATTGTGTAGATTGATGATAAAAAATGAATTTAATCAATTTTAGAATAAGGCTGTAATGTAACAAAATGTGGAAAAAGTGAAGGGGTCTGAATACTCAGGGGTGTTGTATGCGACGGCTGATGGGGTGGAAGGTAAGGACTGGGGGTGCTCTGTCTCTGATGCGAGGAGGGGGAGCAAGGGCGGACCTGCGGGGTGCCTAGGAGACACAAGTGACGGCCTCATCCATGATGGGGGAGGGGAACCCCTGTTCCTAAAGAATGAGGACATCTTGGATGTCCTGGTATGGAACACCTCATCTTGGGGGCAGATGCGGCGTAAACGGAAGAATTGGGAGTAGGAGATAGTCTTTGCAGGAAGCAGGGTGGGAAGATGTGTAGTTGAGATAGCGTAGAAAAAGTCGTACTAGCTTCTCGTTTTCACTCGACAAACAGCTAAAAATGGCCTGATTCCTTTATCATTGTTACTTTTTTGCATATCTTTTATTAATTGTTCGTTATCTCCCCACATCATCATCTATATCTCTCATTTCCCTTATCCTTAACCAGTCTGAAGAAGGATCTCTACCCGAAACGTCACCCATTCCTTCTCTCCAGAGATGCTGCCTGCCCCGTTGAGTTACTCTAGCTTTTTGTGTCTATCTTCAGTTTAAACCCGCATCTGCAGTTCCTTCCTACATACCTGCACGTCTTTGGAGTATGATAGGAAACTCCACGCGGCCACAGGGAAAACATACAAATTCCGCACAGACAGCACCCGTGGCCAGGACCGAGCCCACATCTCTGGTGCTGCAAGGCAGCAACTCCGCTGCTGCGCCTCCAGGCCGCAAAAGTATTGCAAGGCAACGGACAACAGGTGCGACAAAGTTGGTGTTCCAGTTCACATGTAACGTTGCTTCTCTGGGTTAATAGCCATGTTGCAATAACGCAGATTGGAACTTGCAACCCTATGGATGGTGCACAATGGGGAAATAATTTTGCTTCTCCTATGTGGGATGGTTACGCAATGAGTCTCTCGTGATTTTGAGATTTTGGTCGGAGCGTGTGTGACCGAGAGACGAAGATTACACAGCGTTTGCAGAAAGACATGGGAATACGGCATTTCCAATGTTTCTATTCCCGTCTCAAAATAAAGGGGAGGCTAATTGGCAGCTTCTTCGGCACAGAGATTGTAGGCTGCGGGGCCTGTTCCTGTGCCGTGCTGTTCTTCCTCCTGTGTTCTAATTGGAAATGAGGAGAAATATCTTCACTCTGGGCTGCGGTGAAAGCGTTGGAATTTTCAGCACCCCAGGGCGGTGAGGACTTGGCCATTGATTGCGTTCAAAGCAGACGCCAATACATTCCTGGCTATTAACAGAATCAGGAGGAATGGGGATAGGGCAGGAAAACAGCCTTGCTGTGCTAAATCAGCCGAGATCTTGTTGAGTGGCAGAATGGGCTGGAGGGGAATAGAAGCCTATCCCTGCTCCTTATCTTCTTGCCCTTGTTCTGACTTGATGATTAGCTACACTGTCATTTCATACGATATCAAGAATATTTTTCCAGTCGTTCGTCTCTCTGATCTAAACTTAATGATCCTTAAAAGTTAGTCAACTGGAATAATATTTTCCGAAATTCAATAATTATTCCCATTGAGCAATGAAGCTGATACCTGTTTAAAAAAAAAACGATTCACCTCAAGGCTCAGCACTGGCATGGAAATGTTAAAGCTTCCTTGAACTGGAAGACACAAAGATCTAGAGAAACTCAGCAGGTCAGGCAGCTTCTCTGGAGAACGTAGGGTGGCGCAGTTGATAGAGCCTCTGCCTCACTGCTTCAGAGACCCAGGTTTGATCCTGACCTGGGGAGTTTGCTCCCTGTCTGGAGTTTGCATGTTCTTCCTGTTTTGGTATTGGTTCCCTCCGGGTGCTCTTGTTTCGTCCCACATCCCAAACACGTGCAGGTTTGTAAATTGACCCCAGACTGTTTAGGGAGTCAAAAAAGGCAGCCAACATCATCAAGGACCCACACCATCCTGGCCACGCACTCATCTCTCCACTACCATCGGACAGAAGGTACAGGAGCCTGAAATCTGTTACATCCAGGTTCAGGAACAGCTTCTTCCCCACAGCCATCAGGATATTAAACTCGCCAACAAACAGACTCTGAACTGTAACAGCCTATTGCACTTTATCTGCTTATTTATGTGTATCATGAACTGAACTGTTCTGCATTTTTGCTTACAATATTCTGTTGTGCTGCAGCAAGCAAGAATTTCATTGTCCTATCTGGGACACATGACAATAAACTCTCTTGACTTGACTTGAGAAAGTGGGATAACATAAAACGAATGTGAATGTGCAATCAATGGTCCGGGTGGGAGGGGGCGGCACAGCGGTACAGTTGCTGCCTGCATGTGCAGAGTTTGTACGTTCTCCCTGTGACCCACGTGGGTTTTCTCCGGGTGCTTCAGCTCCCTTCCACATTCCAAAGACGTGTAGGTTAATTGGCTTCTGTAAGTTGTCCCTAGTGCGAAGGATAGAACTAGTGTACAGGGTGATCGCTGGTCGATGCAGACTCAGTGGGTCATAGGTCAGTGGCCCAAAAGGCATGTTTCCAGGCTGTATATCTAAACTAAACCAAACATGGACAGGTGACATTTTGGGTTGGGACCCTTCTTCAGATACTTGTTCTGTAATGTTATGCACAATATTATGCAATACAGACTCGCCTATAATTGTTCAGTTCATTTCTTTCTCCCTTTTACTATAACACTATATAAATAATAATCTTCCAGTTTACTATTTCACACTATCACATCCTAATTTCAATCTTGCACCTTGTGTAAATGCATCAAAGTACTCACTTCGTTCAATATCTTCAGTCAAACATGTTCTATCTAACTCTTCCTTTTACTTTAGGTTGTTTTAGAGGTGGCCGATTAGGAAAAGGGGAGATGCAGCGAGACCTGGGTGTCATGGTACACCAGTCATTGAAAGTAGGCATGCAGGTGCAGCAGGCAGCGAAAAAAAGCGAATGGTATGTTAGCTTTCATAGCAAAAGGATTTGAGTACAGGAGCAGGGAGGTTCTACTTCAGTTGTACAGGGTCTTGGTGAGACCACACCTGGAGTATTGCGTACAGTTTTGGTCTCCAAATCTGAGGAAGGACATTATTGCCATAGAGGGAGTGCAGAGAAGGTTCACCAGACTGATTCCTGGGATGTCAGGACTGTCTTATGAAGAAGGACTGGATAGACTCGGTTTATACTCTCTGGAATTTAGGAGATTGAGAGGGGATCTTATAGAAACTTACAAAATTCTTAAGGGGTTGGACAGGCTAGATGCAGGAAGATTGTTCCCGATGTTGGGGAAGTCCAGGACAAGGGGTCACAGCTTAAGATAAGGGGGGAAATCCTTTAAGACCGAGATGAGAAAGACTTTTTTCACACAGAGAGTGGTGAGTCTCTGGAACTCTCTGCCACAGAGGGTAGTTGAGGCCAGTTCATTGGCTATATTTAAGAGTGAGTTGGATGTGGCCCTTGTGGCTAAGGGGATCAGAGGGTATGGGAGAGAAGGCAGGTACGGGATACTGAGTTGGATGATCAGCCATGATCATATTGAATGGCGGTGCAGGCTCGAAGGGCTGAATGGCCTACTCCTGCACCTAATTTCTATGTTTCTATGTTTAGAGAGTATTATCCTAGGCTTTACTTAGATGTTCATAAGTTCTAGGAGCAGAATTAGCCCAATCGGTCCATCATGTCTACTCCATCATTCAATCATGGCTGATCTATCTTTCCCTCTATAATCCCAGTGTCCTGCCTTCTCCCCATATCCCCTGACACCCTTACCTATCAAGAATCTGTCAATCTCCACCTAAAAAATATCCATTGACTAGGCCTATATCAAAGGCTGTCAATGAACCTGCTTTAGCACACATAATTAATGCAAAAGCAACTTGAAACATAACGTCTTGCATTTTATTCGGATACATTAATTTTAAATAAAACAGCAAATTTTTGTTTTGGAGGTACAGTGTGGAAATGGGCCCTTTGGCCCACCTAATTCGCACCGACCAGCGATGCCCGCACATAAACACCATCCTGCACACACTAGGGTCAATTTTATAGTTATGCCAAGTCAATTAACCTACAAACCTGGAGTGTGGGAGGAAACCGTGGATCTCGGAGAAAACCCACGCAGTCATGGGGGGAACGTACAAACTCAGTACAGACAGCACCCGTAGTCGGGATCGAACCCAGGTCTCTGGCGCTGTAAGTGCTGTAAGGCAGGAACTCTACCGCTGCGCCACCGTGCCGCTCTAATCTGAAATACAATATTTTAAAATAAATGTCTCCAAACCTGCTGATCATGGCCTCTTGGCACCAAATTTTGATATTCAGGGATCTGTTGGGTAACAAAATGGGCTGGAGGAGGGGAGGGGTAATAGAGAGGCAGAGTTGATGACATCTCCACACACACACACACACACACACACACACACCATCTCCACACCACACACACACACACACACACACACACACAACCACACACACACACACACACACACACACACACACACACACACACACACACACACACACACACACACACACACACACACACACACACACACACACACACACACACACACACACACACACACACACACAGCAACCAGGACAATGTTTCTCCCCCGGATACTTCTTATATAAGGAATCTTATAAAACCTAGCCAATTATTCATACTTCCCACTTGGGCAGCTTACAGCCCAGCTGTATGAATATTGATTTCTCTAACTCCAAGTAACACTTGCTTTCCTTCTCTCTGTGCCTGTCCCCATCCTAGTTCCCCGACTAGTTTCATTGTCCTCCTGATTAACTTTACTTATTGTATGCCTCGTCGTCACCTTCCCTTCAGCCAACAATGACCCATTGTACATTTCCTTGATCATTGTCTGCTTCAATCTGTCGTCTTCACAACTAGCATCGGCAGTTCCTTCCTATGCAATTATTCATATTGCCCCTGCTTGCAGTTAACTTTTTAAACATTTTTAATCATCTGAACGTAATTGACTGCCATTATCTTAGTTACCATACAATCTATCACACTCGTTCCCTAAAGAAGGCATATGGCAGGTGTCAGATGAATATTTTAGTTTTATTTTAAATGGCAGTAGTTGGTATTCCCACCGGCAGCAATGGACTTCTGCTTTTGTTCTCTACTATTTGATATCATCCACTTTCTCAATGAGCAGTTTCCTAATCACAATGTTCAGGATTGATTAGTCATGTAGTAATTAATATTTCATCTGAAAGGACAGAAAAGAATTGTTGTCACTAAAGGTGTTCTTTAAAGATGTGAGCTGACTGTGGAGATAGAAGGCAGTTCACAAACAGTAGACTTATGGTTGACTAACAACCTCGAGACATGAGATTTGAATGGAAAATCATGAATATTCATACATGTCTCGCGAATATTCATGGGAATGATTCATGAATATTCAGGCCATGATGGAGAAATGCTACCTAAAATATTAACTCGGGTTCTCATTCCATTGACAATGCCTGGCCTGCTGAGTTACTCCAGAACTTTGTTTTTGGCTCAGTATTGCAGCATCTGCAGTTTATTACAGGATGTCTCCAGAACTCAACCCTTGTCTGTACAGAGTTTTGTACGTTCTCCCCATGACCAGCGTGGGATCTTCGGTTTCCTCCAATACTCCAAAGACGTACCGGTTTGTGGGTTAATTGGTTTGGTATCATTGTAAATTGTCCCTAGTTTGTGGATAGCACCTAAACAAAACTTTTCACTGTACCTCGGTAGACGAGAAAATAATAAACCAATACCAATGTCAATGGCACAGTTTAAAGTTTATCATTTTATGAAATGTTAGGGATCCTTAATCATTTTAGTAAAATTACGTATAATTTTACAGCATGTTGCATCTTAAGTGCATTATAATACTTCATACATTTATGGCATGCTTAGTTTGTGCATCATATTTTCCATTAAGCTGACACACAAAAGGCAAATAATGAATATCTGTTATCCGAAAGTGCAAAGTAATGGTAAAACGTGATATGTCATTTAGTAATCAAACAACATGGATAGGACAGGTTTGGAGGGATATGGACCAAGTGCAGTCAGGTGGGATGAGTATAGCTGGGACATTGTTGGCCGGTGTGGGCAAGTTGAGCCGAATGGCCTGTTTCCACATTGTATCACTTTATGACTCCAATTAGTACAGTAAAAAGGGTCATCTTCAATGAATCTCACCATTTTGACTTTGTGTAACTTGGGAAATGGAGAGCGAATCAATTAGATTTTATGTTAATTAATGAACCATTGGTAAAGGAGAATTGAATAACATGCACAGCTGATAGCAATGATTCAGATCACAAATAAATCACTTAATTTAATGATACCATCATTGGAAATTAATCACATTTTCTCTCACCATCCAGAAAAATAAATTTCTCAAATTGAGTTCTCTCGAAATGAGTAAGAAGGAACTGCAGATGCTGGTTAAAAACTGAAGATAGACACGAAATGCTGGAGTAACTCAGCGGGACAGGCAGCATCTCTGGAGAGAGTTTTGGGTCAAGACCCTTCTTCAGGCCTTCTTCGATACCTATTCCTTGTCTCCAGAGATGCTGCCTGTCCAACTGAGTTACTCCAACACTTTGTGTCTACTCCCGAAATGAGGCCTGAAATGGAAAATAAATTTCAAAATATTTTTTAAAAAGTTGTGTTCAGAATAAACATGATTGTTTTGCATTCCAATTATGCGGGTATCATGTTCGGCACAGCATTGTAGACCAAAGGGCTTGTTACACTGTTCTACGTTCTAATGTAAGGCAGGAATACTCTGGTCAAATGCCTTCTTGAAGGATTGTGTTCATGTGTACTATTATGTCATATATAAGTATGTGTAGGAATTTACTGCAGATGCTACTTTACACTGAAGATAGGCACAAAATGCTGGAGTAACTCAGCAGGTCAGGCAGTATCCCTGGAGAAGAAGGATGGGTGACGTTTCGGGCCGAGACCCTTCTTCAGACTGAAAGAAGGGTTCTGACCCGAAACATCACCCGTCCTTTTTCTCCAGAGATGCTTCCTGACCCGCTGAGTTACTCCAGTTCTTTATGTCTCTCTACTTGTACACCTGTAGAATTTCAAGAGTGTATTGCCTCACAATGACAGAAACCCGAGTTTGATCCTAATCTCGGGTGCTATCTGTGTGGAGTTTGCACGTTCTCCCGGTGACTGTGTGGGTTTCCTCCGGGAGCTCAGCTTTCCCACCGCATCCCAAAGATGTGCGGGCTTGTAGGCCTCTGTAAATTGCTGTTAGAGTGCAGGGAGTGGATGTGAAAGTACGATAGTAGAGAACTAGTGCGAACGGGCGATCTTTAGTCAGCATAGAATTGGTGGGCTGAAGGGCCAGTTTCCATACTGTTTCCATGCTGTTTCCATGCTAAGAATGGATCGACCAGGCTTATATTAAAGACTGGATTGACTGGGCTTATATTCACTGGGATTTAGAAGGATGGGAGGGGATCTTATAGAAACATACTGTATACAATTCTTAAAGGATTGGACAGGCTCGATGCAGGAAATAAATTCCCGATGTTGGGGGAGTCCGGAACCAGGGGTCACAGTTTAAGAATAAGTGGTAGGCCATTTAGGACTGAGATGAAGAAAAACGTTTTCACCCAGAGAGTTGTGAATCTGTGGAATTCTCTGCCACATAAGGCAGTGGAGGCCAATGCACTGGATGTTTTCAAGAAAGAGTTAGAATTAGCTCTTAGGGCTAATGGAATCGAGGGATATGGGGGAAAAAGCAGGAACTGGGTACTGATTCTGGATGATGAGCCATGATCATATTGAATGGCGGCTCTGGCTCGAAGGGCCGAATGTGCCCACTCCTGCACCTATTTTCTATGTGTCTCTAAACTAAAAAGTGATGAATTATTTGAAAAGAGATGAAAAGGACCAGATCTGGCAATTGAAACTCGTGATTGCTGCATGAAATACACAAAAGATACAAAATGAATAACAAATGCAAAGGAAATCAATGTAATATAATGAAGTAGCAACTTGAAAAGAAAACTTTAAATTTTGAAAATATGAAACGAAACTAATGAGCCAAAAAGCCTGTGACAGAAGGACCACTTCATCGTGCATGAATGAAGCTTTACTTAAAATTATGTGAATTAGGTGTGTTAACATCTGAAAGATTAAGAAAGTAAATGTTCTAAGGGTTCTGAACAGCTTGTCAGCTGCTCACAGAGCGGCACGAAATGCTCAGTCAAATGGGTTGTTGATTACATTCAAAAACCTGGCTGACAGAAATATGTTAAAGAAAAATTAGTAATAAGAAAGAAAACAAAAGCAACATTGCCAATGTGAGCTCCATCCCGCTTGTATAAACTGAGAATGATTTAACTAAAGTAGATCACACAGAGACTGAAAAAATAGAATACTTCAGTGAGCTAGAGTAGACCAGAAACTCCTCGGACCTGGTTCTATGCTGCTTGAGAGCAATAGGATGAAGGTCTATCCTTCCAATGGTACTGATTACTGGTAGTGAAGAGCAGCAGGGTAACACAGTGGTAGAGTTGCAGCCTCAAGGGCCTGTCCCACTTTCACGACCTAATTCACAACCTCTGCCGAGTTTGCCCTTGACTCGTACTCGCAGCATGGTCGTCACGAGGTCGTAGGAGGTCATAGGTAGGTCGTAGGTAGGTCATAGCAGGTCGTGATGCTAGTCAAAGGACAAAGGACATTTATTGTCACATGCACCAATTGGGGTAGTGAAATTTGACTTGCCAAGCAGCACACAGATAAAGATAAGACACAACACTAAAGAATTAACAATAAACATAAAAAAACATCCCCCTACAATGGTTCCCACTGTGGGGGAAGGCACAAAGTTCAGTCCCATCCCATGTCCACCCATAGTCGGGCCTATTGAGGCCTCCGCAGTCGGCGCTATGGCGGCCCGATGTTTTAGGCCTTCTTGCCGGGTGATGGTGCTCCGGCGTTGGGAGAACCCTCTCAGCGGCTTGGGACACCTGGAACGGCCGCTTCCTTACTGGAGTCCGTGGCTTCCGAAGCCAACAAGGCCGCGCCAGATGGAGCTCCACCCCTGGCGATCTCACCGAGAGATCCCAGGCTCCTGATGTAAAAGTTCAGCGCAGCCGGCCGCCCCACAGTCCCGCAGCTCCGTGATGTTCACCTGCGGTCTCAGCATTCCGGAGCTCCAGCAACCCAGGCAAGGCATCGCCCGCTCGGCTCCACGATGGTGCTCCAGCGCTGCGCCACCTCCGAAGCTGAGGTTCTGGGCGGTCCCCTCAGGAAACGCCGCACCAGGCCCGCTGGTAGGCCGCGAGGACGGGTCGAAGTAGCAGCTCGGAGAAAAGCTGCCTCTCCAACCAGGTAGGGACCAGGAAAAGCAGTTTCCCCCTTCCCCACCCCCCACATAAAAAAGAATAGACTCCAAAACAAAACACTAAAACTCACTAAAAATAAAAGAAAGAAGTTAAAAGAGAGACAGCTGCAGGCTGGGCAGCCATACCAACTGGACGGCGCCCCCTAGTCGTAGGTACTCGTGGCATCAAGTAGGTCGGGCGTTTTTTCAACATGATGAAAAATGTCCACGAGTAAATAAAGGTTGTCAATTAGGCTGTGAAAGTGGGATAGGCCCTTTACAGCGCCAGAGATCCCAGTTTGACCCTGACTACGGGTGCTGACTGCATGGAGTTTGTACCTTCTCCCCGTGACCTGTGAGGGTTTTCTCCAGGATCTCTGGTTTCCTCCCACACTCCAAAGATGCACAGGTTTGTAGTTTAATTCGCTTGGTATAATTGTAAATTGTCCCTAGTGTGCCGAAGTGCCTGTTTCTGGGTTCTAAAGTGTATCTAAAGTGTAGTCTCTATGGGCCTGTCCCACTGGTGATTTTTTAGGCAACTACCAGCAACTGTAATAGTCATAGCAGGTCATCGATAAACCGGCAACAACCTACGTCATCCTGGCAACAACCTACGACAGCACCTACATCAGGAGAAGTCAAGCTACTCTCATTGGCGTCAAACTCACTGTCGCCGAAAAATGTTCATAATGTTGAAAATTTAGCGGCGACCAGAAAGACGCTACGACTTTTTGTGCGACTGAGGAGACGACTCCCGGCGACCGCCGGCGAACATGTGGCGGCAAACTAGTAGCCTGTAGTTGCCCAACAGTTGCCTAAGTGGGACAGGCCCATTAGTATATCTCTAACCTAAAAAAAATAGAGTCCTTGCCTGAAACCAGTCCTATCTACCGATCTTTCCTGACGTATTGAATGTTTCCAGATATTTCTAACTTTGTTTCCATTACCTGCAGCAATTTACTTTTGTTTGAACTCCTTCATTATGAATGCCGTGGAATTTGGTGCAAACACATCACCCTACGCCCAGACAGTTGTGTGGGATGTTCACTATGGAGCGCTGAGTGCTCTTCTAAGCTTTCAGCCCAGAAGCATAATATGCCCTCACGTCGGCACTCGATTACAAAAACCCAGCGTATAATTTTCTGTTAATTAATCATAATGGATTGTAAAATCATACTCTGCGGGGTTTCTATATTAACCTCGTTGAATAATGTGTGGGAACAAAGGAAATAAAAACCCTTCTGCTGGAACAGTAGGAAGTTTCCCATTGTTCTGGCTACGATATAACTAGAGTAAACAGAAAATTCACACTAGCAAGTTTAAAACCAATATTAGGAAGAGTGATTGCATTTAAAGATCAGAAATCTGATCAAAATGGCTGCCTCCTGGATCACTGTACAGTACAAGATGTCTTTAAATTGTTCCATGAGCAACTTTTAATAGACAATAGGTGCAGGAGTAGGCCATTTGGCCCTTCGAGCCAGCACCGCCATTCAATGTGATCATGGCTGATCATCCCAAATCAGTACCCTGTTCCTGCCTTCTCCCCATATCCCTTCACTCCGCAATTTTTTTAGACAGGTACATGGAGAGGACAGATTTATAGGGATATGGGCCAAACTCAGGCAGGTAGGACTAGTGTAGATGGGGTGTGTCGGGCGATGTGGCAAAATTGGGGCCAAAGGGCCTGTTTCCACGAATCTATGACAGGAGACACCACACCATACTCTTTAACGTTAATAGCCTTGATTTTGTAGTGTGAGGCCATTGTTTCCAATGGATTATATAATCACCAGGGCCCCGAACTAACCTGGTTTGGATCTGTGATTGGATCTACTCCAGCAAAGTTCTGGAGTAATTCAGTGGGTCAGGCAACACCTTTGGAGGGCATGGATTGGAAACATTTCGATGTGTTGAGATTATTTTGGTGCTAAACAATATAGATTTCGACCATATCTAGTAATTCTAGAAAGGAATCTGTAAGATAGACACAAAATGCTGGAGTAACCCAGCGGGTCATGCAGCATCTCTGGAGAAAAGGAATAGGTAACGTTTCGAGTTGAAAACCTTCTTTAGTTTTAGTTTTAGAGATACAACACGGAAACAGGCATATCGGTCCACCAAGTCCGCGCTGACCAGCGATCCCTGCACACTAACACTATCTTGCACACTAGGGACAATTTCCAATTTTACCGGTCAATTAGCCTACAAAACTGTACGCCTTTGGAGTGCGGGAGGAAACTGAAGATTCAGGGGAAAGCCCACTCAGGTCACGGGGGGAACGTACAAACTCCGCACAGACAGCACCTGTAGTCAGGATCTAACCCGGGTCTCTGGCGCTGCAAGGCAGCAACGCTACCGCTGTGTCACCTTGCCGCCCATAATTCTTCTACAAGGCTCTTTGGCCCATCAACACTATTAGAACTGCATTCTACCCTACCAAAGTCTGCAACTTCACTGCCTGACATAAACCTCAAATTGCCAAGAATCTTGGAGAACAGGTGTGCTTCAATGAGAAGTGGCGAAGCGAATGCTAAGAACAGTAGCAAATTCACTGAAAAATAAGGTGCTAACCTGGTGAAATCATGGAACAGTAAACTATGAGACATCAGGAACATTTACGTTCGACTTTGCACTTTAGAAAGACAGCGCTGAAACAGACCCTTCGGCCCACCGAGTTGGCACCGATCAGAGATCAGCCCGTACACGAGCATTATCCTACACACTGTGGACGATTTACAATTTTACCCAAGCAAATTAACCAACAAAAACCTGTATGTCTTTGGAGTGTGGGAGGAAACCGGAGCAGCCGATGGAAACCCATGGCGGTCACTAGGAGAACGTACAATTTCTGTACTCACAGAACCCGCGGTCAGGATCAAACCCAGTCTCTGGCGTTCTAAGGCAGCAACTCTACCGCTGCGCCACTTTGTCGACCGTGGGGAAAACCGATCAATTAACATCAAAGTGAAAACATTCCAATGGTTGGAGCTCTTGGCGATCAGCCATCCCTGCCCCAGGAAATAATGAATGGAAAGTGATGTATTTCCAAGTCACATTGGTAGGTACCTTGCATGACGTTCATCTTTTTCAGTGCTGTCGCAGAAGTCAGAGAAAAGGGAATTAAACTTATGAAATAATTGTTACCATGCTGAAATGATAATAAATATTAATCTGTACTTAAAAAATTAATGTTCTTCATTAATCCAGGCGGTTGATAGATTATAATTTAAGATACACTGAAATATACGATCAATCTTAATGAAACAACTTTGCTTCCAGGGTAGTGAATGAAAAATTATACTTCACCAAACGCAAGTGGGGATTCATTAATATATTGGTAAAGATTGGTTTTAAACTGGTTCTTGATTATCAATTCGGCCGTTCCGAAGAAAATACTGCGGCCGTTAACTTGCCTTCTCCCGAAAGCATTCAAAATGTAATAACAAGGAACTGTAGGTGCTGGTTTATACCAACGACAGACACAAAACAGTGGGAGAGAGGGCAGTAGCGGGAGAGTCTAGGACCAGAGGTCGTAACTTTCGAAAGGAAATGAGGAGGAACTTCTATAGTCAGAGGGTGGTGAATCTGTGGAATTCATTGACACAGATGGTTGTGGAGGCCAAGTGAATATACAGTGGCTTGCAAAACTATTCATACCCCTTGAACTTTTCCACGTTTTGTCACGTTACAACCACAAACGTAAATGTATTTTATTGGGATTTTATGTGATAGACGAACACAAAGTGGTGCATAATTGTGAAGTGGAAGGAAAATTATACATGGATTCCACATTTTATTACAAATAAAAAACTGAAAAGTGTGGCGTGCAAAAGTATTCAGCCCCCTTAGTCAATACTTTGTAGAACTACCTTTCGCTGCAATTACAGCTGCAAGTCTTTTGGGGTATCTCTACCAGCTTTGCAGATCTAGAGACTGAAAATTTTTGCCCATTCTTCTTTGCAAAATAGCTCAAGCTCAGTCAGATTGAGCATGGAGCGCGTCTGTGAACAGCAATGTTCAAGTCTTGTCAGAGATTCTCAATTGGATTGAGGTCTGGACTTTGACTGGGCCATTCTAACACATGAATATGCTTTGATCTAAACCATTCCATTGTAGCTCTGGCTGTATGTTTAGGGTCGTTGTCCTGCTGGAAGGTGAACCTCCGCCCCAGTCTCAAGTCTTTTGCAGACTCTAACAGGTTTTCTTCCAAGATTGCTCTGTATTTGGCTCCATCCATCTTCCATCAACTCTGACCAGCTTCACTATCCCTGCTGAAGAAAAGCATCCCCACAGCATGATGCTGCCACCACCATGTTTCACAGTGGGGATGGTGTGTTCAGGGTGATGTGCAGTGTTAGTTTTACGCCACACATAGTGTTTTGCATTTAGGCCAAAAACTTCAATGTTGGTCTCATCAGACCAGAACACCTTCCTCCACATGTTTGCTGTGTCCCCAACATGGCTTGTGGCAAACTGCAAACAGGACCTCTTATGGCTTTGTTTCAACAATGGCTTTCTTCTTGCCACTCTTCCATAAAGGACCGATTTGTGGAGTGCACGACTAATAGTTATCCTGTGGACAGATTCTCCCACCTGAGCTGTGGATCTCTGCAGCTCCTCCAGAGTTACCATGGGCCTCTTGGCCGCTTCTCTGATCAATGCTCTCCTTGCCCGGCCTGTCAGTTTAGGTGGACGGCCATGTCTTGGTAGGTTTGCAGTTGTGCCATACTCTTTCCATTTTCAGATGATGGATTGAACAGTGCTCCATGAGATGTTCAAAGCTTGGGATATTTTTTTATATCCTAACCCTGCTTTAAACTTCTCCACAACTTCATCCCTGACCTGTCTGGTGTGTTCCTCGGGCTTCATGATGCTGTTTGTTCACTTAAGTTCTCTAACAAACCTCTGAGGCCTTCACAGAACAGCTGTATTTATACTGAGATTAGATTACACACAAGTGGACTTTATTTACTAATTAGGTGACTTCTGAAGGCAATTGGTTGCACTGGATTTTATTTAGGGGTATCAGAGTAAAGGGGGCTGAATAGTTTTGCACGCCACACTTTTCAGTTTTTTATTTGTAAAAAAATTTGAAAACCATGTATCATTTCCCTTCCACTTCACAATTATGCGCCACTTTGTGTTGGTCTATCACATAAAATTCCAATAAAATACATTTACGTTTGTGGTTGTAACGTGACAAAATGTGGAAAAGTTCAAGGGGTATGAATACTTTTGCAAGCCACTGTATATTCTAATGGTGCAGATTGATAGTATCTTGATTAGTATGGGTGTCAGTGGTTATGGGGAGAAGGTAGGAGAATGGGGTTGAGAGGGAAAGATAGATCAGCCATGATTGAATGACGGAGTAGATTTGATGGGCTCCTAGGACGTCTGAACTTTTGAAAATGCTGGAGTAATTCAGCGGGTGAGGCAGCATCCCTGAAGAAAATGGATAGGTGACTTATTAAGTCGAGACCCTTCTTCAGATTGAATGCAGGGGACTGGGCAAAAAAAAGTCTGATTTCCCCTATGAAAGGGAAATCATGCTTAGAAACATAGAAACATAGAAATTAGGTGCAGGAGTAGGCCATTCAGCCCTTCGAGCCTGCACCGCCATTCAATATGATCATGGCTGATCATCCAACTCAGTATCCCGTACCTGCCTTCTCTCCATACCCTCTGATCCCCTTAGCCACAAGGGCCACATCCAACTCACTCTTAAATATAGCCAATGAACTGGCCTCAACTACCCTCTGTGGCAGAGAGTTCCAGAGACTCACCACTCTCTGTGTGAAAAAAGTCTTTCTCATCTCGGTCTTAAAGGATTTCCCCCTTATCCTTAAGCTGTGACCCCTTGTCCTGGACTTCCCCAACATCGGGAACAATCTTCCTGCATCTAGCCTGTCCAACCCCTTAAGAATTTTGTAAGTTTCTATAAGATCCCCTCTCAATCTCCTAAATTCCAGAGAGTATAAAACCGGTCTATCCAGTCTTTCTTCATAAGACAGTCCTGACATCCCAGGAATCAGTCTGGTGAACCTTCTCTGCACTCCCTCTATGGCAATAATGTCCTTCCTCAGATTTGGAGACCAAAACTGTACGCAATACTCCAGGTGTGGTCTCACCAAGACCCTGTACAACTGAAGTAGAACCTCCCTGCTCCTGTACTCAAATCCTTTTGCTATGAAAGCTAACATACCATTCGCTTTTTTCACTGCCTGCTGCACCTGCATGCCTACTTTCAATGACTGGTGTACCATGACACCCAGGTCTCGCTGCATCTCCCCTTTTCCTAATCGGCCACCATTTAAATAATAGTCCGCTTTCCTGTTTTTGCCACCAAAGTGGATAACCTCACATTTATCCACATTATACTGCATCTGCCAAACATTTGCCCACTCACCCAGCCTATCCAAGTCACCTTGCAGTCTCCTAGCATCCTCCTCACAGCGAACACTGCCCCCCAGCTTAGTGTCATCCGCAAACTTGGAGATATTGCCTTCAATTCCCTCATCCAGATCATTAATATATATTGTAAATAGCTGGGGTCCCAGCACTGAGCCCTGCGGTACCCCACTAGTTACTGCCTGCCATTGTGAAAAGGACCGTTTACTCCTACTCTTTGCTTCCTGTTTGCCAGCCAGTTCTCTATCCACATCAATACTGAACCCCTAATACCGTATGCTTTAAGTTTGTATACTAATCTCTTATGTGGGACCTTGTCGAAAGCCTTCTGGAAGTCCAGATATACCACATCCACTGGTTCTCCCTTATCCACGCTACTAGTTACATCCTCGAAAAATTCCACAAGATTCGTCAGACATGATTTACCTTTTGTAAATCCATGCTGACTTTGTCCAATGATTTCACCACTTTCCAAATGTGCTGCTATCCCATCTTTAATAACTGACTCTAGCAGTTTCCCCACTACCGATGTTAGACTAACTGGTCTGTAATTCCCGTTTTTCTCTCTCCCTCCCTCCCTTAAAAAGAGGGGTTACATTTGCTACCCGCCAATCCTCAGGAACTACTCCAGAATCTAAAGAGTTTTGAAAGATTATCACTAATGCATCCACTATTTCCTGAGCTACTTCCTTAAGTACTCTGGGATGCAGCCTATCTGGCCCTGGGGATTTATCGGCCTTTAATCTATTCAATTTACCCAACACCACTTCCCGACTGACCTGGATTTCACTCAATTCCTCCTTTGACCCACAGTCCCTGCTATTTCAGGCAGATTATTTATGTCTTCCTTAGTGAAGACGGAACCAAAGTAGTTATTCAATTGGTCCGCCATATCCTTGTTCCCCATGATCAACTCACCTGTTTCTGACTGCAAGGGACCTACATTTGTTTTAACTAACCTCTTTCTCTTCACATATCTATAAAAACTTTTGCAGTCAGTTTTTATGTTCCCTGCCAGTTTTCTTTCATAATCTATTTTTCCTTTCCTAATTAAGCCCTTTGTCCTCCTCTGCTGGTCTCTGAATTTCTCCCAGTCCTCTGGTATGCTGCTTTTTCTGGCTACTTTGTACGCATCATCCTTTGCTTTGATACTATCCCTGATTTCCCTTGTTATCCACGGATGCACTACCTTCCCCGATTTATTCTTTTGCCAAACTGGGGATGAACAATTTTTGTAGTTCATCCATGCAGTCTTTAAATGTCTTCCATTGTATATCCACCGTCAACCCTTTTAGAATTAATTGCCAGTCAATCTTGGCCAATTCACGTCTCATACCCTCAAAGTTACCTTTCTTTAAGTTCAGAACCATTGTTTCTGAATTAACAATGTCACTCTCCATCCTAATGAAGAACTCAACCATATTATGGTCACTCTTGCCCAAGGGGGCACGTACAACAAGACGGCTAATTACCCCTTCCTCATTACTCAAAACCCAGTCTAAAATAGCCTGCTCTCTCGTTGGTTCCTCTACATGTTGATTTAGATAACTATCCCGCATACATTCCAAAAAATCCTCTTCCTCAGCACCCCTGCCAATTTGATTAACCCAATCTATATGTAGATTGAAGTCACCCATTATAAACTGTTTTGCCTTTGTCGCACGCATTTCTAATTTCCTGTTTGATACCATCCCAACTTCTCTGTTACTGTTAGGTGGCCTGTACACAACACCCACCAGCGTTTTCTGCCCCTTAGTGTTTTGTAGCTCTACCCATACCGATTCCACATCCTCCAAGCTAATGTCCTTCCTTTCCATTGCGTTAATCTCCTCTCTAACCAGCAACGCTACCCCACCTCCTTTTCCTTTCTCTCTATCCCTCCTGAATATTGAATATCCCTGGATGTTCAGCTCCCAGCCTACGTCACCCTGGAGCCATGTCTCCGTGATCCCAACTATATCATAATCATTAATATCTATCTGCACGTTCAACTCGTCCACCTTATTACGAATACTCCTTGCATTGAGACACAAAGCCTTCAGGCTTGTCTTTTACAACGCACTTACCCCTTATACAATTGACTAATCTTCTGGAATTTTTTGAAGATGTAACGAGGAAAATGAACAAGGGAGAGCCAATGGTTGTAGTGTACCTGGACTTTCAGAAAGCATTTGATATGATCCCTCATAGGAGATTAGTGGGCAAAATTAGGGCACATGGTATTGGGGGTAGGGTACTGACATGGATAGAAAATTGGTTGGCAGACAGGAAACAAAGAGTAGGGATTAACGGGTCACTTTCAGAATGGCAGGCAGTGACTAGTGGGGTACCACAAGGCTCGGTGCTGGGATTGCAGCTATTTACAATATACATCAATGATTTGGATGAAGGGATTCAAAGTATCGTTAGCAAATTTTCAGATGACACAAAGCTGGGTGGCAGTGTGAACTGTGAAGAGGATGCTATGAGAATGCAGGGTGACTTGGACATATAACCATATAATATAACCATATAACAATTACAGCACGGAAACAGGCCCTCTGGCCCTTCCAGTCCATGCCGACCATTTGTTTTCCCCTAGTCCCATCTACCTGCACTCAGACCATACCCCTCCATTCCGTCCCGTCCATATACCTATCCACTTTACTTTTAAATGTTAAAATCGATCCTGCCTCCACCACTTCTGCTGGAAGCTCATTCCACACAGCCACCACCCTCTGAGTAAAGAAGTTCCCTCTCATGTTACCCCTAAACTTCCGTTCCTTAATTCGCATATCATGCCCTCTTGTTTGAATCTTCCCTACCTTAATGGGAAAAGCTTATCCACTTCAATTCTGTCAACCCTTTCATCATTTTAAAGACCTCAATCAAGTCCCCCCTTAACCTTCTGCGCTCCAAAGAATAAAGACCTAACTTGTTCAACCTTTCTCTGTAACATAGTTGCTGGATCCCAGGCAACATTCTAGTAAATCTCCTCTGTACCCTCTCTATTTTGTTGACATCCTTCCTATAATTAGGCGACCAAAATTGTACACCATACTCCAGAATTGGTCTCACCAATGCCTTGTACAATTTTAACATTACTTCCCTGCTCCTATATTCAATGCTCTGATTCATAAAGGCCAGCACACCAAAGGCTTTCTTTACCACCCCATCTACATGCGATTCCACCTTCAGGCACAGTTATTCCTAGATCTCTCTGTTCCACAACATTCCTCAATTCCCTACCATTTACCATGTACGTCCTATTTTGATTTGTCCTGCCAAGATGTAGCACTTCACACTTATCAGCATTAAACTCCATCTGCCATCTTTCAGCCCACTTTTCCATATGGCCCAAATCTCTCTGTAGACTTTGAAAATCTACTTCATTATCCACAACACCACCTATCTTAGTATCATCTGCATACTTACTTATCCAATTTTCCACCCCATCATCCAGATCATTGATGTACATGACAAACAACAGTGGACCCAACACAGATCCCTGAGGCACCCCACTGGTCACCGGCTTCCAACCTGACAAACAGCCATCCACCATTACTCTCTGACATCTCCCATTCAGCCACTGTTGAATCCATCTTGCTACTCCGCCATTAACACCCAAAGATTGAACCTTCTGAACCAACCTTCCATGGGGAACCTTGTCAAAGGCCTTACTGAAATCCATATAGACAACATCCACTGCTTTACCCTCATCAATTTCCCTAGTAACCGCTTCAAAAAATTCAAGAAAGTTTGTCAAACATGACCTTCCAGGCACAAATCCATGTTGGCTGTTCCTGATCAGACCCTGTTTATCCAGATGCTTATATATATTATCTCTAAGTATCCTTTCCATTAATTTGCCCACCACTGACATCAAACTAATAGGTCTATAATGCTAGGTTTATTCTTTGAACCCTTTTAAACAATGGAACAACATGCGCAGTACGCCAATCCTCGGCACTATTCCGGTTTCTAATGACATTTGAAATATTTCTGTCATAGCTCCTGCTATTTCTACACTAACTTCCCTCAATGTCCTAGGGAATATCCTGTCAGGACCTGGAGATTTATCCACTTTTATATTTTTCAAAAAGTGTCAGTACTTCCTCCTCTTTGAATCTCACAGTTTCCATAGCTACTCTACTTTTTTTCCTTATTTACATAGTTCAAAATCCTTCTCCTTGGTGAATACCGAAGAAAAGAAATTGTTCAATATCTCCCCCATCTCTTTTGGCTCTGCAGATAGCTGTCGTTCTGTCTCTCTAATGGTCCAATTTTATCCCTCGTTATCCTTTTGCTATTAATATAGCTGTAGAAACCCTTTGGATTTACTTTCACCTTTCTTGCCAAAGCAACCTCATATCTTCTTTTAACCTTCCTAATTTCTTCCTAATTTCTTTCATGTTGGGGGAGTGGGCAGATGCATGGCAGATGAAGTTTATTGCGGGTAAATGTGAGGTTATCCACTTTGGTAGCAAAAACAGGAAGGCAGATTACTCTCTAAACGGCAATCGAATATAGGAGCAAAGACGTCCTTCTGCAGTTGTACAGAGCCCTCGTGAGACCACACCTGGAGTATTGTGTACAGTTTTGGTCCCCTAATTTGAGGAAGGACATTCTTGCTATTGAGGGTGCAGTGTAGGTTTACAAGGTTAACTCCCGGGATGGCGGGACTGTCATATGCTGAGAGAAGGGAGCAGCTGGGCTTGTACACTCTGGAGTTTAGAAGTTTGAGAGGAGATCTCATTGAAACATATAAGATTGTTAAGGGTTTGGACACAGAGCCAGGAAACATGTTCCCGATGTTGGGGGAGTCCAGAACCAGGGGCCACAGTTTAAGAATAAGGAGTAAGCCATTTAGAACGGAGACGAGGAAACACTTTTTCTCACAGAGAGTGGTGAGTCTGTGGAATTCTCTGCCTCAGAGGGCGGTGGAGGCAGGTTCTCTGGATGCATTTAAGAGAGAGCGAGATAGGGCTCTTAAAAATAGTGGAGCCAGGGGATATGGGGAGAAGGCAGGAACGGGGTACTGATTGGGGATGATCAGCCATGATCACATTGAATGGCGGTGCTGGCTCAAAGGGCCAAATGGCCTACTCCTGCACCTATTGTCTATTGAATCAAGCAGCTTCAAGAACGAGCCAGCACCTGCTACAACATGAGTTTGCTGATAATGACTTCCAAGAGCCTGATTTGTCATCCTCCGCTCCGCTCCCAGAAAGTGCAGATACCAGTTCCGCCATCCATTCCCTCCTCCCTTCATCTAACGAGCAACTTGACCCTAAGGTAACCATGTTTGTGAATAACAGGCTTTTGATCGCGAAGGTTGATACTGGCGCAAAATGCAACGTCATTAACAGAGTTTTAAAAAATTCGTAATGCTGAACGTATTGAAAATGCCTCCGCCACGATTCGGGCTTATGGAGTAGATGTTCTACACCCACTTGGCTTTAAAATGCACCATAGACGCGCAGTCCCGTACCTTAAAGTTTTATATTGTTAAGGGGGATTCAGAGACTTTGCTTGGTATCAATGCATGACACAATTTAGGCCTGGTATACTTTGGCCGCGCTGTCCATCAACTCTTTCTCACTGACGGGCTCACTCAACAGGTACTCTCTCAATACAAAGAACTGTTTAACAATGAGCTTGGCAAGTTGCCTATCAAATACCACTTTGTTGTCGATCCCAAAGTCACTCCTGTGGTCCGAGCACCACATCGTGTTCAGCATGCCATGCGTGACAGAGTACACAATGAACTCAAGTGCATGGTCTCCATGGGTGTTACAGACCCATCTGACAGGGTTTCCACCATGGTGGTCGTAACAAAGAAAAACAAGGGGGAGATCCGTATCTGCATAAACCCCAGAGACCTTAACGCTGCCATCAAACGCCCGCATTACCCAATCCGAACAATAGAGGAAGTTGCTGCTCAGATAGGCAACAGATCAGTATTTTCCGTTCTAGATGCCAAAAGCTCGTTTTGGCAGATACCACTGGAATCCAGACTCGTCCAATCTCACTACGTTTGTCACCGCCTTTGGCCGATACAAATTTCCGAGAATGCCCGTTGGCATCAACTCCGCCAGCGAAATTTTCCAGCGCACGATGGAACAATTGTTTGCTGAGTACCCTTGCGCCATCATTTTTGATGACATTCTCGTTTACGGACACGATTTGGCTGAACATGACGCTAATCTGAAGAAAGTACTTGACCGTGCCAAAGACATTCAGCTCAAACTCAATCCCCTGAAGTGCAAGTTTCGAGTTCCAGAAGTTACCTACGTCGGACATGTTTTCACAAGTGACGGTCTCAGACCAGACCCATCAAAAGCTGCAGCCTGGAACTGCCGGTTCCTGCTCATGTCGTGAGCCCACAAAGGTTCCTTGGAATGGTCAACTACCTGGGGAAATTTATTCCACAAGGATGCTGGGTGGTCCTGGTATCCGCAGCACCAAAGAGCTTTTGACACTCTCAAATTACAGCTGGCTAGCGCACCTACTCTCGCCTACTTTGCTTTGGAGTTACCAGTAACGCTCACCTGCGATGTGTCCCAGTACGGACTAGGCGCTGTGTGCCTGCAGACCACTGCCGACGGCGATTTCAAGCCTGTTTCATGCACTTCTCATACACTAACTGACACTGAACAACGCTATGCCCAGATCAAAAAAGAATTGCTTGCAGTGGTTTTCGCCTGTACGAAATTCAAGGACTTTATCTTTGGGAAGTTTGAGACTATAGAAACTGACCACTGGCCGCTGGTCACTATTTTGAACAAACCCATCCACGCTGCCCCAGCACGACTACAATGAATGATGATGCAACTGCAGCGATTTGATTTCAACATTGTCCATAAAAAAGGCAAAGACATGCACATAGCAGATACGCTATCAAGAGCCCCACGCAAAACCAGCGAACAGCAACTTTCTGAACAGGACCAATTCTCAGTAATGAAGGTATCTTATATATTCCGACTGATTGTTTGAGCAGCCTAGCAGAACGCACGGCTCCGGATGAGACTTTACAATTGCTGTCTGCGGTCATCCGGCGTGGCTGGCCGGATAAACAACACAGCACCCCGCTCGGCCATACTTGCTGGTTTGTGACGAATTGGTATTACAGGACAGGATTATAGTTAAGGGCCACAAGACAGTGGTCCCAGCTGTCCCCCGGGACAAATACTTTGACGCCGTCCACAGGGGCCACCCCGGCGTGAAGGCAACCCTCCAAAGGGCACAAAGCATGTTGTTACTGGCCTGGTATGACCAAATACAAGGAGCCTTTACTACCACACCCGGTCCCTCCTCTCCCGTGGTCCATGTTAGCCACTGACATATTCCAGTGGCATGGGAATCACTATCTGGTTCTTGTTGACTCTTACTCGGGCTGGTTCAAAATTGACTCACTTCAAACCATTACATCTGAAGCGGTTAGCGAGAAGTTGCAGCGTCACCTCTCCTTGCACGGCTCCCCTGCACGTATTCTGTCTGACAACGGCAGACAGTTCACCAGACAAGCTTTTAAAAACTTTGCAAAACAATGGGACTTTCTACATATTACCAGCAGCCCTGAGTTCCCGCAGTCCAACGGACTCGCCGAACATGCTGTCCGAAGCGCAAAACAACTAATGGAGCGGTCCTACCTTGCAAAATCGGACGTATACCTGGACCTGCTCAACCTAAGGAACATTGCACAGAGTCCCATACTGGGTTCCCCAGCCCAACGATTGATGTCTCGCCAAGCCGTGCTCCCCTGCCTGCGTCCCAGCAGCTTTTGCAGCCGCAAGTTCGTTCCCCGCCTGCAGTTCAGAAACAACTACAATTCAAACGTGACACGCAGAAACGCTTCTTTGACAAATCCAGCAAGCCACTTAAACCTCTCGCACGTGAACAAGTGGTTCGTCTACAGACCAACAAGGGCCATGCCCGTCTGGGTCACGTCTACGGCCCTGCCAAAGAACCACAGACGCATCCGTCAACATATCCTTCCGGTGAAGGAACCCCGTCCTGTGACTCCGCATCCAGATGTCTCGCGTTTCGTATATATCCTCCCACGGTCGGTCTTGCAGACCCACTGCCAACCAACGTTTCCACCGTGGCCTCCCCGCGGCGTTTGGCGACCAGCTCGCCTATCTCATCACCTTCCCTGCCTGTCGGGTCGCCGGTCGTTTCCCCAAGTCCCTCCCTGGTATCTTCTCCGGTGAAAGGAGGTGAGGCGGATTCGTACCGCACACGGGCTGGACGGGTTTGCAGGCCACCCATTAGATACGGTGATTTTGTGTAATTTTACATACTTTCCCAAATGTGTTATTACGTTCCACCTATAATACTTAGCCACTGATGCTTCTTTTGCTTCCACAAGGAAAGATGTAGATTGGCTATTTCATACTAGCCATTTATGGTGCTTGTTAGTAGTGACTCCGCCTAGAATGTGCCTCATATTATCAAGAGCTTGCCTACGCTAGTTAGTACGAGTAGCTGCTAAGAAATGTAATGTCCTGCAGAACCTTGCTGTAAGTAGATTTAATAAACATGTGTTGTAGCTTGATATGTGTTCGACTCAACTCATTACACTGCCTTTCATCGCTTGTTGCACCAGAGACCCGGGTTTGATCCCGACCACGGGTGCTGTCTGCACGGAGTTTGTACGCTATCGCCGTGACCGCTTGGGTCTTCTCCGAGATTCTTCGGTTTCCTCCCACACTCCAAAGACGTACATGTATGTAGGTTAATTGGCTTGGCTTATGTGTAAAAATACTGACCCTAGTATGTGTAGGATAGTGTTAATGTGCGGGGATCGCTGGTCGGTGCGGACCCAGTGGGCCTGTTTCCGTGCTGTATCTCTAAAACAAAAAAAAAAAGAAAATACACGGTAGCGAACTTTAAAGCTTGTCGAAGGATTTTTGGTGAGGGGTGGAGTGTAGAAACCAGTGCAGGGTCAGGCAGGCTTCAGGGGAAGGGAGTGGGAGGGGGAATAGCCATAAGCATTTGGCACGGCGGTGTAGCAGTTGAGTTGCAGTGTCACAGAGACAAAGACCCGGGTTCGATCCCGACTACGGGTGCTGTCTGTACGGTGTTTGTGCGTTCTCCCTGCGGCTGCGTGGGTTTTCTCCGGATGCTCTGGTTTCCTCTCACATCCCAGAGGTGAGTGGGATTTGCACGTTAGTTTGCTTCTGTGAAGTGTAAATTGTCTCTAGTGTGTAGAATAGACGGGATGATCGCAGGTCGGCGCAGCCTCGGTGGGCTGAAGGGCTTGTTTCCGCGCTGTATCTCTAACGTCTAAATTCTAAAGTCTAAGTAATTCCATGTCCACCCTCACTCTGTGGATTATTGAAGACAGCTGTCGGCTATTTTGAAAGGCAGGCAGCAATTATCAATTAATTCGGAGAGCAATGGGAATAAGGGGGAAGAAAATCTATGAAACGAGAGGTCAGTGAGGGTCACAGAAACGAATTAGAGGAGTAGGGGTCACTGAAAAAGAAATAGTTACTTTAATGGGATACGAACAGAGTGATAAGAGGAATAAATGAAACAGAAGGGACATGAATACTCTCAGAAACCAATGGCAGCATAAAACATCCAAAGACCAGCAATCACAAAGACAAATTAATTAATAACCAATGAGAGCAAGAATTAATGATTTAATGTAATAATGGGTCTAGCGAATTAATGAAAAATATTAGGCACGAATGATTAATAAATTCCCAAAACCCATAACCACACTGATAAATGAAACAATACATTAATGGAGTAATTTATGGATCAATAAATTCATATGGCTGCATGCATATAAACAAGTATATTAATGAGTGATATATCATCATTCCAACTGGTGTTTATGCGATAGGATAAAGGTTTACTTTAAACTTGAGGGGCAACTTTTTCCACTCAGAGGAGAGTGGTGGGTGTAGCTGTTAGAGGAGGTAGTTGAGGCATGTACTACAATGCGCAGCTCATATAGCCTCTGCCTCATAGCACCAGAGACACAAGTTCCATCCTGACCTTGCCTGTGTGAAGTTTGACGTTCTCCCTGTGACCGCGTTTTCTCCGGCTGCTCCAGATTTTTCCCACTTCCCAAAGACATGCGGGTTTATAGGTTAATTAGCCTTCGTGAATTGCCCCTAGTATTTAGGGAACGGATGAGAAAATGGGATAACATGGAGCTCTAGCTTAAAGAAATGTGACCGTAGGCTTGGACTTGGTGGGCCGAAGGGTCTGTTTCCATGCTGTATCTCCAAAACAAAAACTAAAACTGAAAGTGAAGGCAACATTTACCTTTCCAAGACACGATGGATAGGTAAATGGATAGGAAAGGTTGAGAGGGATATGGGCCAGACACTGGCAAATGGGACTATCTTAGATGGAGCATCTTGGTCAGTGTGGACGAGTTGGGCTGAAAGGCTTCTTTCTTGTATATACAGTGGGTAACTGCATTTTACTGAAAACTTGCATTTGGAGTAATGTGTTCAATTTTTGTAGGAAAGTAGAAAGGGTGGAGAAAAGGTTTGCTAGGATGTTGCCAGGACATTGGAAAAGGATGGGCAGGCTAGGACTTTGTTCCTTGGAGTTCAAGAAACAGATGGTTGATGAAATAGAGGTGAATACAATCACAGTGTGCATAGACAGGGTGAACACACAGAGTCTTTTATACAGGATGGAGTAATCAAGGACCAGGCTAAATAGGTTTAAGGTGAGAAGGGGAAGCTGAGTGTAAGCCTTTTCACTCAGAAGGTGGTGGAACAAGCTGCCAGAGGAGGTAGTTGAGGCAGGTACAACTACAGTATTTAAAATAGTAAGATTAAGCGAGAACTTACCAGTTTGAAGTTTGATCTTTATTTTATGAGGAGTTACGATGAGCGATTACGTGAAGAAGCTCCGCCAGTGCGCCTGCGCGTCAATCTTCAAAGCAGCGGCGTGAAATCACAGTAACTACAGTCGAAGTGACATAGTAAGACTCAGAAGACTAGAACTACCAGATGATCTTTGCGATTATGAGGGCCGGGAGCGGAGGGCACATAATCACTCACCATAACTCCTCATAAAATAAAGATCAAACTTCGAACTGGTAAGCTCTTGTTTAATCTTACTATTTGACTTCGGAATCACGTGAGTAATCACATCCATGGTCCTACTCGATAGTCCGAGTCCCTGGAACAGTCTGGTCAGAAGATACAAATCAACAGATTAATACGATCATGTAAAGGGTGACTGTCTCCTGTCCCAGGGTGAATCAACAAGTTGCTGCATTTGGGGATAGTCATGAATGGCTGTGTCATCAGTCTCAGGACCAATGGGAACCATGGCTGTGTGGACCAGTTAGGAACTACGAAACGCCTATAGCGTAGTCGTGCTCTATTTTGGTGAGACATTGACTGATGAGGCAGAATGGGGGGGAAAAAGTGTAATAGAACATACGTCCCCAATGTACGTCCCCAATGTATCCACCGCTACTGCCCCTAGATCTGGTTCCCCTGAGACGTATTTAGATAACTGGTGATTTAACCTGGATGCAACAGATCTATGTCTGGCAATCCATACCGGCTGACAACCATTTTGAAACTTTTGGATTCAGCATCCATTCTGTGTTGTTACTGAATTTACGTGACCAGGTGTCTGCCACTTTCACGTTATCTCTACCTGATAGGCAGATATCTTGAGACCCAGATGTTTCTTGTAATGCACCAGTGCCAGATGAGGTTAGCCCGATTGTCACATAATAATGACCTAATTCCACCCATGTGATTAATATATGCAACAGCTGTGGTATTGTCAATCTGAAGCTGCACATGCAAATCATGCATTGTTGAGCAGAATGCTTTTAGGCCATAGAATGCACCCAGCAACTCTACGTAGTTTATCCCACGCCTCTGCAGGATTAATGCCTCTTGCACATTCCATCTGCCGCCACAGCTAGACTCGATATCAGTGGCTCCCCATCCCGAAGCACTCACATCAGTTTGTAAATCTGAAGGTTATTGAGTGAGAATGTCTCTAGTACATCATGAGACATTAGTTATCCACCATCGCAACTTGGCGATAGCTTTGGCTGACAACTGCATTGGTCTATCAAAATGACCTGCAAGTTCTTTCAGTGCTTGTTCTTTAGCTCGTTGCACATTCTGATAGTGCAGAGGTCCAAACTGTACTGCAGGGAAAACCCGCCACTAATTTACCAATAACACTGGCTACTCATCGGATGGAGGGTTGTTGTTCATCAACCAGATTCCTACAGGCCCTCATAATTTACAGTTTTGGCCGTAGGCAAAGTAACTGACATGTTAGTTAAATCAATGATGAACCCCAAGTAGTCAATCATTCTAGATGGTACTAATTTGGATTTAATTAGATGGGTGAGGAACCTAACCTCTCAAACAGGTGTTTGGTAACTGAACCCGATTCCTCAGCTGCTTCCTGAGTTTTGCCTATGATCAGAAACATCATCCAAGTATGCCATTACAATGCGATTCTGAGCGCGGAGTAATCCTAATACTGGTTTCAACAATTTTGTAAATAACCAAGGGCTGATGTTAACCCATTGGGCAAAGCTTTCAATTGTCACAGCTGTCTCATCCAACTAAATTTCAAGTATCTACGGTATTGGTACTGAATAATATGCATCTTTCAGATCTATGGTTACCATATAACACCTTTTTGATACCAGTTGCTTAGCAGTACTGAAAGTTTCCATTTTAAAAATGTTTATACTGGACCTAAGAGTTAAGTCTGGTTAGGTCCAGAATGACTCGACACCCACCATCGTTCTTTTGCCTGGGGATATTGGACACAAATTGTTGAGGCTGATATGCCGTCCTTTCAATTACCCCTTTTTGGAATAATATTCCAATTTCATCATTCACCTGTAGAATTTCTGAAAACCCAATACCTGACTAGGTGTATTTTGTATGGGTGGATGTACTTCCGAGATAAACTCTATTCGAGACCCCCGGATACAGTCCAGTATGAATAGATCTGATGATATGCAGCACCATGTATCATAGAACAATTGCAACCTACCCCCGACCGGTGACTGATCTCTAGAGGATATATCCTGGACTAGTGCAGTACTTGTACCTCCATGGTTGCTAGATCCCTCGGTCTCCTGGCCCTGTTTGGGGTGTGCATTGGAGCGTGCCAATGTTTTGGTCCCTAGGTAAGGGACGTATCAGATATTAAACTGATAAGAACAGATGCTACACTTGATCTTAGCCAAAACCCCAAAGAGCGATACGTGTAGCTGGAGTCGCCCGGCTTGGTCCTTGACCTGCACCATCGTCTCTAGTCCGTCTGAAAGGGTATGGTTTTTGAGGCGGCATTCTGCTCCCAGGATGAGTTTTGATGAGGCCGATTGTTTTTGCCTTATCGTCCAGGTCTTTTCCTGGATATTAGAGGAATGGCGCAAGGCTGTGAACTGTGGGTTGAGCTTGATGGCTATTTCGTGAATAATTAATTTAAAAAATGGGCATTACACAGCAGGGCCCATATCCTGTACTACAGGGCCCATATCCTGCTGTGTTTTGATAGTGGTGCCCTTGTACCATTTGCCCAAACCAAAAGTCAAACAAACTTTATTGTCATTTAGAAATACATCGATATATGCAATTCCAACGAAATTCCGTTGCATTTGGCTCCCCGTGCAACACGATAATTAACAGAAGGATAAAATGGATAAAAATGGATAACAGGATAAAAGGATAAATAGACAATGGTGGCAGCCCCATTACTTGTCATTCAGGAGTCTGATGGCTCGTGGGAAGAAGCTGTTGCAGAACCTTGACGTTCTGCTCCTTATGCTACGATATCTTTTGCCCGAGGGCAGCAGAGTGAACAGTCCGTGATGGAGATGTGTGGGGTCCTTTATAATACTGCTGGCCTTAGACACGCAACGTTTGGTCGCAATATCCCCGATTGAGGGGAGAGAAGTCCCGATGATTTTTTCCGCTGTCCTCACCACTCTCTGCACGGATTTCCAGTCGGAGGCTTTACAGTCCCCAAACCAGACAGAGATACAGCTGGACAAAATACTCTCTATGGTGCCCCTGTAGAAAGTGGTGAGGACGGGATGGGGGAGATGAGCTCTTCTCATCCGGCGCAGAAAGTGCAACCGCTGCTGCGCTCTCTTAACTGTTGATGAGATGTTATTTGACCAGGTCAGACTGTTAGTGATCTGCACCCCCAGGAACTTAGTGCTACTGACCACCTCCACATCGCTGTCATTGATGTGAAGTGGTGTGGGACTGTGCCGGTTTTCCAAATGCCATTATTCCTGCTCCAACCAGTTTTTAGGACTTTCTGCAGCCTCAACTCCAGCGCCCTCATGATGCGCCCCTTTAGAGCGATGCACAGTTAACAGGTGTCTGATATCTCTTGTGAAGTTTCCTCCATTATGGAGTCCTGGAACTGGTGAGAGGCCATATAGTTAACATTGCCGGCCAGGTTTTTCATCCATCTGTTCACCAGTTCCAGCCGGTATGGCAATTTTTGCTTGCCACATCCGGCACACCTGGAACATAGCTCACGTGCTTTGGTGCATGCTCTTTGCAGTGTCGCCAACTTCAGGGTCAGAGTCATATCCTGCCCTGGCTCTCCCGGCTCATGCTCACGGGAGGTATCATGCAGCCCTTAAAAAGACGCTGCTGTTATGGGTCCCCATGCAGACTCGTAGGCATATTATCCTTCATACGTGTACAGGTCTTTTGCTATACGGACCTCTGATAGAGGTTGTTGCTGAAAGCTGCTGGGAAACCCTGGGGTATGGTTACCCCAGGTAACCATATAACCATATAACAATTACAGCACGGAAACAGGCCCTCTCGGCCCTTCCAGTCCGTGCCGACCATTTGTTTTCCCCTAGTCCCATCTACCTGCACTCAGACCATACCCCTCCATTCCCTTCACGTCCATATACCTATCCACTTTACTCTTAAATGTTAAAATCGATCCTGCCTCCACCACTTCTGCTGGAAGCTGATTCCACACAGCCACCACCCTCTGAGTAAAGAAGTTCCCCCTCACGTTACCCCGAAACCTCTGTCCCCCCGGGTAGGTTTTACTTTATAGGTGACACACTTGCCTTATTTTTCTCTGTTAATATTTTTTCCCTTTGGAAGTGTCCCTGCTGGCTCCTGTAACCAGCCAGTGGCGCAGCGGTAGAATTGCTGCCTTCCAGCGCCGGAGATCTGGGTTCGATCCTGACTGCGGGTGCTGTCTGTACGGAGTTCGTACATTCTCCCTGTGACCTGTATGGGTTTTCGCCGGGTGCTCCGGTTTCCTCCCACACTCCAAAGACTTACAGGTTTGTAGGTTAATTGGTCTCTGTAAATTGAAAATTGTCCCTAGTATGTAGGATAGTGCTAGTGTACTGAATGATCGCTGGACTTGGTGGGTGGAAGGGCCTGTTTCCACGCTGTATCAGTAAAGTCTAAAATGGGTCTAGCTTTGAGGGGGCATCTTGGCTGACAATGGGTGAGTTGGGCCGAAGGGCCTGTTTCTGTGTTGTATAACACTGTGACTCCATGACAACAGGGATTTTTTTAAATGATGAGGGGGTAGAGATTTATTGATCTGCAGAAAACTAATCCTCATATGTTTGCAAATACACAGGACTAGATGTTAAAAATCCAAGGTGCCAAATATCAATTTACTCCCGATGGTGATGGAAGCTTTCTGCACTCACCTATGCTCCTTTGATGTTGAGAAAGGCTAGGCAGACACGTCATTGGGGTTATCAAGTGGGCACCTACTTTCATCGACGTTTCGCTGATTGAACCCACGACGTCTCCAGTAGGCTCAGCGGTGCATTCTGGCGTCACAGAACCACCCCCCTCTGCATCTGTCTAGTCGGTTATTTGGGAGACCAAATGGGGTCTTTCCTCTTCAGCCAGAGCCACTTGCTGATCTGCTCTGCTACCCGTGATGTTTCTTTGATGGCCTGGCGTAGGGCTTGTCTGCTGATCCCCAGGTCCTTCATCAGTATTAAAGTAGATGTTGCCACAAATACTCGACATCCAACTTCTACCGAGCAGATCTTAGCTCTCAGCCCCGCTGTTCTGCCTCCGCTGCAAGCTCTGTATAGATGGGGCATCTTGGTCGGCATGTGCGACATGGGATGAAGGGCATTTGTCCGTGCTGCATGACACTAAAACTCTGAAGAAGGGGCTCGACCCAAAACATTGCCCATTTCCTTTGTTCCATAGATGCTGCCTCACCCGCTGAGTTTCTCCAGCACTTTTGTCTACCTTCGATTTTCCAGCATCTGCAGTTCCTTCTTAAACATTTTGTCTACTCCACTGCAAAATCTCCTGAGGGTATGCCTACTTTGAAGAAATTCTCCTCCACTCTCCGAAGACAGTTTAACAACCTCCTCTCTCACTGCCCCCCCCCCCCCCCAACTCTACGACCACATCCTAACCCAAAGCCACATTTGCTTTCTCGGGACTTGCCTGTGCCTCTATCTTGTAATTTCAAGTAGTCCTTACTTTCACCTCCCCTTCCTAGCTCTCCCCCAGCCCACTCTCCCCGCCTCATCCTTTCTTCTTCCCCCCCCCCCCACATCAGTCTGAAGAAGGGTCTCGACCCGAAACGTTGCCCATTTCCTTCGCTCCATAGATGCTGCCTCACCCGCTGAGTTTCTCCAGCACTTTTGTCCACATAAAGGCTATGTTGTATCTTTGCTGCTGCTATTATATTAAAAAAGTACTTTGTTGTCTGTGAAATGCCTTACGGATATCCTGAGATCTTTAATGCATTATATAAATGACATTTATTTCTTCAAATGTCTCTGCACTTAATGAAAAATAACCACTTCCCCCAGTTTTCAAAGGCAATTAATCAATATCTATGAAATATGTTTGGCCAGGTTTTTTCCCTTGTAGCATGAGCCTGCTTATTATCATGCATTAGAGGCAAGGGATCCAAGATTTTCCATTTGCATTAATTGTTTCAAGGCTATTTAACGCCAACCAAATGCCACCCTTTTAACAAAGTGCACAAGATGCTCGTTCTACCATTGTCTTACTGGGTTAAAGTTTCTGGTTCAAAATAAAAATAATAATTGGGCACATGTTTTGCAGCGGGTATAAGAGTGTCTGTTGTGTGATACACTAAGTTTTCAGCATGCCTACTTTTCCCCTGTAAAGCACTCGTGATAATGTATAGAGTTGTTGAGTCACACACAATTGATACTGGCCCTACAATTCACGGACAGACGCAAAATACTGGAGTAACTCAGCGGGACAGGAAGCATCTCTGAAGAGAAGGCATGGGTGACGTTTCAATAGACAATAGACAATAGGTGCAGGAGTAGGCCATTAGGCCCTTCGAGCCA